>OX451219.1:64771648-65099184 GCA_949628195.1 Phasia obesa
AACCGACTTCAAAAAAAGGAAGGAGATTATCAATTCGTCTGTGTGTTGCTTTTTTTTGTTTTTTGTATGTTTGTGCTTTCAGAACTCGGTCATTTCTGAACCGATTTTTTTGCGCTATTAGATAGGTTATGGCTACAGATTGGTCCCATTTTAAACGAAGTTCAAAATTTTTAAAATTAAAGGGTGTCCCCATACAACATACATGTTTTTTACGTGTATTATGAACTTTATAGGTCACCAATTTAAAATTATAAAAAAAGTGCTTATCACTATAGCTCCCAATAACAAAAAGTAATTAATAAATAAAATTAAAAATTAAACCCCATAGGTGACGTAATTTCACCTTTATTCTCCTATCTTTTGAACCGTTATAGACAAACACTTGAAAGTTGCACAGATTGTTCGTTACTGTCTGTTATAATAAGTATAAATATTTAAAATTAGAAATTAAAGGGTGTCCCATTAGTTGGTTTATTTTGATATATATATGGCCAAACTTTTGAACCGTTATAGACAGACAGTTGAAATTTACAAAGAACTTGTATTGCTAAGTCCGCTAAAATAACAAGTGTAAAATATGAATTTGAAAATTAAAGGGTGTCCCAATAGTTAATGTAAAAGTAATATATATGGCCAAACTTTTCAACTGTTATAGATAGACAGTTGAAATTTACAAAGAACCTATATTGCTAAGTCCAAGTCCGCTATTAAAACAAGTATGAGATTTGGATCTATAAATTAAAGGGTGTCCAACAAGTAATTTGACCATTATGTCCTCATCTTTGGAACCGTTATAGACAAACACTTGGAAAATAGACAGAGTGTTCACTACTATGTCTGGTATAAAAACAAGTATAAATATTTAAAATTGGAAATTAAAGGGTGTCCCAATAGTTGATGTTATTTGATGTATATGGACACAAAGTTAAAATGTAAAAAGAATCTGTATGACAAAGTCCTCTTTAAAAAGTATTTATATTAAAATTCGACTTTCAAGGGTGTCCCAATAGGTGACATCGTTTGATATATATGACCCTATCTTTTAAACAGTTATTGATAAACACTTAACAATTACACAGAATGTCCTTCACTATATCTGTTATAATAAGTATAAATATTTAAAATTGTAAATTACAGGGTGTCGCAATAGTTTATGTTATTTGATGTATATGACCAAACTTTTAAACCGTTATAGACAGACGGTTGAAATTTACAATGAACCAGTATTGCTACGACCGCTATAACTAGTATAAAATTTGAATTCGGAAATTACAGGATGTCGCAATAGTTACCGTCTTAAAGAAACATGATTTTAAGTTTGTCTGTTTTGAAGTCGGTTTTTTTTTTGCAAGAATTATTTACAGTTTTAATTCTGATATATTTTTAATATTAACACTTCTGCTGTGTAAGGTAACTTTTGTAGCTATTTATTATTAGTGATCGTTTATGTTTTTAAGACATAAACCATTGATTTTAAAAATGTAGTGTCTATCTCATGATTTGGAAGAATTTTACGATTTTATTGCTGTTAAATATACCACATTGTTTTACAAAATTTTACAAAAAAATCCACATGTAATTTGCTTTATTTTACAGCTTTGGTAAAATGTTGCCAGAAACATTTCAATCTTTTTCCACAGTAAAAACGGAGTACTACTTCTGCAACATTTTTTCATGACTTTTTCATACAAATTTTTTATGTACATATGTAGTTTGACAGCGTTCCGCATAAAAAACTGAACAGAGTACCAGGCTTTAATAAAAAATTTATTCATAATATAAAATCGCTGAGAAATGGGCAATATTTCATTAAAACATAAAATTCTTCAAAAATGACGAAAAATGAAAATGAAATTGTTTTAAGAAAATTTATAATTTAAAACAAAAACCAAAATATATAATTAAAGATTTTAAAGAAAACATTAGAACGAATTTCACTGATTTAAAAATTGTAAAATAGATAGACAGGTTGTTCAAAGAATCTTTAGATATCAAAATGAAATTATTCAAAGCATTATTAATTACGAAACTGTAATCATACTCGTAAGATTGATATGCATTTGAGATAGCAATAATATAAATGGATAAAATTAATAAAATTAATTTGAAAGTTACCTGAAAATGTTATAATTGATTTTATATAATTGAATTTATATATTTTATAAAAGATAATTTTTTTTTTTCATAATTTATTTATTGTATCTTCAATATTTTTGAACTAACAATAATTACTCGTATCTTAAGTCTAAAATAAAATATTCTTTTTAAGTCCAGCCAGTGCTAGACAAAAATAATGTTTGTTTCACGGATTTTGAAATCATTTGCGGGTCATCCCTCTAATGTACGGCCAAGAAAAGCAGTATCTCTTCTCTTTAGTCGAATGTAACCAGGTTCATTCAGCATGTTACGCGCCAAAGGGTTTGGATGAGATTCAAGCCTCTTTAGATATGTGACTGCATGTTTCGCTATTTCTGCTTTAACTGATGGCATGTTTAGGTTTTTGTGGATGTTCGAATTTTTTATATACCAGGGAGCAGATGTAAAAATACGTAAAATCTTATTTTGGCGCCTTTGAATTTTTTCTACATTGCTAGCTGAGGCAGTGCCCCATAACTGAATCCCATAACACCAAATTGGTTTGAGGACCGACTTGTACAGTAGAAGTTTACAATCTCAGCTCAGGGTGGAGTTTCTGCCAATAAGCCAATTTAGTTGTACTGCTTTTAGTTTCATTTGTGTTAACTTGAAGTCAATGTGGTTTTTCCAAGTAAGGCGACGGTCAAGATGTATACCCAATAATTTAACGTCTGAAAGCTGTGGTATCATTTGGTTATTTATGCGAATAGGAGGGCATGAGTCCCTGCGCAGTGTGAAAGTTATGTGAGTGCATTTTTGTTCATTCACTTTTATTCTCCATTTTTCTAGCCATTTTTCCAAATTAAGTATGTGGTCTTGTAAAAGTTGTGATGCTTCTTGGGCACTTTCATGAATACTTAAAAAAGCTGTGTCATTTGCAAAAGTTGATGTGTGGACTAGGGTGCTAATTGGCATATCCGATGTGTACAGTAAATATAAAATTGGTCCCAAAATACTACCTTGGGGAACTCCGGCTTCAATGAGCTGTGGCGAGCTTAATAAAAACTTGCGATTCGTTAAATAATCTTTTAAGAGCTTATACAAGTTTTCGGGCAAGTTCAGCTTTAGCCTAAATATTAGGCCTTCGTGCCAAACCTTATCGAATGCTTGAGAAACGTCGATAAAGAGCGCAGAACAGTATTTTTTCTTCAAAGGTCGTTTTAATTACATTTACTAATCTGTGTGTTTGTTGGATCGTACTATGTTGTTTTCTGAAGCCGAATTGATGGTTCGGAATGCATCCTTTCCCGCTAAGAATTGGATTCAGCTTAGTTATTAATATTCTCTCAAATAAATTTGACACGTTTGATAAAAGGCTTATAGGTCTGTATGATTCTACTTTTGTGTGGTCTTTTCCTGGTTTAGGAATCATAGTTATCAAAGAGACCTTCCACTCTGTGGGAAAGTACTCAAGACGTAAGATGGCATTAAACACAAACAGAATAATTCTGCGACCTATACGGGGCAACTCAACTAACATCTTGTTACTTGTTTTATCAACGCCAGGGGCTTTTTTGGTGTTTAAATCTGCTATTGGCCTTCCAATATCGCTAAATTCAAATCTTATTGCACTAGTCTCTACCGATGAAAACTCAGCTATATCAGTACATTCATTTGGGGTGAAAACCTTCTTCAAATGTCCAACAAACAAATTACCTTTTTCGGTATCATACCTTGCCCAGTCTCCACAAAAAGTTCGCAAGGGAGGCTTACGTACGACCGGTCTTTTAAGGTTCCTACATGCACGCCATAATGAATAATCTGATTGAGCAGTTGCGTCGAGGTCTTCCAAGTAATTTTTCAGAGATGCTACTCTTCGAGATTCTAGCAGCTGTCTTAGTCGTTTCGTGCAATCTTTAAGTCTAGATTTGAGTTGAGGAGATCTGTGTGCTTGCCACTCTCTTCTAATTTTTCTTTTTTCAGCCAAGAGCCGCTCGACATCTACAAAATAAATTTGATTGTATCTAGCTGGTTGTCTGGTTTCTGTCGCATGTTGGGCAGCTGATTTAAGGTTTTGATCAAAATAAATTAGACTCTGGTCCACATCTTCTGGTGTTCTTAGCGGTATGTTTTCCGAAAAATGAGTACTGAGATACTTTCTATATTTCAACCAATTAATGTTTGTGCAAGTTGTTGGTGACACGATATTTTGCTGATTCCATATATAGGCAATAGTCGGTGAATGATCTGAGGATAATTCGAGTGACGCTTCAACCTTAATCATTTCTCTCGAAATACCTTTAGTCACGCCAAAATCAATAACATCAGGTATTTTTTGTCGATCAGTAGGCCAATAGGTGGGTTGTTCACTTGATATCACATTCAGACGCATTTTTGAAATTGTATCAAACAAAACACGACCTTTTGGAGTTATTAGGCGTGATCCCCAAAACGTATGTTTAGCGTTGTAGTCGCCTGATGCTATGAAACAGGGACCTAGTGATTTGAAAAAGTCGATATATTGGCTCTCTGATATTTGAAATCTAGGAGGTGAATAAATCGAAGAAATAACAAAGTTTTGATGATATTCTTCAATACAGATGTTTGTTGCTTGAAGGTAGTCCTCACAAAAATCACACAGTAAATGATGTTTAATTCGAGCATTTATTAGTATTGCTGAACCACCACATGCTCTGCCACGGGGGTCTTTAGTGTGATATAATATATAGCCATTGATTTTAAAAAAGCTATTTGTTGTTAAATGAGACTCTGAGACCATCATGACATCAATTTGTTGGTTCTTCAAGAAGTACTCGAGTTCATTTTTGTGTTGGCGTAAGCCGTTTGCGTTCCAGAAACATATTTTTAAACAGTTCATGGTTTGTTAAGTACCGCCTGCAACATCATAGATTGCATGCGAACCATTTCTTGCATCATGCTGCTCATAGAGCTCATAAAACTGTTTAACGAATGCATTAATGTCTCGATACTTGCTTCGAGACGATTGTAGTTACCAGATGGAGTTTGTTCTTTAGCTTCTGGATGCATATTTGGGGTAGAATTGTTTGTAGATGTCGCTTTGTGTGCTAAAACATGATTGGATTTTAATATATCCGCGTATGAAACATGTTTGGTTGTGGGTTGAGCTAACTGAGGGTAATGAGCATTTGCTTGGTATTGTGGCTGCCTAGCAGGAGTATTTAATTTCTGAGTTGACTTCCTTACCTCAGAAAAAACTGGACAGCCTCTGTAGTTAGCAGTGTGATTTCCACCGCAATTGCTACATTTTTTAACCTTCGAGTCATCCTTTGGTTTGTCGCATTGGGCGGAACAATGAAGCTCTCCACACACAACGCAAACCGGAGGCAACTTGCAGTAAGCCCTTCTATGGCCGTATTCTTGGCAATTTAAACACTGAACGGGTCCTGACCGCTTATGTGGTTCCTCTACACTTATCCTGCGGTGTAACAAATATTTTAGATTATAAATGGGATGCGTTTCGTGCTTTTCTAATCTAATATCCCCAGGTTCCAGTTCAACGCGAAATAGAGCTTGAGGGACACGCTCTCGATTTCTGAGATTATCAACACTTTTGACTTTAAATCCTGCTTCTTGGAGGCCAGATTTTATTTCCACTGGGTTAACATATGAGTCTACACCTTTGATGACTACCTGTAGGCCTTTGCTACTATTTAGCTGATAGGTATAAAAGTTTTTATTGCAGCTTTCAAACTCCATTACTGCTTTACGATAACTACTTTCGTCTATAAAATGAATTTTTGTTTCATCAATGTTACCACGCTTGATTGGAATTACATAGAATGAATTTTCCCCGATAACTGAAATTAACTTATTTATTAATTCATTCGAATTTTTTTCCCTTAAAAAAAATTGGTGGTGGATTAAACGACTTGGGTTCCGTTTTTTGTTCACTTGTGTCGTTATCTAAAATAGCAAAACGATTTTGGGAACTTATTCCGTTAGCCTGCTTATCTTTAAGTACTTTGGACATTGGTGCAATCTGCGAAGATTTAGGGCTTCGACCTCTTTTCAACACAGTTATATATCTGTCCATTCCCATTTGAGTCTTAGGTTTTTCTGCACTATCCATATTACTGTTGGTAACACTGTGTTCAGAAGGCGACTTGTTTGTAGTTATATTAATGTCATCGCTTAGCAAAAGCGACGAACAAGATTGGGCACGTATAACTTGCGTAGAATTTACACACAAATTATTTTCAGTTTTTTTGTCTTTATTTAATACAATATTGTCTACATTTTTTTTTTTGCTTAAATTAAAGAGGCTCATTAGCCCTTATTGTTTTTGTTTCATTTTTAAAGTAGCAATTCAATATGTCGTTGTAAAAAATAAAGAGAAAGAAAGAAAAATTACAGACAACTTTGTTGTTGTATTAAAACAGGTTTGTTTTTTGTTTTTGTTTTAAATTGTTCACACAATGTATGTTTTGTTTTTTGTTAATGCACTTATCAACGCCAAAAACAGAACTGGTAAAAGATAATTAAGTTTTAATTTGTTAATGTTAATTCAACATTGCTAGCTGAGGCAGTGCCCCATAATTGAATGCCATTACACCAAATTGGTTTTGGAATTGACTTGTACAATAAAAGTTTGCAATCTAAAGCGAGAGTAGAATTTCTGCCAGTAAGCCAGTTCAGTTGGACGGCTTTTAGCTTCATTTGTGTTACCTTTGATTCTATGTGGCGTTTCCAAGTAAGGCGCCGGTCAAGATATGTGCCGAGATATTTTACGTCTGAAAGTTGAGATATTGTTTGCATATTTAAGCGATTCCCTACGCAGTGTGAAAGTTATGTAAGAACAATTTTGTTCATTCACCTTTATTCTCCATTTCTTCAACCATTTTTCTAAATTTGATATGTGGTCCTGTAAATATAGTGATGCTACTTCGGAACTTTCGTGAATGCTTAAAAAAGCTGCGTCATCGGCAAATGTCAATGTGTGGGATCGGTCACTTGTTGGCATATCTGAAGTAAACATCAAATATAAAATGGGCCCCAATATACTGCCCTGAGGAACTCCGGCTTCAATAAATATTTACCTAAAGTTTACAGGCAAACTCAGTTTTAACTTGTAAATTAGGCCAGCATGCCATACCTTATCGAATGCTTAAGAAACGTCGATAAAAAGCGTCGATATTATGTATACAATATTAAAAACATAAACCTTCATATCTTACATATATATATATATATTTAATTATATCGCTCCCCGCGCGTTTTCGGTGGTTAAAATGAAAATGCATTGGTTTGCTAAATATTTAGCAAAGTGACACAAACCTACCTTGTTGAAAGCTGGTATGCGACTGATTTAAAATTTTTACATGTTTTGTTCTCTTTGTGAGATTCTGACAGACCCTTTGGGGTTCGCGTGGGGGCTCTTGCCTATAATTGAGTGCCATAACACCAAATTGGTTTCGAATTTTCTTGTACAATAGAAGTTTGCAATCTAAGCTGAGAGTAGATTTTCTGCCAATAAACCAGTTTAGTTGGACGGCTTTTAGCTTCATTTGTGTTAACTTTTATTATATGTGGCGTGTCCAAGTAAGGCGCCGAGATATTTCACGTCTGAAAGCTGTGGTATTGTTTGGTTATTTATGCGAATACGATTCCCTACGCAGTGTGAAGGTTAAATGAGTACATTTTTTGGCTTCGATTGGATGGGTTGAGCTCAAAAAAATTCATTCTCTCACAATAAATTTTCGTTCATTTAAATAACTAACTAGCTGCTTATAAAGATGTATGGGCAAATTCAGTTTTAGCTTATTTATTAGGCCTTCATGCCATACCCTATCGAAAGCTTGAGAAACGTCGATAAAAAAACGCAGAGCGGTATTTTCTCTCTTCAAATGTCTTCTTAACAACATTGACTAACCTATTAGATAAATGGCTTACAGGTCTTTATGATTCAATTTTTGTGTGGTCTTTTCCTGGTTTCGATCTCATAGTAATCAAGGAGAGCTTCCACTCTGTGGGAAAGTACTCAAGCCGTGAATGGCATTAAAAATAAAAAGAATGATTTTGCGATCTATACGGGCAACTCAAATAACATCTTGTTACTGGATTTATCAAAGCCAGGGGCTTTATCAAAGCCAGGGGCTTTACCAAAGCCAGGGGCTTTCTAGGTGTTTAAATCCGTTATTGCCTTTTCAATATCAACAAATTCAAATCTACAGTTCTAGCCTCGACAATTGGCAACTTAACTATATCATTCGGTATTAAAATTTCGTATTAATATTGCAGGCCTGAGTCAGTTTTTGGGCATTAAGCCATACAATGGCTGAAATTCAAAAAGACTTTATTCACATAGTAAATAAGCGCAAAATATTCTATCTTATGATGATGAGAATTCGCATTTCCGTGCCTTCAAAAATTAATGGAAGTCACTCAAAGTTCAGGTTTAAGGTAAAACTTTAATTGAACCGCTAAAAAAACACTAACGCTTTACGTGGGTTAAAATTTTGTATGAACAAAATATTTTTCCCTTTATAACAAATAAAAAGTTTATATAACTTAATTATGAACAGGTCTCAGTTTAAGAGTTATTCATAAATAAATCCAGACATCTTTTTTACAGCTTTTTAAGGCCATTTTTACCATTTAAATGCGAGAAGCCTGGCATTTACATAATTTTTATGCACTCAGATGAAATTTGAAGTCAAGCTTAAGTTCGTTTTATTCTCTCTAAGAAAGAATAAATTAAATTACAAATTAGGTAATAATATTAAAGAAAAATTGGAAAAATTTAATCTTCCACTTTTTCTAAACAGCTACGTCCGTCATCAGCACTCTTCTTATCTATCTACTTTGGGTAGTGTTTAGTTGTAAGCATCATCTATTTAACCAACCAAACTCAGATAAAGGAATACGAGAAAACTGTATTCAATCATCAATCGTCAGTTGGTGAGAATGAAGTCTTCGTTCTTACCTAATTTGTAATTTAATTTATTCTTTCTTAGAGAGAATAAAACTTAAGCTTGACATAAAATTTCATCTGTAAGTAATATATTATTATACTCGCTGTTCCCGCCACGTTGTGGGCGTTTTGACAATATTTTGCTCGATTTTGCTTTTCCACAGCTATTGTAAGAATACATATAAAATACAAATTTTATTCAATTGGCGCCTAATGTTGCGCAATAGTTTTTAAAATATCACAGTTTTAAACCGAAAATTTCAGTACCTTTAAACCGGAAATTGCGTTTTTTCACTGCTTTTTCTCCACTTTCTCTTGGAAATGAGATATTTTTTGCGGAAAAAAGTGTCCTATATTGGAATCAGGATGCTAAGGTACCTCCTCACAAAATTTAATAAAAATCTATCCAGTAGTTTTAACAAGATGCGAACGCAAATGAAAAGCAGACAGACAGACGGAAATGAGTTACTATTTTATTATATGTATAGATACATATATATAATTATATATATTATAAGTAATATACACATAAATATTTGTAAAAATATTCTAATCTAGAACTAAAAATATAATAATCAAATTGTAATAGCTTTTAAGTTAGTTTAAAAGAAAAAATAAATATATGATACAATAATAGAAGGTACAGTTTGTCAAATAAATGTTTTTGCGCCTACTAAGTTGAGGGTGACGATGATGATCATAACTATCATATCATGATGACGAAAATAATGTTGAGTTTTTAAGACTGCCTCAGCATTAAATAAGACCACAAAACAAAAATGAAGAATGCCCCAGAAAATGGGGACTTATTTTGTATGCAATAAAACCCCAGTTTTTAATATGAAATAAGGCCTCAAGGAAATGAAATAACATCCCAAGCAGAAATGATATAACACCCCATTTTAGGGGGATTATTTCTTATGAAATAAAACCCCCCTTCCGAAAATGAAATAAACCTCAAATTAAATAAATTTCCATTAAAATTCTTGAAGAAAAAACATTTTTTTTCTTTTTATGAAACAAATACACTGGATTTTAATATTTTGAAATCCAATATGTTGCTTCACGTACTAATTACATTACAATGAATACGTTGCTTTACCGAAAATACTTAAACACCCTTAAATACAATTTAAAAAATGATCCTAAGTCGTTTTATAAATTCGTTAACTCTAAGCGAAAAACAACAGGTTATCCAAATGCTATGAAATATCTAAATAATGAATCTGGAAGAAACTTAGAAATAAGCAATTTATTTGCTGACTTTTTTCTACGACTTATTCTGATATTCCTTATATTGGTAATACATACCCATATCATATCGCTGAAAACCAAGTGATACAATTTTCTCCAATCTGTACATCACAGATTTTATTAGCCATAAATAGCTTTAAGCTGTCGTACAACAGTGGACCTGATGGTATTCCTTCCTGTTTTAAAATATTGCGCAAATGCAATTGTTACTCCGCTTGAAATACTTTTTAATGAATCCCTAGAATATGGTTACTTTCCTCACCAATGGAAAAACTTCTACATAATTCCACTATTTAAATCTGGAAATAAATCTAATGTAACAAATTACCGAGGTATTGCTAAACTCAGTGCGATTCCAAAACTATTTGAGAAATGTATTACGGAAAACATTAGCCACTAAGTATCATCTATATTATCGCATCACCAACATGGTTTCAGAAAAGGTTGCTCCACAACAACAAACCATCTGCAACTTACAACTATTGTTAATATTGGCTTTAATAATAAGCAACAAACTGATGTTATCTACACTGATTTTAGTAAAGCTTTTGACAAAGTAAATCATGTTTTACTTATACTGAAGCTCCATCTTATGGGATTCTCTCCGAAAAGCTTGAACTGGATAAGATCATATTTAACAGATCAAAATATTGTCGTGAAATCTGGAGTTCCACAGGGAAGCCACTTGGGTCCTATTTTGTTTACACTTTTTCTTAATGATTTGGCGAGCGTAATAGAATTCAGTAAAGATTTAATGTATGCAGATGACGTGAAGATTCTCCTAAGCTATACTAAAATTTCCGAAAGAGATTATCTACAACACGATTTGGATAAATTTTACGACTGGTGTATTGTTAATTTAATGGTCGTTAACTTAAAAAAATGTAATCCAATGCGATTCTCAAGATCATCTAATGATAATGGTCTATTTTCTTTGGGTGGCTACCTGCTCGAATTGGTTACGGAGTTCCTGGATTTAGGTGTTCTTTTCGATAGTAAATTAAACTTTAACAAGCATATTACTAAGATGGTAAACAAAGCTCGTGGTGTACTAGCCTTTATTACGCGTTGGGCTAAGGAATTCACAGAGCATATAACAACCAAACGTTTGTACACATCATTAGTGAGGCCTATTTTGGAGTATGGATCTATTATATGGGATCCCTATACTGATTTTCAGAAGAACTGCATTGAATCTGTTCAGAAACAGTTCCTTTTATTTTGTCTGGGTAATACAACATGGTATCCAAATGTAAACCTTTCCCCATATTCTGTAAGACTTACTTCAATTAATTTGCCGAAATTGGAAAGCAGGCGATTAGTACTCAATGTAGCATTTTTAACAAATTTGATAAATGGCTCTATTTGTTCAGAATTCCTGCTAAAAAAATATAAACTTTAATGTACCTTCTAGATCTACTAGGAATTTTACACCACTTCACATTAAGTGTTTTCAAACAAATTATGCAAATGCTGATCCATTAAGAAGATTATGTAAAAATTATAATGACTTTTACAATTTCATTGATTTATCTGTAAACATTAATATTATAAAACGTAATATTATTTTAGTTTTGAATGTTATTCACTGATGTTGTTATTTTAATGTTTTTGTTATTATTATTAATCCATAGACCTCATTTAAATAAATAAATAAAAAATAAGCTAAATGCAAAATGACCCTATGAAAAATAACCCAAAAGCAAAAATGAAAAATAGCCCATGAAATCATGTAAAAATAATGGTTTAAGTCTTGAAAACGGCTGCATGCAAAATGGTCCTATGAAAAATCGCCCAAAAACAAAAATGAGAAATTGCCGAATGAATAATCACCCTAAAGAACTGACAGATTGCCCAAAAAAGAAAAATGGAACTAAGTTTGGTCGTCTGCCAGCCAACCCGACTTTGACTCAACCAAATTATTTTTTTGGTGTTGTGGAATACAACGATTTTTAGCTGTGTTTGACTCAACTGCTAATAAGCAGTTGTGTATATTTATCGTTTTTGTCAACCAAACTCATACAAAATGGTGAACCGCAATACCTTTAAACACAATCTAAAAGTCAACCGCATTTAAGTTGTGAATGGCAATACCGATTTATGAAAGACGACCAAATTATTAAAAAAAAGTTATGAACCGCAATAGGGGCATTTATTTATGCTGATTTTCAAAACTGTGTGCCGAAAGTGCCGATTTTTTCTCAAAAAGTGCAGATTTTCGTCAAGATTTTCTGGCAGCCCTGCTCATCAATTAACACATAAGCCAGGGTTGGTAAAGTTGGTACAATTGTACCATTTTTGGTACAATTTTAACCTGAATAGTACAATGGTACACCAATGACTCATTTGGTACAATTTAAACATGTTCGTGTTGTAGATTATTTTTAATGCTAACTGTTACTCTTATTTAAAAGACTTTATTTTTAACCCATTTTATTATTTATTCTTCAATTTAGGAAAGAATAGTTGCAATACTTAATTTTAAATTAGGTTTCCAGGTAGCCTAGAAGAATAAGAGTGGGTATGAACAATGGTGGCTTTTTGTTAATAACTGTAAGGGTAATGTAATAATGAGAAAGTATAGTTGGTACAAAAGAAAGTAGCTATTAAAGTGGTGGTGTTGGAACCATGTGGAATGTTTAATTCGAAAAATACTGTGTTTTGACTACAACTCCTGATAAGCAACACCTTTTTTATTGTTATTACTTTTTAGCACAGAAAATACTAAAAAGTGTATTTCTGAAATATGATAAGTTTTGGGGCTCAACAAACGTTTATTAGCTTGAATTTACATCACTTTTTGCGAATGCTAATCACCAGAAAAATCCCACATTTGCATTTAATGCAAACTGAATATTTTAAAATATTGAGAAAATAAACTTGTGTTGAATGAGTTTAATATAACTTATCTTAACTAATAACAAAATTTCAGGAAAATAAAAAAAAAATCCAAATTTAATAATAATGATTATAATATAATTATGTGTTAATATGTTTAAAAAATTTGCTAAATATCAAGGCGAATTCATACCAGGTGTGAGCGGTAGGACAACAACTACAACAAAACAACAACTTTGACATTAGATTAGCAGATATGAAACAACGTATTTTTTGACAAGATATTAGCAAAAAAACGGGAGAAAAAAACAATCAGCTGTGCTATCGACTCCACCTGGTACGAATTCGCCTTGCTAAATATACAAATGGTATTTAGTACAATTTTAGTCCATAAAGTACAATTTTAGAATCCGGTTAGTACAATTTTAAAATTTAATTTACCATCCCTGATATGAGCTGTTTATTACAATGTTTTGTTCATGGCAGAATAATATCAGGTACGTGCAGTTCGACAGCTCATTATTTTTTTTCTTGGATTGTTTTGAATTTTCGTTTTAAACTGTGTGTACTTTTGAGTCAGGGGTTGTAAAGTGTATACCTTTTGTGGTACAATTGTACCATTTTTGTACAATTTTAACCTGAATAGTACAATGTGATACCAACGACTCATTTAGTCAATTTAAGCATGTTCCCATGTTGCGGATTATTTTAGATGCCATTTAAACTATTCAGAACATTTTTAATAATAATTGATATTGTTCTGGACAATTCCTTAAAAATCTGCATTCCAATTTATCAACTTTATTTTCTTCTGCTGCTGTAATTAAATATATTTCGTAATTTTTTTATTATTTCTATCTTAAACAAATACTGAATTAATTTTATTTTTGACATTAGAACATAAATATTTCTTTAATTTCAAAGCAGTTATTTTTTGTTTTGTCATATTCGTTGTTATGTTGTCATATTTAATACATAAAAAGTGGTTTTGAATTTTTGTCGATTAAAATAAACCGAACTAAATAAATAGAAGCTAAAACCATTCCGATCGGAATGATAACTACGGAATCATTTCAATTCCAAACGAAATTTGTAATATGCTTGAATAAATAGCTTTTTGAAAGGCAGTAAAAGTATTTGCGTGGTCAAGGCAGAAAGAATATATCAAAACTGCTCAAAATATCTTTGTTTACAGCAGCAAAATGACAATAAACATCGCAGTTTTAATAAAAAGATATTCTAAATAGTTTAAAAGTTTAGACATGTTTAAAATATAAATTCCACATAGCAAATTAAAAGTTGTTTAATTCCGAAAAATTTGTCGTTTTCTATAGAAGCAAAATACGGAATCAATTTCACTTCTGAATGGAGTTTAGCTCTGTGACATGGCTGATAATAATAAAGATTGTAACAAAATTATGTTTATTTTACTATGATTAAAAAATTTAATTAACATACCAAATGATTTAATACATAATACAATCTGAGCCCAAAAAGCACAATTTGCAAAACCGGTTAATAAATTTAAAAATTTCATTTACCATCCCTAGTTTGAGTTTGTTTTTTGTATTTAATTCTTTAAAATTGTTTTATTTATAATTTATTTCTTGCAATAGGCCTAACCAAAAGAAAATATAATTAAAGTATTCAAAAATAAATATAATTTTGTTGTTTTATTATTTTTATTTAATTTATCAGGACTAGAAAATGACAAACATTAATTTTAATTTGGTTTTTATTCTAGATATTTTCGGTTTTTTTTTATATTTATTAAACACAATGCATCATGCATTATGAGCAATTATACTTTTTTACGTACTCCATGAATTATTTTTATAAAAATAAAAAAAGAGTGTAGAAATTAATTTTCAATAAAAATAGTTATTAGTACTGACTAAAAAATATTTATTTTTAAAACAGGGTACGTATTTGCTCACTCACGTTTACTGCAAACGAGCGAGTATATACTCTGTTTGTTATTATTATTGCTCATGAATAAAACAGCCTGTTGTATGTTATCCTTCGCTCATGTGCAGTAATACAAGAACGAGCAAAATGGTAGGCAAATGCGAACTCTGTTTTAAATTTAAACTCATCATAAACTATTTTAAAAATTGCCCAGTAATTTAAAACAATAATTTCCCTACAAGAAATTGATGATCAAAACTAACACATAAAATAAAACTTAAATATGTATGTTGCTTTTTTTCACATACTTATACAAGAATAGTATACTTTCGAGGGAGATGAAAAACTCACACGTACACAAACCAATTTCCTCTAACGTGATGGAAAGTTTGTCATACACAATCAAATGATCGGTCAAATGACTGTCACTATTTTGTAGGGTTGTTTTAAATTATTGTTCTATGGTGTTTGTTTTTTGGTTATATAAAGATTTATTTTTTATGGTTTACTTGCGATAATCATCAGTTTGAACTTCTTTAAAAGCGACGTTCTTGGCTAACACGGTTGTTTTTTTTTTTTTCATTTTAGAACAATAACGTTTAAAGAAATACTATTTAATCCTTAAATCAACACAATTTTTAAGTCATTCATGACGACACCTAAATTTATCTGCTTATTTTTGGTAATTTAATTTTTCATACTTGTCTATTGTTTTTGTAGTTTCTGCTAGGAAGGTAATTGAACAGACCTATTAAATTTCTTTATTTTAGTCAGCTGCTTTTGGCATCGAAAATATAATTTTCTACCAACAAAATACACGTTGTTTTTGTTGTTGGAGAACTTGAGCTTCCGCGCTACAGTTCCTTCTGTTACTTAATCGTATGGGGCTTTCGGAAGACGTGGTTCCCTTCCTTGCGGCAGATTACCTGTGGATTCGGCAACACTAGTGTTAATTGATAGTGGTCTCAGAGAACTGTGCTATAATATAGTACATTAAGTGCACGAGTTCAGTGTCTATCGAAAATCGAATAATTTACATTATATCCAATTTTTACATTAATTGCAAAATAACATAAGCTCCTAAAGCCATTGCAGGTTTTAGGGGTATTATTTCACATGCAATAAGTCCCCGTAGCCGCTGTCTTCTATTTCTTTAAAGTATGAATAATGAGTTTTTTCTCATACGACTTATTTTAATTTATGTAAAGAGTCAACAATATGGATAATGTTGTAAATGTCTGTATAAATAAAATCGCCGTGGTAAAGGGTATAGAAGATTCGGCACGGCCGATATAGCACTATTACTTGTTTATTAACTTTTGGTCAACATTAGGAACTGAAGTAATAAATATCAAAATCGAAAATGAAGAAATTGAAGTTATAAGAATAAGGGAAACTGGACACTTTCGGAACATATGTAAAAATGTATTTAAAGTTCACGAACATCTTTTCGTTTTTATATTTATGATGATCTTACTTCTTAAAACGGGAAACTTTAAGTTTGCGAACATCCTTCCATTTTAAAATGTTGCAATTCCTTACCACAAACAAATTCTTTGTTTTCAAAGATTTTTATAAATCCTAACATACATACATACATACTTTTGCTTGTTTGTCAACCACAATAAAAAAATAATAAATTTTGTTTTAAAAATATTATAAAAATGATGACAGATATTCTATCTAATTACATCATTTTCATACTTGCTGTGCTTTGCCTGTCTGTCTGCTTTTCTTTTGCGCTCGCATCACGTAAAAACTAATGGATGGATTTTAACAAAATTTTGTGAGGAAGTACCTTAGTATCGTGGGAAAAAATATCTTATTTCCAAGAGAAAATGGAGAAAAAGCAGTGAAAAACGCAATTTCCGGTTTAAAGGTACTGAAATTTTCGGTTTAAAACTGGAATATAATCAACACAGTTATATTTTCCACACACTTTTTTATTATTTTTTTTGTTGAAAATAACGGTTTAAAACTGGAATATTTTCAACACTGTTATATTTTCAAGACGGTTTTATTTTCAACACACGTTTTATATTTGAAAATTTCGGTTTGAAATTATTATGTTGAAAATATTTTCAACACGGTTTTATTTTCAATACACACTATTATTTTGGAAAGTGGTTTATTTTAAAAGCTATTGGGCAACAGATGGAGCCGGTTGAATAAAATTTGTATTTTGTATTTTTACTTTGTGGAATTACATTTTTATTAAAATATTTTAAACACCTCTTACAGACGTTTACAATAATTTTTTTTAATTTTAGAATTTTGTATAAATTTTATATAAAGTAAATACATAAACGATAACTGAAGCTAAATATAGGTATAAGTCTTTAAATTGGTGTGGAATACTTTCAAAGCAAAATCGAGCAAAATATTGTCAGGACGGCCATGACTCACAGTGAGACAGCCCTATAGTAACAGCGGCAAAAAATGGTTTTTGGCGTGTCGTCCAATTTGGATGAAAGTATATTAACAGATATATGAGTAACAATTCCCTGAAATTTCAGCCTCATAACCTCATTACTTTTTGGTCTAGAACAAGTCAAAGTTGAGGTATGCCAACGCGCTTGAAATATGTTAGTTCAATATGTAATATTCAAAAGCTTATTAATAAAAAAATACATAATAAATATAACTTTAAAGTATTTTTTTAATTAATTTAGTTGTTGTAGAATGATTAGATGAAAAAATAAATTTAAAAAAAACAAACAAAAAATTTCTTAACAACAGAATTGTGGTGTAAAAATTGAACATTTGACTAGGAAATATAGAACAGCCCCTCGCCCTAGGTGCAGACTTATATCAAATGAAAGATTGAAGTCTCAGCTTTCACTTGAAGTAAAGGACATATAGCAAAAGTTTGCAAAAGTACTTTAAACATACGAAAAACTACAAAAAATACGTAACGCGCCCATTCTGTCGCTATACGTATGCTAGCATGCAATAGCATGTTTACAACTTTTTACTTTAATTTTTTTAATTGTTTGCAACTATTCACTTATTGTTTATTATTATTTTATTTACATTATTCATTTCATTGAGAATTTTTTTGAAGGTCATTGACATTGGGTTAGATAGTTGCATAATTTTTAATTTAAATTGATAGTGCAAACTGTTGTTCTTATCTAAGTTGTGTTATGCTAACTTTCTAATGTGGTTAGTTTAATTGTTATATATTGAATTTAGTTGTTGCATTATTTATTGGGTTAAGTAATAATGAGTGTTCTGGTATTGATCTCTTTTGATAAGAGATTAGCATTTCTCTAACATATTTGATATTTTATTTTGTGCTCACAAACTTTTTAAAAACAAACTGTAAAATAAAATTACATTGTTGTTGTTTTAAATATTACTGATCAACAAACGGTAATTTCAATTATATATTTAATTCACAATCTATTTGAGAGTGCAAGTTTATACAAGTTTATATAAAGTGTTAAAAAAAAATTACAAGGTCATGGATAATTCAACAATTTTTTTATCCGAAGAAGCGCAATAATCAATGAATAAGGAGTATAGAAACTGTAGGCTATTCCATTCTCGTAAAAATGAACGTATTTCTACGAATGAAGATGTAATGCACTATTTGCAAATATCATCTGATCCTTATATTAATTCATGTAGAATGAGAATGAAATTGAAAAAAATAGAATACCATGATGATGTTAAAATATTATTGATAGAATGAGAAAAAAATTGTTCTTTTTTTATTGCATTTCAATGGGAGGTGGGCGTAATAGTGGGCGTGTTATTGTAATTTTTGCATGAAACATTTTAAATGATATAAATTACAATAATATCAAATTTGAAGGTTGTACTAAAATATTTTAGAAAATATGGCACTTTTTATGTTGAGGTTGTATGGGTGGTGGGGATAAAAGTGGGCCAAAGTTCAAAATTTTTTTCCGATAATGTTTGTACCAATATAACATTCAAGTATACCAAAATTGAAAAAAAAATACCTAAAATATTACGGACAATACGGCATTTTACAAATTTCGATTGTATGGGAGGTGGGCGTATAAATGGGCGAATTTTCTTAATTTTTTTTTTCTGAAAGCCGGAATTGTCTCAAAAATAACCTGTGCAAAATTTCAGAGCTCTACAATGACTCCTTGTATTTAATGCTGGCGTTGTCTCATTGTGCGACGTGACGGGCACATCTATGTAGTTTTAAATAAAAATGAGATTTTTTAAAAATGTTTATGCTGCTAATTACTGGATAGAAAGATCGTTTTCAATAATGTATTCCACCAAAAATGGATATATATATATATATATATATATATATATATATATATATATATATATATATATATATATATATATATATATATATATATATATATATATATATATATGAAGAGTGTCATTATCTTTCTGCACCCTAGCATGTAACTCCATTCTATATATATATATATATATATATATATATATATATATGATATATAACTCCATTCAATTTCAATTACATTTCAATTACAATTACAGGTAATTTGTAATTGAAAATTTCCAATTACTAATTACAAGTAATTGTAATTGAAATCAGGGACAAAATCAATTACAATTACTTGTAATTTGTAATTGAAAAATTTCAATTACAATTACTTGTAATTAGTAATTGCGAATTTTAAATTACTAATTACATGTAATTGTAATTGAAAAAGTTCAATTACAAATTACAAGTAATTGTAATTGTAATTAGGCAGTAATCATTACTTCCAATTGAACGAAATTCAATTATATTCCTAAAAATTTCAAGCTTATCTTGAGTTGCATGATCAACAGTATTATTCAAACGAGCAATACGAAAACTGCATCCATCTTCAATTACGGTGAACACCTTCATAAAGGTAATTATCGCTTACAAAATTTTGAAAACTTTGCGGTCAAATATACATTTTTTCATTTAATATTCCGTAGACATTGACATTGTGAAAAAGAAAAAAAGTTTAAAATTTGCACTTCAGATTTACTTGCATGGTCTAAATTCGTTTCTAAATTCCCTCAAAAACTATCCTACAATACTAAAGGCATTTTACGGTCTAATACTCCCTTAACATCTTCAGCACCAGTTGAAAGGTTATATTTGTTCGCTAGTATTATTTTAACAACAAGGCGCCAAATTTATTTATTCAAATAGGAATGTTATTATGTTTTATAATTTATATGTAATTGAACATTTTTGTAATTAAATATTTTTTGACAATAATTACAAAAAAAGTATTCATTACTTAAAATTTTCAATTACATGTAATTTGTAATTGAAAAATTTCAATTACAATTACATGTAATTAGTAATTTAATTTTCCAATTACTAATTACATGTAATTGTAATTGAAATTTTTCAATTACAAATTACAAGTAATTGTAATTGATTTTAGTCCCTATTTCAATTACAATTTCTTGTAATTAGTAATTGAAAATGTTCAATTACAATTACATGTAATTAGTAATTGCATGTGTAATTAATTACAAAATGATATTGATATCCCCCAAGTCTGATATATATATATATATATATATATATATATATATATATATATATAATATATATATATATATATATATATATATATATATATATATATATATATATATATATAAATATATATATATATATATATATATATTATATATATATATATATATATATATATATATATATATATATATATATATATATATATATATATATATATATATATATATATATATATTGAGAGGAGAAATTTTAAGTCAAAACTATTTATTATAATTTTTTCGGAAATCCACTAAGTTATGGGGTTACTCGTGAAATCAAGTTATGAATAATTGCACTAATTACACCTAAAAACCCAAGGTTGAATGTTCCATAATATTTTTAATTTTCACTTTAAAAAGCACGGGAAACTAATTTTTAAAACACCGAAAATTTAAATTTTTATTGTGATTTTGTTACTTTTACTGTATACAAACTTTAATTTTTCAATAAGTTCCCATTTTTTGGTATCGAAACCCCGACGTCTCCTCTTCTTCCTTTGCTTCTATCTTTCAGTCATGTGATGCAGAGACTCCGACTTGCCGTTGCAAGGATGTTTTGAGGTGCAAGCTTTCAAAATTGACTTACCTATGCAAACAAATATTTGTTTGCCATAGTCTGACCACCAAATAAATTTTATATGCAAACTTCAAAACCGCTGATAAAAATGCTTCCAAAGTGAACGTAATGTGACAAATAATTATTAGCTCGTACATTATTTGTAAGACCAAACAAGGGCTAATAACAGTTGTTGGCAACAGTGTGGTCTGCATTTAAAAAATAAAAACATTAAAATCTAAAAAAACAAGCTTTCATGCATAATTTAAAAAGTAAACTTTAAATAAACTTTAATTTTTATGATTATGGGTATTAATGAAAAACCTTTATCTAGTTCAAAAATAGGAATTTCAATGCTGTTGTGGATGTAGTCAAAATACTATTGTTAAATTAAATAAATCAGTCAAGTGCGAGTTAGTCTCACACACGTAGGGTTCCGTACTATGTTTAGTACGACTTTAAAAATTCAAGTTGTTGATTTCTTTATGTCTTATGGGGCCCCCTTTATTTTAAAAATCAAATCAAAATTATATTCGCGAAAATTACTATTGGAACAACCTTGAAATTTTAGGAATTGTAGTTATAACGGCCTTGTTAATACACTTTCTATGAAAATATCAAGCACCTACCTATTGCGGTTAATAAATAAGGTAATGTACATGAAAAACATGTCACTGATGCAACACCCTTTTGTAATTAGTAATTGTTACAGCGGCCGAAGTAACACATCTACTGTAAACAATTCAAGACTCTACCTACTACGGTTCCAAAAATAAGGCTATTTAAGTAAAAATCATGTCTCTGTCGGAACACCCTTTAATTTTGGTATTTGTTATAATGGCCATGGAAATTCTCTTTCTATGAATATATCAAGAGTCTACTTATTACGACTAAAAAATTAAGTCGCTATACGTGAAAAACATGTCATTGTCGGAACACGCTTTAATTTTTAGTAATTATCATACCGGCCGTGGCAACATATCTTCTGAACAAAATTTTAAGAGTCTACCTATTACGATTCAAGAAATAAGACGTTATACATGAGAATCACGGCACTGTCGGAACACCCTTTAATTTTTATTATTTGTTATAGTGGCCGTAGTAATAAACCTCCTGTAAAAACTTCAAGAATCTACTTATTATCGTTCAAAACTTAGGCCATATACACGCAAAGCACGTCACTCTTTAATTTTAAGGTTTAATTTTATATACTTGTATAGAAAGCGATCATAGAGTTAATTACTGTCTGCAAATTTTAAGTGGTTGCCTCCTATAGCTCAAGAAATATAGACATAAAGGCAAATAACACGTCACTTTTGGATCACCCTATAAGTTTTAGTATTTGTTGCTATAGTGGCCACGGTTATACACCCTCTGTGAAAATTTCAAGAGTCTACCTATTACGGTTCAAAACTTAGGCCTTATACATGAAAATCACACCACTATCGAAACACCCTTTAATTTTTGGGTTTATTTTTTTAGACTTGTTTATAAAGCGAACTAAGTTTTAATTAGTGTTTGTAAATTTTTAGTGTATGCCTCCTACAGTTCAAGAAATAAACACGTATTCGTGAATAACATGTCTTCAACGGAACACCCTATAAATTTCAATACTTGTTGCTATAGCGGCCATAGATATACATCTTCTGTGAAAATTTCCAGAGGCTACCTATTATGGTTTAAAAGTTAGGCCTTTCACATGCAAATAACACCACTATCGGAACACCCTTTAATTTTTGAGATTTATTTTTTTAAACTTGTTTATAAAGCGAACTAAGTTTTAATTACAGTTTGTAAATTTTTACTATATGCCACACCTCTCTATCGGAAAACCCTATAAGTTTTAATTATTGTTGCTATAGCGGCCACCGTTATACACCTTCTGTGAAAATGTCAAGAGTCTACCTATTATGGTTCAAAACTTAGGTCTTATATATGCAAATCACACCACTATTGGAACACCCTTTAATTTTTATTTTTTATACTTGTTTATATAGTGAACTAAGTCTGAATTACTGTTTTTAAATTTCAAGTGTATCCCTCCTACAGTTCAAGAAATAAACACATTTTCGTAAATAACACCTCTCTATTGGAACACCCTATAAGTTTTAGTATTTGTTACTGTAGCGGCAACAACTATACATCATCTGTGAAAATTTCAAGATTCTACCTATTACGGTTCCAGAAGTTGTTGTCTTTAAAATTTAAAGGTGATATTTCGTTGCTAAGCCATTTCAACATATTTGACGCTTTTATTACCGAGTTGCTCGCGTCTGGCGCGCAAATACAAGAAATGGGCAGAGTGTCGCATTTACTTTTGACTTTGCCGTAATCATACGATGGCGTTATAACAGCTATTGAGACTTTGTCAGAAGATAATTTGACTCTGGCGTTTGTTAAAAATAGGCTCTTGGACCATGAAATAAAACTGAAGCATGCCAGTAAAGATACCAGCTTTAAAGTTTTGCAAGCAGTAAATGAAAAAATCAAAGCGTCGAATTTTCTAAACAACAATTATAGAAATTAAAATAAAATGAGATTCAGACCCGGAACAAAATTAAATAATAGATTAAGAATAAACGAGAACAATTGGCAACAGGGCAATCGGAAATAGTACAGTCGGGTTTTGCTTTTATGTTGAAACGTGTTATCTACAAGGAATACAGAATTTCATTTCTTCTGGACTCTGGAGCATCTGATCATTTAATTAATGATGAAAACCTTTTTGACAATGTTGTCATTTTAGATTCACCTGTTAAAATTGCCGTTGCAAAGTGTGGTGAATTTATTTATGCAACAAAGAAAGGAACAATAGAACTGTGAAGTGATTCTCAGGCATCGATTTTGTTAAAAGAATCTGATCCCAGTTAAGAAGATGTAGGATGCTGGTCTTACAGTCGTATTTCATCCAGGAGTTGTTAATGTAAGTATAAATAATAAAATTATAATGGAGGGGCATTATAGTGATAATGTCCCTGTTGTTAAATTTAATATACCAAAACGAACATATTCATCAAATGCAAATGAAATTAATGAATATAGTTTGTGGCATGAGAGGTTAGGGCATATAGGTAAAGGAAAATTTTTAGAAATCAAGTCAAAGAATATGTTTGAGGATATTGATATGCTAAAGAATGTACAACCAAACGATGAGTTATGTGAAGCTTGCGTGAAAGAAAAACAAGCTAGGCTTAGTTTTGGAAAATTTAAAAATAAAGATCATATTGATAGGCCATTATTTGTAGTATATTCGGATGTATGTGGACCAATAACACCTACAACAATGGATGGACGGAATTATTATGTTATTTTCATTGATCAATATACCCATTACTGTATAACATAATTACTGACTTACAAATCTGAAGTTTTTACCATTTTTAAGGATTTCGATGCAAGGAGTGAAGCACATTTTAATTTAAAAATTGTTAATTTATATATCGATAACGGCAGGGAATATTTATCAAATGAAATGCGACAATTTTGTGTTGAAAAAGGCATTAGCTACCACTTAACAGTTCCACAGTTGAATGGAGTATCCGAAAGGATGATAAGAACTATAACACAAAAAGCTCGTGCTTTGGTTATAGGAGGAAAATTGCAGAAATATTTCTGGGGTGAGGCCTGTATTAACAGCCACATATCTGATTAACAGAAGCCCTACTAATGCATTAAAAAAATGCAAGATTACACCATATGAAATGTGGCACAATAAGCGCCCAAGTCTGAAATATTTAAGAGTTTTCGGTTCGACAGTATATGTTCATATAAAAATTAGAAAGAAAAAATTCGATGAGGAATCTTGGAAGGATATACTGGTCGGGTATGAACCGAATAGCTATAAAGTTTGGAATGGCCAAACTGGAAGATTTGCAATATCAAGGGATGTTGTTGTGGATGAATTAAATATGACTAATACTAGAGCTGAGGTTGAAAAAGGGAACATTGAGATTGATGATGAAAATGAAAAAGTTTTTTTGATACCAATGAAAACGGTCATCAGTTGCAAATGGTAAATGTTCCTGGGGCCTCTCTTAATGAAAAAGATGAAAACAAATCTGATCAGTCATCAGGTAAACATCGACAATCGATAAGAATCTCCTTTCCCCGTCCCAACATGCTTGCACAAAGGGCAAATCTGTTGAGACGGCGCTGCACTCGCTCGTGGGCTACATAGAGAAGTCCTTGGAGCATAAAAAATACACTATGGTGGCCTTCATGGATATTGAAGGAGCATTTAATAATATTAATCCGCTGGCAATAACTCAATCTCTCACGGAGGTTGGGGTTGACCATTCAATCATCAGGTTTATAACAAATCTGTTAGGTTATAGGGAAATATCATCCTCATTTGGTTTAGCTAAAATCACCAAGATAGCAATAAGAGGCACCCCTCAAGGAGGGGTACTGTCTCCGTTGCTTTGGAATATAGCAATTAATAAGCTATTAATAAAATTGGATTCCATGTACTTCAAGACAATTGCATACGCAGATGATGTGGCGGTTGCAATTGCTGGAGCTCATGTTGATACAATGACACAAAGATTGGAAAAAGTATTCAGAGCAATCTGTTCCTGGGGGTATCAGAACGGGCTGGGTGTGAATCCATCTAAAACGGAGCTTGTATTATTCTTCAAGGAAATACAAGGTTCCAACCTTCAGACTACCTATATTAAATGGGGTAACACTAAATCTATCTGATAGCGCGAAATATCTAGGCATAATAAAGTAAACTTTCCTGGAAAATGAATGTTCAGGCTAGAGCGTCCAAAGCTATGACGGCAATATATGTATGTAAGAAAGCCATTGGCACGACCTGGGGGATGAGCCCAAGGAATGTAAATTGCCTGTTGAAGCAGTAATCAAACCAATATTATTTTATGGTGCAACTGTCTGGTGGAGAGCACTAGATTTTAGGACAAACGTCTCTATTATAGAAAGGGTGTTGCGCACTATGGTGATCCTTATAACTGGAGCCATCAAGTCAACACCAACGAAGGCGCTTTTTGCAATACTTAACTGGTTACCGGTAGATCTACTGGCCAGGTATGTGGCACTAAGGACAGCTGTTAGACTAAATGTTGTAGGTGCATGGAACCATAGATCATGGGGACATGCCAATCTTCTAGGAACAACGAATGTTATTCCTGAGCTCTTAGACTACTGCACCCCGTCACCCTTCTTCACACGAAGATTCCACTTTGATTTGACGGAGGGATACTCTCTAACTCCCCGAACTTTACTGGTTTACACAGATGGTTCCAAAAGGGAACGAGAGTGGGAGGAGGAGTCTATATAGAGGAATTTGGAATTAGGATATGTTTCAGACTTCCGAATGACTGCAATGTCATACAAGCAGAAATATCTGCTATTAAAAAGGCGGCTAACTGGCTAAAGTACCACAGGATATCAGACAGAGATATCTGGATTTATACTGATAGTAAAGCCGCTATCATGTCCCTTATAGGTGTGTATAGCACATCAAATCTTGTCCTTGAATGCCGGACATCCTTAAATGAGATGGCGGATAATTCGACAGTCACCCTTAAATGGGTGAGGGGACATGGGACTAATCAAGGCAACTGTGCTGCCGATGAACTAGCCAAGAAGGGAACACTATTGCACGATTATGCCATAGACATCTATTGTGGCATTCCCCTCTCGGCCTGTTTACACCGCATCAACTTTGCCCTTCACAACATAGCTCAGGCCAGATGGTCCAATGAGTCGACTTGCTCGATCGTAAGGACAATCTGGCTCTCGATGGACCAAAAGAAAACGGTCTCGCTATTTCGGCTGCAGAAAATGCAGATACGCGACTTAATAGCAATAGTCACTGGGCATTGCTTATTTGGAGCCCATGCAAGCAGGATGGGTATCCCCTATAATGACTTCTGTAGAAGTTGCCAGGATGAAGAAGAGGAGGAAACGGTTGAACACCTTCTCTATCATTGCCCTGCATTAGAACTCTGTCGCCTACAATACTTGGGACGACGATGTTTTGAAAGCCTCTCGTGTGTTTCATCTCTGGAACCAATCAGGATTAACTCCTTTTTAAGGAACTGTGGTTGGTTTTCTAACCCTCTCCCAACTGAAGTGACAAGTTGCTCATCAACATATGTCACGTCCAATAGTGCCACGGCTAGCACCTTCCCACCTTCTACCCACTTCTACCCACTTCTTTCTCTAATTTCTCACTTCTTTCACTTCTTTCTCTAATTTCTCAGTCTAATTTTGTTTTCTATTTTCTCTGTCTATCCCTCCTCTTATCTGCAGGTATCACAAAGGGACCAACATAATGGACCCAAGTGAGCTATTTCATTCTCTTTCTCCTCCTCTATACAAGCTGCCTGCTTAACCTAACCTAACAGGTAAACAGCCTAGTGGGGTGGTACCAGAAAATGAGAGTGCCGATCCTGATATATCTTGTGAAATTATATCTAGTGATATAAATGAACAAACTAAAGAAATTGACTCGCAGATAAATATTATAAAAAGTGAAAGACTAAAAGATAGACCAAAAACTGCATATAAGGAATACCTAGATAATTGTGTAATGAATGCTTAGTCTTCAATAGGTAGTATTCCTATATCATTTGATGAGATCAAATATAGGAATGATAGAATGCAGTGGGAAGATGGAAGAGGAGCTGGATTCACATGCATTTGATGGAACATGGTTACTTGTTCAAAAGCCGAAGGATAAGAATATAGTAGATTGTTAATGGATACTTACTATTAAGCATGATGAAAGTGGAAGGCCAGTTAAATATAAAGCAAGACTTGTTGCTCGGGGTTTCACTCAAGAATATCTAATTGATTATGATAAAACCTTTGCCCCAGTTGCTAGAATTGCTAGTTTAAGACTGTCATGTCGATTTCTAACCAATATAATCTAAAAGTTCATCACATGGACGTAAAGACCGCTTTTTTTAAATGGTATATTAAGAGAGGCTTAGTTAGTGAGAGTAATCAGATTTGCAAATTAAATAGAGCAATTTATGGCCTCAAGCAGGCCGCTAGATGTTGGCTTGAGATATTTGATCAAGCATTGAAGGGAATTGGTTTTAGTAATTCTTTGATAAACATTCTAGGAACATATGTATATGTCTTGTTATATGAAGACGAATTATTTATATCAACGGAAAATATTCAAACGTTGGACAGTTTCAAATCTTATTTAATGAGTAAGTTAAGAATGACTGATCTATCAGATATTAAGTTTTTTATTGGGATAAAAATTGAAAGGACTGGTGGTCAGATATATTTAAGTCTATCTACATATATTAGGAATGTTCTATTAAAATTTAAAAATATTAAAAATTAAATTTAAAAAATAAAAAATGGAAGAGTGTAATCCTGTAAATTCTCCACTCCCAAGCAAACTCAATCATGATAATAAATGTGATGCAGAACCTCGCAGTTTGATTGGATGTTTAATGTACATAATGCTATGTACAAGACCTGATCTGAGTGCATCTGTTAATCTATTGAGCCGGTATAGCAATAAGAATAACAACGAGCTATGGCAATGTCTGAAAAGAGTTTTGAGATACCTATGACCTTTTTGTAGGGTACGTTGATTCAGACTGGGGGGGATGTGAGAGCGATTGGAGAAGTACAACAGGTTATTTATTTAAAATGTTTGAATCCAACCTTATTTGGATTCATTTGTCATCAACAGAGGCAGATTGTTTGAAGTAGTTAGAAAGTTTAGGGATCAAACTAAGGGATCCAATTAAATGATACGAGGATAATCAAGGTTGTTTAAGAATTGAAAATAATCCCTCTTGTCACAAACGATCAAAACATATATGTAGATATAAAATATCATTTTTCAAGAGAACAGGTTGAAAATAAACTAATCGAAATTGAGTATATTCCCACAGATAAACAAATAGCGGATATAGGCTCTACCAGGACCATGATTTACTGGGTTTAGAAGTCAAAAAGGTCTGAGTGATTGAATGCACAACGATGACTTTTATTAATTTATTAAATTATTAATTTTCTTTAATCTAATTTTTAATGTAATTTTTGAATGAAATTTGTTTGGTTTTAATTTTTTTTAATTTATAACATTTTATCCATATATTGGTCTGATTGGGTTTTTCTGGGTTTTCCCAATCCTTGCAACAAATATTGGACCACGAATGTTATACTCCCAGAGGGGCATGACTTGTCACTTTTGTATTGGTGCGTGCAGACTGTGTTTTTGAGGAGGTGTGTTGAAAAACACTATGTTTTTCAACGCATGCACTCACACACATGTTGAAAAACATAGTAGGCTTTTTTTTTTGCAAAGCCTACTAGATGTATTTTGTATAAAAAGACGCCCACACACACATATGTGTATTTATGTGTTGTGTGTTTTTTCTCTCTAGCTTTTATATAGTTCTTTTCCAAGCGTTTAAGTGACAAGTTGTGCTGTGTTTTGTATTAATAAAACAAATTGAATTATTAAAATTTTATTCTTTTATTATCTGGGATTTTGGATTGGAACTATTGTTGTGGATTTTCTACACATTATTTCTAAAATCAGTTCTTGGAGTGTAAGTTTAGATCTATCTGCCATGTCATAGAACTCAGTTCCGATTGAAAGTAATTTTAACTCCAATTGTCGTTTCTTTGAAAAACGAAAAATTTCTTCGAAATGGAACCATTTTAAATGTTGAAAGTAGAATAGCTATGTATTGTCAATGACTTATATATAATTAGTATATCGATTTCTTAAGTATTTAGTTAATATTTATACAAAAATTTTGTAGTTTTTAAAATGGTTGGGAAAAAGAAATCTGATCAATTTTTCGATCAATATATTGTTAAATACATATATTTTTGTTGTGCAAAACACTATTTTTTTGGAATAATAGCAGCAATTGAGATTTCAGACATTTTTCACACAATATCTTTATTTTATTAGCTTTAACTCAAAATTGGACGCTTTTTATATCCTGCTTTTTATGCAATAATATTTTACTTGTTTTTACATGTTTTAATTTAAAAGGCCAGAATGCACCTTGGATTTCAGGTTTGAGATTTTTTCCTTTATTTCTACAAAAGTAAAATTCATGATGTAGTTGCTTGTATAAATAAAAATCATGTAGTCGTATTTATAAAATTTGATTGTGTATCGTACACAATAGCAGTTTATCAATTGCCCGAGCATTTATTTTTGTTTTAGTTGAAGGAAAAAAGTCGACTATTTTTTTTTATAAATTTAATAGTAAAATATTCTATGTAGTTTTTTTTTTAGCTGCGTACTGCCAAACGGAAAGTTGACTAAAAAATTTCGAACCTGGGGGCTAATTACGGGACTAGTGATCGAAATAAATTCGTATCGAAATTAATTTCGATTGTACGAGTTTTTCGGATGATGGGACTCGATGCATTGCGAATCGATTTTTTAGTAAAGTGTCGTAAAAGATTAAAAAAAGACTTTACCAACATTATAAATAAGTAAACAAAAAACATATGTTTACAAGACAAAAAAATTATTATCAATAGAAGTTCCAATTTAATTTTTAATTTTGAGAGTTTTTCTTTTTGTTTTAAAATTTTTTTTCTTTATTTTTAAAAACAGTTCATTATATTCAAAATTAAAGGGTATCCCCATACAACATACATGTTTTTTACGTGTATTAAGAACCGTAAAGGGCATTAAATTGAAAAAAATGCATCCATCTTTTGAACCGTTATAGACAAAACCTTGAAAATTTGACAGAATGTCGATTAGTATGACCATTATAATAAAATGTATAAATATTGAAAATTCTAAATTAAAGGGTGCTCCAATAGTTTATTTAATTTGATGTATATGGCTATACTTTTGAACAGTTGTACACAGACCGCTAAAATTTACAAAGAAGCTGTGTTGCTAAGTCCGCTGTAACAAAAAGTATAAAAATTGAATTTGGAAATAAAAGGGTGTCCCAATAATTCATGTAATATGATATATATGGCCAAACTTTTGAACCGTTATAGACAGATAGTTGAAATTTACAAACAATCTTTGTGGCCAAGTCCTCTATAACAACGGGTCTTTAATTTAAAATTGTAAATTAAAGGGTGTCCCAATAAGTGATGTTATTTGATATATGTGACCCTATATTTGAAACCATTATAGACAGAGACTTGAATGGCGTCACCATAGACGGATGCAGGTGAAAATAGCTTAACTTTTGAAGAGTAATAGAGAGAGGCTTGACATTCACATAGTTTTTACTTTTTTCCCTCTAATTTTGGCGGATCTTTTATTTGGTTTAAACCTAATTCTTACAGATTACATTTTTAGTTTAGAATTCTATCTGTTTTGAAGTCGGTTTGTTTTGCAAGAATTTTTTTATTCTTCATCAAAATTTTTAAAATTCAGTCCCGATGGTTGGTATGAAACAAAAGAATTTTTCACCAAGCTTTTACATCTTTTAACGGTGGACCAGAGGTATTTAAATTATTGGTCAAGGTTTCCCAAAGTCTATTAGCCGTAGCCTTTCCTTGACATGTATTGGGTAGAACGCCTTTTGCTGTGTTCAGACATAAAATCAGCAAGATTTTTTGCCTAAAATTTATTTTTGTTGTATTTGACCTAATAATTAATAAAAAAATAAGTTAATATGAAAAAAATTTAGCTTACATTTCCTTTTTATCCAACGAACTATTTAAAAAAAAAAAATCGACATCAAATTTGCTATCGAATTTAACTCGTACTGTTGCGTTCGAACGTAAGCTCGCTATCAAGTGCCATCATCAGAAATATCGACACAACTTACTCGATAACGAGTGGCAGAATCCCAAAAGTAAAAAAAATCGCAACTTCGAGTAAATCTCGTATGAGTTCGACTGCGAGAATTAGTCCCTTGAATTTCACGCTGTTTTTTAACACATACTTCTTGTGGCAAGGTTTTAGTTTGTGCGTTGATAAGTGCGGTCGCGATTTTATTTAAGCTTGCCATTAACAAAAAAAAACAAAAACAAATTATGTGAATAAATTCAACCAAAAGCAAAAAACAAATTTCTTTTAATACAGCAACAAAGTTGTCTGTGATTTTTTTTCTCTTTTTTCATTCTTTTTTTACAACGGCATTATTGTATTGCTACTTTAAAAATAAAACAAAAACAATAGGGGCTAATGAGCCTGTTGAATTTAAGTAACAAAAATGTTGACATTTTTGATTTAAATAAAAATAAAAAAACTGAAATTAATTTGAGTATTAATGCTACGTAAGTTATACGTGCCCAATCTTGTTCATAGCTTTTGCTAAGCGATGACAATAAAATAACTACAAATAAGTCGCCTTCTGAACACAGTGTTACCAAAACTAATATGGATAGTGTGGAAAAGCCTAAGACGCAAGTGGGAATGGACAGATACATAACTGTATTGAAAAGAGGTCGAAGCCCAAAATCATCGCAGCTTGCACCAATGTCTAAAGTTCATAAAGATAAGAACTCTAACGGAATAAGTTCCCGCAATCGTTTTGCTATCTTAGATAGCGAAACAATTGAACCTAAAACGGCACCCAAGTCGTTCAAACCACCTCCAATTTATTTTAGGGAGAAAAACTCGAGCGACTTAATAAATTAATTAATTTCAGTTATTGGTGAGAACTCATTTTATGTTATTCCCATCAAGCTTGGCAACATTAATGAAACAAAAATACAATTTATTGATGAAAACAGTTATCGTAAAGCAGTAAACGAGTTTGAAAACTACAAAAAGAACTTTTATATCTATCAGTTGAAGAGTAGTAAAGGTCTACAGGTAGTTATAAAAGGTGTAGACTCATATGTTGATCCAGTTGAAATTAGAGATGGCCTCCAAAAAGCGAGATTTAAGGTAAAAAGTGTAGATAATCTCCGTAATCGAGAACGTGTCCCCCAACCACTAATTCGCATTGAACTGGAACCTGGAGATATCAGATTGAAGAAGAACGAAACGCACCCCATTTATAATTTGAGATATCTGCTGCACCGTAAAATAACCGTAGAGGAGCCGCATAAGCGACCAGGACCTGTCCAGTGTCTAAATTGTCAAAAATATGATCATACTAGGGCTTACTTTAAGTTTCCTCCGGTTTGCGTTGTATGTGGCGAGCTATATTGTTCTGCCCAATGCGACAAAGCAAGCGATAACTTAAAAGTTAAAATTGTAGCAATTGCGGTGGAAACCACACTGCTAACTACAGAGGCTGTCCAGTCTTTTCCATGGTAAGGAAAACCACTCAAAAATTAAATACTCCTGCTAAGCACCCACAATATCGAGCTCATTATCCTCAGTTAGCCCAACCAACAACCCAACATGTTTCATACGCGCATACATATGTTAAAAACCAATCATGTTTCAGTACATAAAGCGACACCGATTCTACTCCAAATTTGTACCAAGAACCTAAAGAATAACCATCATCTGGTAACTATAATCGTCTCGAAGGAAGCATCGAGACATTATTGCATTCGTTAAACAGTTTTATGATCTCTATGAGCAGCATGATGCAAGAAATTGTACGCATGCAATATATGATGTTGCAGGCGGTACTAAACAAACCATGAACTGTTTAAAAATATGTTTCTGGAACGCAAACGGCTTACGCCAACATAAAAATGAACTCGAATACTTCCTCAAGAACCAACAAATTGATGTCATGCTGATTTTTGAGACACACTTAACAACAAATAGCAGATCATTCACCCACTATCGTCAAACAAAACATTATATCACCAACGACTAGCACAAGCATTAATTGGTCGAAATATAGAAAGTATCTTAGTACTCATTGTTCGGAAAACATCCCGCTAAGAATACCTGAAAACGTAGAGCGGAGTCTTATTGATTTTGACCAAAACCTCAAATCTGCTGCCCAACATTCAACAATAACCCGGCAACTAGCTAGATACAATAAAATTTATTCTGCAGATATCGAACGGCTCTTGGCTGAAAAAAGAAAAATTCGTAGAGAATGGCAATCACTGAGATCTCCTCAGCTCAAAAGCAGACTTAAAGAATGCACGAACCGGCTAAGAGACATGCTGGAATCTCGAAGAGTAGCATTCCTGAAAAACTATTTGGGAGACCTAGACGCAACTCCTCAATCAGATTATTCATTATGGCGTACTTGTAGAAACCTTAAAAGGCCAGTCTTACGTAAGCCTCCCTTGCGAACTACAACTGGAGGCTGGGCAAGGAGTGACACCGAAAAAGGCAATTTATTTTTTGTACATTTGAAAAGGGTTTTAACCACAAATATATCGACTGATATAGTTGAGTTGCCAATTGTCGAAGCTAGCGCTGCAGTACCGATAAGATTTTAATTTGGTGATATTAAAAAGGCAATAACGGAACTAAACACCAAAAAAGACTCTGGCGTTGATAAAACCAGTAACAAGATGTTATTTGAATTGCCCCGTATAGATCGCAGAATCGTTCTTTTTATTTTTAATGCCATTTTACGTCTTGAGTACTTCCCCACAGAGTGGAAGGTGTCCTTGGTTACCATGATTCCTAAACCAGGAAAAGACCACACAAAAATTGAACCATACAGACCTATAAGCCTTTTACCAAATATGTCAAAGCTGTTTGGGAGCATGTTAATAACTAAGCTTAACCCTATTCTAAGCGACAAAGGATGTATTTCATACCATCAATTCGGCTTCAGGAAAAAACATAGTACGATCGAACAAACTCACAAAAGAAGACTTTTGAAGAGAGACAATACTGCTCTGCGCTGTTTATCGACATTTCTCAAGCATTCGATAAGGTATGGCATGAAGGCCTATTATATAAGCTAAAACTGAATTTGCCCGTAAACATATATAAGCTGCTAGATAGTTATTTAACCGAACGAAAGTTTATTGTGAAAGAAGGAGATTTTTTGAGCTCACCCCCCGGCCAATCGAAGCCGGAGTTCCCCAAGGTAGTATATTGGGGCCCTTTTTATACTTATTGTATTCTTCAGACATGCCAACTAGTAACCGAGTTCACACATCGACATTTGCTGACGACACAGATTTTTTGAGCATTCACGAAAGACCCGAAGTAGCATCACGATATTTACAAGACCACATATCCAATTTAGAATATTGGTTGAAGAAATGGAGAATAAAAGTTAATGAACAAAAATGTACTCACATAACTTTCACACTGCGTAGAGAATCTTGCCCCCCTATTCGGATAAATAACTAAACGATACCTCAGCTTTCAGACGTCATAAATAAATTTATCATACTGATAAATAAATTTATCATACTGAGATCATAAGAGCCTCGAGATCATGCAGTTTGGCTCGTTCAACCATCTGGTTTGCGCAGGCCCCAGTAGTTCCTGTTGGAAATTGTCTTTACAGCAACTTAGCGGAACGCTAACTAGTTGATCTATCTCCTGGTCCCTAAGGTAGGTTCCAGATCTAGCCAGTTCGTCCGCAGTTTCATTTCCGGGCAATCCCGCGTGCCCCGGCACCCAAAAAAATTCCAGGTTGGAATGTCTCGCCATCTCATCTAGAGATATCCGGCATTCACGAACCAAATTGGATGATGTATAAACGTCCGATATATCGCAGCTTTGCTATCGGTACAGAACTGGATATCTTTACCATATATCCTGTGATACCTTAGCCAATTTGCCGTTTTTTTATGGCAGAAATTTCAGCCTGAACAGTGCTGCATTGGTTTCGCAGCCGAAACCTCATCTTTATTTGAAAACGAGGGATGACGATTGTCTGTTTTAGATGCGTCTGTATTAGAGTTTTCTCCCGGGAAATCCCGTCCCGGAAATTCAATTTTTTTGTTTCCCCGCTCTCCCGGGATTTTTTTTTTCGGGATCCCGAGAAATTACGAAAAAAAATTCTGGAAGCATTTTTTCTTCGTTTAGTAAACAGCTGTTGATATTCTTTATTGTTTACTTCTACCAAATTATTTTTACAGCAAAGTTTTTCTTAAAACAATCTATATTTACCTATTTTTAAAATAAAGTAATATTGAAAGGTAATACTATATTGAAAACAATTTTGTTTTTAATGTGAGTAAAATATAAAAATATTTTAGATGGAAACGTCTGTTGTCTAGAAATTTTATAAGAAGAAACCCAATCATACCGCGATTTGCTCCCTATGTACAGAGATAATTTTATGTAAAGGACACAGTACAAGCGGACTAATGCGTCATATGAAATCATTTCACAAAACATCCTGGGAAAAAGAAATAGTTGAATGCGAAAATCAAGAAGAACCTCAGTCGAAAGTAGTAAAAACTGAGCCTTCATTACATTCATTTTTAGATAAAGAAGACTTATGTACTACTGTAGCAAAATTAGCTGCTGTTGATGGATATTCCATTAGATCGATTACAAGAAGTGAGTACATACGTAAATCAATGCGACGTGATAAGCTGGACCTACCAAAAGCTGAAAACGGTGTGCAAAATTTGATTACAAAAAAATTTATAGAAGTAAAGGGTGAGCATACAAAGAATATAATAGCCCATTCAGGCTGCCACGAAAATAAGTAATTTCGAGCTGAAACTACGAACGAAATCTAAAGTGTTCATACTGGGCTTTTTGACATTTGAGTTAATTTCGCAAACAGCTGATCACGCTTAGTTGCATTTGTATAATTTAATTATTTTGCAAAAAGCTTTCGCACAACACTTTCGCATTGATTTAAAATATACACGAATATTAAAAACAACACTACAACAAAATTAATGTACAATTATGTACATTTCCATTATTTCATTTGGCTTTTAAATTTTTTTCAAACAAAACGGACTTTCTAGGTTGTAAATATGGTCATGGTTGCAAAAAAAGTAGCTTTTTCTACAAAACCAGCGTTGTCTATCGTAATTTCAAGTTAATTTCGACGAAATTAAGTAGAATGAGTTAATTTGGGCAATGGTAAAATGTATGCGAAATTATGTAATTTCAACTTGATTTCGGCCGAAATCACAAAATGACTTAATTTCGTGGCAGCCTGAACGGGCTATAAAAAGAAAATTAGAAGAAAGCGGCAGATTTTCAATGACAATGGATAAGTGGACAAGTCTAAAAAATAGGAGATACCTAAATATTTGTTTATTCGGTGATGAACAACCCTTTTTTAATTTGGGTATGGTATATATACCCGGAAAGTGTGGAGCAAACGAAATTAAAAATTTAATGGAAATTCGTTTAAGAGAATACGATATAAAATTTGAACACCACATAGTCTCTACAGTTACAGATGGGCCTAATGTAATTAACAAGTTTGTGAAAGATAGCCCGGTCGATGGAGTTTTTTGCCTTAATCATGCCATACATTTAGCAGTTGTAGACATTTTATATAAAAAAGAAGTTTGCTATTCTGAAGAATCGAATTTTACAGATGACAATGATGACTTAGAAACTGATTTTCATGATTCTACAAGTTATATGACAATAAATAGTAACTATAAAGAGGTCTTGGCCCAAACACGTCGCATTACAAAAATTTTCAGAAAAAGTCCAACAAGAAATGCTATACTTCAAAAATATGTTGTTGCGGAATACAAAAAGGAAGTATCCCTTCAACTAGATATTGTAACTCGTTGGAATTCTTTAGTACCAATGATGGAAAAGTTTTTGCTTTTAAAAAAATCTATAAAAAAGAGTCTTATAGATTTAGAAATGGCTGAACTATGGATTGACGAAAATATAGATCGATTGAACGACAAGCTCAAAGTTTTAAAACCAATAAAAATTGCAGTTGAAAAACTAGGTAGCCGTGATACAAACCTATTAACCGCTGATGCCATAGTTAACAATTTATGTAAAGAAATTCAGTCGATTCCTTCTGTTCTAGGCGAAAAAAACTGTATACTCTTGTAAAATATTTAACAGATCCTGACTTTTTTAATAGAAGCATGAACATAATTTGTTTTCTTATGCTCCTAAGCACTTAGTATTTAGCTATGCCGAAAATCTTTACAAACGCCTTTTTAATAAACAATACTGATAATGCAAGTGATCAGGATGTTGCTGAATATTCTGCTGTAAAAGAAAAAACATTTGAAGAAATCTTAACTGCAGCTATTGATGATGTAAATTCTCGTACTCAATTTGTTTCCAAAAATAATTTTAAGAAAGAACTAAAATTTTATGAAAGAAGTGGCTGAAAAACTCAAAGCATTGAATATTTGTTTAAAGCACTTTTAACTATACGTGCGACATCAGTAGAATCTGAGAGAGTTTTTTCGGTCACTGGGCAATTTGTTAATAAAATAAGAAATAGACTTTCAGATGAGTCGATTAATGCCTTAAGTGTATTAAAAAACAATTTTTTAAACCAACAAGGGAAATAATATGTACATACATATGTGTATATGCATACAAAATTGAATGTTTACGTTTATTCTAAATCTAGTCAAGTTTTAAAGCCTTGAATTGTTTTATTTTTGATCTCATTTTTTTAATATTAGTATTTTTTTTTTCTTCTTTAATAAAAAATGAAAGGAATTAATACTGAAAATGAATTAAAAATTCCTATTTTTTACTTAAAATTTTTTATTTTTGTTGAATATACATAAATGTTTATTTAGTTTTTAATTACCTTTCTTTATATTTTTAAATAAAAAAACGTTACCTTAATACAAATAAGTGATTTTATTACATTAGTAGACCGGGATCCCGGGATCCGGAGAAATTAAAAGAAATTTCCCGACTAGACTAGAGTTTTTTTCCCGGGTTTTTGGATTTCCCGGGAAAAAAACTGTAGTCTGTATAGACCTCAAGCACGTCCTCTTGATGACGGTCATGTGTCATCATAGATGATGTGCCTGAAGTTGATACTCCAAACCTTTTGGTCGGCATGGCTGAGGGTTCACAATAATCAATATTGGAGCAAAATATTGCTCAACATTTTGAGCAAAAATACGCCGTGACTGACCTAAATGCCAAATGGTCAAATAAGCAAATACAATTTTGCGGCCATGCAGCAGTGCTAAAACAAAATCAGGCCAAGGTGCAATAGAAACTCCAAAATGGAGCTTTTTGAATTTGATGAGTTTTGTTGGCCACGCGGAGACACAACAAACTCAGGAAACAATATCAAATTTAAACTTTGAACCTGAATCGAAAGGAAACAGTATGTATATATGAATAGATAATATATATGCATGGGTAATCAACACACAACAACCTGACACCACAAATCGGCGACAACAGCCTAAAGACACCCAAAGGTTGCAAATAAATCGCTGAAACAATGCGTGAGGCCGTCATGGCGATAAAAGAATGAGTGATTTTATATGTATTACTATTAATCGATCTCAACCATCCTACAATCGAAATCACATATTTATGCCACCGGGTCCTGTTGTCTCACCAAACTTTTTTTAAGGGAGAAATTGTTTAAAAAAAAGAACTACCAAATGTTAACCATGCTTTTAAATAATACAAACTGGTTGAATCTGATTTTAAATTCTATTCAAATTAGCACTACGAAATATATTGATAATATAATTGAAATAATATTTGTATATAAATCATTGTATTCCTAAAAGCAAATCATTGTATTCCAAAAACAAGTTATACAAAAGGTATAAAAAGTCTGGTTTATGCTCAATATGATGCAATTAATCAATCGTGTTACTCTGCTTACTTAAAGAAAATTCTAAAGTCGAATCAAAGATCTTTTTACAAGTTTGTCAACTCCAAAAAAAGATCGATGGCATTTCCATATGTTATGAAGTATCAAAATTTTGAATCTGATGATGAGCTGACAATAAGTAATTTTTTTTCATATTATTTATTTTACCTTCAAATTGCATGTCTTGAGAGATGAAATTCTTTTTTACCCGTCACTGTACATTAAATTCTTAACATTCCGATGAAATTTGAAGTCAAGCTTAAGTTCGTTTTATTCTCTCTAAAAAAGAATAAATTAAATTACAAATTAGGTGATGACATTAAAGAAAAATTGGAAAAATTTAATTTTTAGACATCAGCAGAGCGGAATGCACATTTTCTAGACAGCTACGTCCGTCATCAGCACTCTTCGTATCTATCTACTTTGGGTAGTGTTTAGTTGTAAGCATCATCTATTTAACCAACCAAACTCTGATAAAGGAATACGAGAAAACTGTATTCAATCATCAATCGTCAGTTGGTGAGAACGAAGTCTACCATTACCTAAAGCTTCCCTCTTGCTTAATATTTTTACTTCAATATTTACCACCTTATATTTGTTGTTGCTCCAGCCAACCTTCGGTTCGCAATGAAAGCTACTTTTGTTTATTTGTTTTTCTTCCAACTGCAGAAAGTAAAATTAAAAGACAAGTTAGTTATCCAGAGGTTACATTTAGACTGCTTTATTTTTAAAATCAACATACTTATATTTAAATTTTGAATTGTAGCAAAGTGCTGACAATAGTATTGTAGTCCAATTACATTAGATTTAAAAAGCTATTTATATGTATATGAAATTGGAATATGATAAAAAGTGAAGAATATACTCCAAACATAAACTGATACCTAAGGAATGTATAACATATTTTAGGTACAGTGAAGCCTGTATAAGTAATTCCACTGTTTTACTACACCTCCCTTTTTGGAAAAGAAAGGTTCCACTGAGATCATCAAGTGATATCAGTAGGAGCTTTCTCTACAAAATTAAGGTTGTAACAGTTTATACAAAATTTCATAGTTACTTATTATTACTATTATTAATAGTTGCTTAATGTAATTATTATGGCTAGTTTTGTTTACTTATCTATAGTGAATTTTAATTCTGGTATTTTATTCTTATAGTTATTTTACGAGATCTTCTATGTTTACTTATATTTAATGAAATAATTTTACTCTGTTCTTATGTATAGTGGATGCTTTTTTATTTTTCAACTCTATTACTATATTTTTATCTTCTATTCCTATTACTTGAAAAGGTCCTACGTATAAGTGGTCTAATTTATGGCCTGATGTGTTTTCAACTAACGCCATGTCATTTATTCGAATATCTTGAGTGTTCGCTGTCTTGTCGTACCTGTCCTTTTGTTTGTTATTAACCTTTTCTATTAATGCTTTGGCTCGTTCATGGGTCAGTTGTAACCTATATTTAACATCCCTATCGTATGCTTCAATATTGTATAATGGATCTACCATTCCCTTTAAAAGAAAGTTGAGCGGTGTGGGCTGTTTGGCAAATACTAGTTCGAATGGACAGTATCCATGGACTGATGAAGGGGTTGTGTTGTATACAAGTTCAAAATAAGGTATCCACTCATCCCAGTCTGTTTTGTTGGGTGATAAATACGCTCTCAGGTACTCATTAAGTGTCCTATGGGATCGCTCAACTGTACCTAAGGTTTCGTGGTGGTATGCCGTAGAATGCAGTTGTGTCATTTCAAGCATTTTGCACAGTTCGGCCAGCACCTGATTTTTATATTCCGTGCCCATATCCGTAAGCAACGTTTTCATCGGTCCGAATTTCAATATCAAATTCATAAATATTGCTTTTGCTATGGTTTTCGGATTTTTGTCCGGTACTGGGACTGCTATCAGGTATTTGGATAGATCACACAACATGGTTACATCATATTCATTACCTGTATTCGATCTTATAAGTGGTCCTATTGTGTCTATAATAACTATGTCGAACGGTTTTGCTGGTGTTGGTGTTATTGCCATGTTATGTTATTGCCATGTTATGTTATTGCCATAGTCTCTTTATTTTTACGGCGAACTTTGTTTAATTGACATTGAGGACATTTTTTCACGTATTTCGTTACCTGTCTTGTCATATCCCGCCAATAGTAATTTTTCCTTAATTTGTTTAGTAATCTTGTGATCCCTGGGTGGCCACCAAGCAGTGGATCATCATGATTCAATTTTTTAAGTTTTTGTTGATCATTTCGTTTGTTTGTTCGCAATATTTTTAAATTCATTTACTAAAATATTTTCAAATATAATATCATTAAGTGACAGGTGCAACTTTAGCTTCTGTTTCAAGTTTTGGGAAAAATTGGTCTAGATCAATTTTCCCATTAACAATTAAATCAGACATCACTATTTTTCTTAAGACTTGGTTCTCTTTTATTAGTGAACACCTAAGTGTATCGACTATTTGGGTAAACTTTAGGTGAACTAGTTTCCTTACACCATTTACGTTAATAGTTTCGTATGCGCGTGGTTTAATTTCTGTTTGTTTGTTATTATTCTCTATGTTAGCATTACAAATATTTTCTTTATGACTTTGTAACCGTGTAGTGTAGCATCCGCACTGCAATTTTGTTTTCCTTCTACATATTCTATAGAGAAATCATATTCCTCAAGGTCCAATCTTATCCGTGTGAGTTTTGACGAGGGGTATTTCATTGAAAACAAGTACACTAGTGGTCTATGGTCGCTTTTTACCAAGAACCTCGTCGTGATTTTTGGGTGTTGGGTAGTTTTCTATTATGTCAAATATGCTATCATCTGGATAAATACCTCTATCAGTGCATTTATGACCTAAAAAAGTCACTTGATATTTAAAAAATGTACATTTATCGGGGTGTAGCTTCAAATTAAATTTTCTGCATATCTCAAAGATATCCCTTAAATTCTTGAGCATATGATTTTCCGAGCATCCCAGGACAACAAGATCGTCCATATATAAAAATGCTTGCGCTGGCCTTAACCCGGCAAAGGCCAACGACATCATCCGTTGGAAGGAATTCGGAGCAATCTTAATTCCGTAAGGGAGTCTTTTAAACCTATATGAACCGGTGCTGGTCGAGAAAGAAGTGATAACTCGAGAAAGAAGTGATATCTCGAGATTCTTGTTCGAGTTCTATTTAGTGGAAACCCGCAATGAGATCAAGACATGAAAAATATTTGGCTCTTCCCAGCTGATCTAAAATATCATCAATTTTCTGGGTAGAGGAAATTTATCAGCCACCAATTTGTTGTTAACTTGTCTATAGTCAACAACTAGTCTCCACCTTTTTCCGTCGCTGTTAGGAAGTGACTTCTTGGGTACCAGTAATATGGGACTATTAAATTCGGATATTGAAGGTTCTACTATATCATCGTTAATAAGCTTTTCTACTTGTTTATTTATTTCTGACTTTTGTGATTCGGATATTCTATAATTTTTTATGTATACCGGTGTATTTTCTTTTAGTTTAAGTTTTTGCTTATAAAGGTTGTTTGACGAAATTGGTTCAGATTCCAGACCGAAAACGTCTGTGTATTCCGAACATAGATTTTTTAGTTTCTCGTGTGCGAATGTGGGAAAATTAACTCCTAGTTTCTCTAAAACCCTCTTATTCCTTTCTTTGATATTCTCATCTAAAGTTTTCTGTTCTTGAGCTATGTGATAATTATACAAACTTTCAGTTATTATGCTTGTATTTGGGATGAATGCGTTTCTATCTTTCGTGTTAATAATACGAGCATATGGTGATAAACTGGAGGTTATGGTATTAGCTATAAATATCCCAGGAGCGATCTCTTGGTTTGGAATATATACATATTCATATTTTGTTTCAATGCATACTTTTCTAATAACTGCACTTCTTGCGGGTATTGATAAAAGGTTTTGTGATGTTGGTTGATTTTTTAATTGTATCACTGTTTCATTTGAACCGTTATGCGGCCTGAGGATTAGTAGTTGTTTATTATCTTCAAAATCATGGACGAAATTATATTTTGTAAGAACATCAAGGCCTATAATACCATCAGTGGGTATTGGAAAAGTTTCCTCGACGATAAGGAAATCATGTTTTACGGAATTATTTCCTTTAATTAAACTTCCTGTTATTTTCCCTATCGTATATACTGGGCTGTTACCTATACCTGTCAGTTTACATTTGTATCCAAGATTAAGGTTGTTGTATGTTTTTATGCATCTAATTTTTAGTACTGATACACTAGTTAAAAATGAGTTAAAGTCTTTACTAAAAGTTTTTTTAATGGAGCAATAGGTGGATAAGTTTAGGTTTAGCTGATAGATTTCAGCTTCATTATTACCTGCTTGGCAAATGTTATCATTATTATTGATGTTTGATTCTCCCCAAGATGGGTGATGCTGCGGTCGTCATCGATTCCCTGTTCGGTGCTATCGATGTAGTGAAAATTTCTAGCTGAGTCGGTACGCCTGAAATTATTCCGCGTGTTAATGTTATTTTGGTTATTTCGGTTATTGTTGCCATTGTTATTGTGGTAACGGTTGGTATTATTACGATTATTGGTGTAACCATTGTTGTTATAGTTATTATGGTAAGTCCGATAGTTATTTTGATTTCTGTTATTGGGATATCGATTGCCGCTGTACCGGCCCTGGAATCTTCCACGATAACCATGAGATTGTTGTGATGAGAGATATAATAAGTTTGCTGAAGTTTGTTCCGTCTGCGCATTTAGTAGTTTAGTGACTACTTGTTCTATATTCGTAAACGTACCCACCTCGACGATAAGTTTGGTACTGTCCGATCTAACGTTTTTTACCACGGATTTAACAGCCGCTTGTACCACGTACTTGGTTGCTGTTTCTTCAGATAATCCGTTAGCTAGGTAAGCTGCGTTTAAAGATTTGCACAAGTTTTCTATTTCTTGTGCGTATTTCTTGTCTGTATTTGCTTTTTTCGACTGGGTGTAGCCATTAATTTTGAGATGATTATGTCGGGTGATTCACCTTTTATATTAAGCTTGTTAATTATTAAGCTTGTTAATTATCTCAGTAATAGTGATTAATCCATTTATTCGTGTTCGAGTATTACCACTAATTTTAGTGTGTATGAGTTTTACTGCTAACTGTTCGTGAGATTCTTTTATGCTATCTAACAAATCTAGTGCGTCAAGAAATTTTTGAAGATTTTCGAATCTTCCATCGAATTCTCGCAATATTTTTGACGTTAAATCAATGAATTTTGTTATGACCATTTTGGATTTCTCTTTATCTTTTATTAACTTGCCTGCTTTTATTTCCAGTTCTTCCTGATCGCTATCGTCAGTTTCTGTTAACAGTTTGTTTACTTCCCTACTCAAACTCAATGGTACTTTAATTTTTATGTTGTATGTATGGAATGTTTTTATAAGTTTGTCCCTTAGTTTCAAAGAAATTTCGTCAGCCTGTTGTCTGTGTTGGCTTGCATAAATATTGTAATGTCTATAAAGTATGGCCCTAATGGTGTTAAATGTTTCAATTAAAATGTTAATATGTTTGTTCAATGTCTCCTCTTTTATTGTTCTTTTCTGACTTACACATTTAAGTGATTTGTTAAATTCGTCTTCTAACGGTTTTATACTATTTATTATTTCTTCCCATTGCATACTCGTATCCTAATTATAAACATTTTTGTTTTATTATATCTGCCGTCTCTTAAAAACCGCATACGTGAGTCGAATAACGTAAGCAATTACCAGTAATACTAAAGTGATTACCATTATTATTTCAAAAAATATCTTCGTCTTCTTGGTTTTTCCCTATTTCATATCCCGCAAAAATAGGAGGTATTGCCTTTAAAATATTTGTCCACCAAGCCATTTAAAAAAATTATTCAAGATAAAAGGAAATTAACATTTAACAAATTAATCAAATTTATCATAAAATTTTTAATTTTATAAAAATATTTTGAAATTTACAAATTTTAATATTGACTAGTAGGATCTAAATCGAAAGCCATTTTGTAAATTTATATAATAAAAAAATAGTTTAAAAGAAGATTAAATTAAAAATAAATATAAATATTTTAATACTTTTTGTTGATTTTCTACTTTTGCTGCTTTTGTTGGTGTTGATTTCTCGGTTTTCTTCGCAATTAGCTGATTTTTGAAAACTGCTCTTTGTTTTGACTTTGCTCTTTTTTCTTTGTTTTTTTACAGATTGTTGAGTAGATTTTGTAGTTACTATTGTTTTTGGTGTTGTAATTAACGGTTTCGAACTCTTTTATACAAATTTTATTTGACATTTATAATAATTTTTTTAATTCTTATTGTATGAATTTTGTTTTGATTTTTTTTACGGTTTCTTATTTTTCTTTCAAACAAAATTTATATGTTTTGGATTAACTGTGCGTATATTTTAATCGTTTTTATTTTAGATTTTGCTAGGTTAGTTTTGCTAAGTCACTGTAACAAGCTTTGTCTTTAATTTAATTTAAACACTTTAATGATTCTGTTTTAAAAGAGCCATTTTTGTTAGTATTGTAACTTTTCTGTTTAATATATTTTTTGTTTAGTTTTTATTATTATAGTTTTTAGTTATATATTTTCACTACTTTTTATTTGAGATAACTTCACTTTGATTTGTTTGTAAAGCTTTATAAAATTTTTCACTTTGACCTTTTTGGCCTTCAAATAACTCTTCAAAAATCTGTCCTGTCACGGTCGCCATGTAGAACGTAAAATTAAAAGACAAGTTAGTTATCTAGAGGTTACATTTAGACTGCTTTTGTTTTTAAAATCAACATACTTATATTTATATTTTGAATTGTAGCAAAGTGCTGACAATAGTATTGTAGTCAAATTACATTAGGTTTAAAAAGCTATTTATATGTACATATATGAAATTGGAATATTGTAAAAAGTGAAGAATATACTCCAGACATAAACTGATAACTAAAGAATGTATAACATAATATAGGTACAGTCAAGCCTATATAAGTAATTCCACATAAACTGATACCTAAAGAATGTATAACATACTTTAGGTACAGTGAAGCCTATATAAGTAATTCCAGTGTTTTACTACACAACATTCGTTTTTAGTAAATACTAATATAGTTAATACGTAATTGAGTACTTGCATTACTTGTTCTCCTTATTTCTTAGTAATGAGGTATATATACGGGAAAACAATATCCTATATTTGCACCACGATACTAAGGTACCTCTCCATAAAATTTTAATTCATCCATTAGTTTTTACGTTATGCGAACACAAACAGACAGGTATAAAATCACAGTTTTATTATATATGTGTGGGATGAGAGGTCTGACGAGTAACTCACTTGTTGCAAGGGTCAGTTGTTAAAAAGACGCGACGACGTTAAGACGTGTTTTACGCAAAATCCTAGAAAAAGGTTTAATTAATTTTCCTTTTATACTTAACTATTCTTTATATTTTTACTTTTGAAAAATACATTAAATAAAATTAATAAATATATTTTCCAAAATTAGAGTACAACACCACAATTTGGGGGCTCAACAAGGATAAAATAATTAACAAAAAAGAAGCTCATTACAAAAAATAATTGTTTAACGAGAAAACAATTCTATTTGTTGTACATTTTCGGGTTCAGTTTGGTCGTGTGTCGGTGTGTAAACGAAAATAAGTTTCTATGTGTTTGTAGGCGTTATATCAATTCAAAAAATACTTTAAATTTTGTGTTCGCAACAAATGAAGAGAAACAAAGTCAATACGAGCGCGTATGTAATGAAATAACAAAACAGCTATAAAATCAACGTATAAGTGAAAGAGGAATAAAGAAGAATTCAAAACAATTCCTCTCTTGAGAAGGTTTGTTTTACAAGGAAGTTTTACCAACTAATACGAAGAATTATTTGTAAAAACAATAACAACAACGAGTGTTTTGTACAATATATAACAAACATTAACGACGATTGAGAACTAAATGATCATAACCGATGGCAAAACGACGAGTGTTTTTCTATTATTTTTATAAGATTAACTTTTAAAATTTACGACGCGGTATACGTAAATCTGTGTTGAATAAAAGTTCGGTTGATGACGTGAATAATCAAGAGTTTAATATTCTAAAAAGAAGAATTTATATTAGAAACTGTATTTTGAAAAAGACTTTTTCTAAATAATAAGAATATTTGTGTGTGTTTTGACGAAAAGAAATTAATAAAATACAAACATGCCCTCATTAGGAGACTTTGTTACAGTGAATAATAGTTTGAAAACGGTTAAGCGTACTACTGTGGTTGCTTTGTTCTCCGATTTTAAAGTTATTAGACTCATATGAAAGTAGACAGTAGTAAACCTCGGGAGCCAAAAAATTAGAACTCTATTTCAACTATTTCACTGAGAACAGGGTGGTCCAAAATGGGCTTTTTCAGAATTTAGTAAATTTATGATATTTTTAGTTAATTTTTAAAGTTTAAATGATCATAACTTTTTTGTTTTTCAAGATTTTTGGACGAAATAAATTTTGTGTTGTAACTTAACTTATTTCCTATTACTGGTAAAAAAAATTGAAGCTCTACTGTTTTCAAAACAATTTAAATATTTTTTTTAAAAAAGGTCAAATTTCTCGGAAATTTCCTACTTTATAGAGCACAACTCCTGTGAGTCAAGCTGAGTCAAAACACAAATTTACTATTTTGTAGTCCTAACTCTCCCCTACATTCCTATATATACATGTCCATGCATCGGGACTGCACTTTTTGAGCTACAGCAATTTTTCTGACCCAAGGTAAGATATTCGGTACAAATGCACGTCATATTTTTTGAGAAGTTATTTGTATGTGAAAGTGGCTATTATGCATATATTTTGATGAAATTTTGTACAAGAGTTCTTATTGACCCAAAAAATAATTCTGTTGAAATTAGGAGAAGTTGGCCCATATTTGGACCTAGTCCACATAGAAGGGTATATCAAAATTTTGACAAAAAAGACAATAGAACTCTCAAATTATGGGGTATCTGGCAATTCATTTGGAAAAGGTAAAAAATGATTTTATTGCCATCTAATATTACATAACTTAAATACCTGAAAATTGCAAATAAATTTAAAACCAATGGAAATAACTGGTAAAACCAAGTACCTGTTATATTATTGCCAGTACCTGTTAACTCTCAAATTATGTGGTATCTAGCAATTCATTTGGAAAAGGTAAAAAATGATTTTATTGCCATCTAATATTAAACAACTTAAATACCTGAAAATTGCAAATAAATTTAAAACCAATGGAAATTACTGATAAAACCAAGTACCTGTTATATTATGTTTCAAAGAGGTAAAAAAGATCATGTTGAAACTTCGAGCAATAGTTTATTAATCCATGCATTCATTTTTTTCTTCATTATTGTTTAAAAAATGGCTAAATTCAGTTATAGTGTTCTATCTGATATATATTTTGAACGGAAAGATGAAAACGACATTATTTTACATATAATGAATAATCCATTCTTCAAAATATGCGACAAACAAGAAATTAAAATTCATAACTTAGAAATAAAAAACTTTTTAAATACTTTAAGAAAACGGTACAATCAATGTTCCAGAAACAAGAAATTGTTTTACTCACGCAACCAGGAATGGTTAAGAAATAAACTTATTTTTAAAAACCCATCAGTAACTACCACGGAAACTGGAAAAGGTGGTCGACCAGCAAAGCCAATTGATAATTGTAGTGAAAGATCACGAAGACGCAAGCTTAAACATATCAATTAAGAAGTTTCTTGTAGCATCATAAAGGATTCATTTCTGCATCAAATTCAACCATCGAAAACTAAAAAGAGTAAAATTGCTATCATTGAAAAAATAGTGGAAGCAAGCCCCAGACGCACAAAAAGGATTTTAGAAAGTATGCCGACACCAACTGAAGAAAATAAATTTACTCCAGAAGAAGCATTTGCACTATTTTTGGATTTGAAAATGACTAAAAACCAATATACAGAATTGCGGAAACGAACCAATTAAAAAAAAAAATTGTGGAGTTTTTCCATCATATCGAGATATAGTTTCTGCCAAAAAAGATTGCTTACCTTCACCAACTGCTATTAGTGTAACTTCAAGTTCAGCAGAAATAAAATTGCAGGATCTTCTTGAACACACTGCAGAACGATTATTAAAGACATTTGATGCTGATTATTTAAAGAAGTTTAAAAATTGCAGCATGATTTTAATTTCTAAATGGGGATGTGATGGGTCCTCTGGCCAGAAACAATACAAACAATGTAATGCGGAAAATTCATCAGATGCCAATTTATTCATGATTTCTTTCGTTCCATTACGTTTAACAAAAACTTATATTGGTTCAGAGTCGTCAACTAGTAGAGCTGCAGAGATAGATGTATGGAAGAATGAAATTCCCTCGTCAACAAAAATTTGTAGACCAATAAAGTTTGCTTACAAAAAAGAAACTAAAGAAACAGATGAAATTAAAGAACTTTAACAAGTGATATTTGAATTTAATGACCAATGCATCGAAGTTAACTTTAAAATGTCACTTACAATGATGGATGGAAAAGTTGCACAAGCTTTAACCGAAACAAAGTCTTCGACAAACTGCACCGTATGCCAAAAAACATCAAGTCAATTGAGCCAACCACCAACACAAGACGATAGTTTTAATAAAGCATATGAATTTGGAATGTCACCTCTTCATGCTAGAATTCGTTTTATGGAGCATATTCTTAAATTGAGATACGATTTGGCCCGTTAGGCGAAACAGTGAGAAACAACAAAGAAAATTTGGAAAAAAAAGCAAAAAAAAAGATATTCAAGAAAAATACAGCTTCTATAACTGGAGTAGATTTTGATTTAATACGACGATTCCAAATCATATTAGAAGTTATAGCATGTAGCAAAAAGATAGATGCAAAAAAATTTGGTCAGTATACTAATGAGACAGCAACCCTTTATAACCAAAAATATTCTTGGAGACATATGCCAACCACAGTTCACAAAATTTTGTTCCATGGGGAACAAATAATTCAGCACAATATGCTTCCAATTGGAGATCTCTCAGAAGAAGCGCAAGAAAAAGGGAACAAAGACTACAGATTCTTTCGCGAGCACAATACAAGAAAAATTTCCAGATATTGTACCAATGAAGATCTTATTAATACTTTGTTGTGCACATTAGACCCATATATGTCCAGTATTCGACAAAAATGGAAATCAACCTCATTAGAGTTAGATGAAGAAGTTAAACAACTACTGCAAAATGAAAATCAAAGCTATTTGGAAAAAATTTTTACTAATATTGTTTAATTAATACTAGTTTAAAGATTATAATTTGTTTCTAATTTTAGTATAAATTTTTATTAATACATTTAAATAAAACATATGTGCACTTTAAATCAATAGTAAAAGTTTACTTAAAATTTTATCGATGTTGTGTTCTGTATATAATATATCCATATGGTATTGATATTGTTGGGAATTTCAGTGTTATTTTTCAGTTTAATCCTCACAAGAATTAGCTTTCTTCCAAAAAAACCAACCTTTGGCCCCTGTGAATATTGAGACTAAATAAATGTCAGGGGCCAAATGTTGGCATTTTCTGACCAAAATTAAGTTTAGGAATAATAAATAAGTATTGGTTGTAAAATACGACTGCAGAAAATAAGAAATTATAAAAAAATACCTATTTAAAATGTCAAAATATTAAACTTTTACATGGAAACTCAACATAAAATTAAAATGCATTTTTAACTCCACATTACTTACGTTCCTATCATTCGATTTTTACGTTTGACCATGCAAATTGAAGCTTAAAGTCCCTCCTATTGAACAAAACAAATTGCTTAAAAAAATACCAATCCGGTCAAAAGTTATAGAGTTTTGACCGCTATCTCGCGAAATTGACCACTGTGCGTCGCCGATAATTTGTTTGTTCATATTTTTAACAATTTAAGAAAAAATATAATGTTTAATAATATTGATGGCAAAAGTGATGAAGAGTTAGACGATGACGTTAATGATGACGTTGATGTTAATAATGATGATATCAACTTAGAAGACAAACGTATTATTCGTACACGCAGTGAAGCAAGTTGTAATAGTGCAACGAGCAACGTAGTAAAAAATATTCCACCTGTTAACAACATGACAAACAACAATTACAATTTTGTGAACGAGAACAGAGGCCATGAAGGTAACCAAGGAAAGCCGAATTTGTCGTACTCAATGCAACAATACAATAGTAAGTTCTCTTTAAACTTCCGTGATATTGAGGAATCTGTAAGAACCTTCGATGGAACCGGTAAACTTCCTGTGAATGTGTGGATTGCCGAATTTGAAGAAATCGTATCCGATTTGTGTTGGGATGATTTCCAGAAATTCATATTTGCCAAACGATCATTGAAGGGGCTTACGAAATTGTTTATAGCTGGTGAACGAGGCGTTACGAGTTGGGTCAAATTAAAAGCAGCCTTAATTGATGAGTTTCAAACAACGACAAATAGTGCGCAGTTAGATAAAATGTTGATGGACAGAAAAATACATAAAGACGAAAGATACAAAGAATATTTTTTGAAGATGAGAGAACACGCCTCACGTGGTAATATTGAGGATGATGCCTTGATGCAGTACGTCATTGATGGAATACGTGACACTACAATCAACAAATCCATTTTATACCGAGCAACAAACTTGAAAGATTTTAAAGATAAGCTGAAGTGCTACGAGATCATGAAAGAGAAGTCTAAACCCAAACCCGATTTTCGACAGACGCAGCCAGTTTAATCATCTACGAAGAATGAGAAAAAAGATTTATGTTTTAATTGCGGCGAAAAAGGCCATACTTATAAGAATTCCAGTAACGGACACATTTTTAAGCTCGCATTAACAAAAAACAAAACATACATTGTGTGAATAATTTCAAACAAAAACAAAAAAAACCTGTTTTAATACAACAACAAAGTTGTCTGTAATTTTTTTTCTTTCTTTCTCTTTATTTTTTACAACGGCATATTGAATTGCTACTTTAAAAATAAAACAAAAACAATAAGGGCTAATGAGCCTCTTTAATTTAAGCAATAAAAATGTGGACAATATTGTATTAAATAAAAACAAAAAAGCTGAAAATAATTTGTGTGTAAATTCTACGCCAGTTATACGTGCCCAATCTTGTTCGTCGTTTTTGCTAAGCGATGGCAATAATATAACTACAAACAAGTCGCCTATGAACACAGTGTTACCAACAGTAATATGGATAATGCAGAAAAACCTAAGACGCAAGTGGGAATGGACAGATATATAACTGTATTGAAAAGAGGTCGAAGCCCTAAATCTTCGCAGATTGCACCAATGTCCAAAGTACTTAAAGATAAGGAGGCTAACCGAATAAGTGCCCAAAATCGTTTTGCTATTTTAGATAGCGCAACAAGTGAACAAAAAACGCACCCAAGTCGTTTAAACCACCACCAATTTTTTTAAGGGAAACAAATTCGAATGAATTAATAAATAAGTTAATTTCAGTTATCGGGGAAAATTCATTCTATGTAATTCCAATCAAGCGTGGTAACATTGATGAAACTAAAATTAATTTTATAGACGAAAGTAGTTATCGTAAAGCAGTAAAGGAGTTTGAAAGCTGCAATAAGAACTTTTATACCTATCAGGTGAAGAGTAGCAAAGGCCTACAGGTAGTCATCAAAAGTGTAGACTCATATGTTAATCCAGTGGAAATAAAAGCTTAAGATTAAGAAGAAGAATTAAAAGATTAAGCGGTTAAGGTTTCGTAGTATTTGTAGAGGAATAAATCTTTCTCTGGTTCATAATTCCATGACTACTCATTTTGATGTTCGAAATAATTCTACTTCCTTGCTGGATTGCTTCTTAGTATCGTCTCCTGATTTGGTGGAAATATCTAATCAATTTCAGTGTCCCGGCATAAGTCGTCACTCTTTTATTCTTGTATCACTCAAGGTTTTACGGTTAGTTGCAAGGCAATATTATGAATTTTATGATTATAATGCAGTTGATGAGAAGTCGGTAGAATCCATGGTTTTAAACTGTAGTTTTGATGAAATGTATTTGACTCATAGTGTTGATGATCAGTTACAAATTTTAAATGATAATATGATGTTACTGCATTCAATTGTTCCTTTTAAGCGACGATTAAGAAGAAATAGCGGGGATGACTAGTTCGGTGCGCCTGAGATTAGGCGCACTTAGAGATCTGTCATATAGATCATATTTGCGTGATAGGACTGTTGAAAATTGGAGATTTTTTTGTAGATGCAGAAATAAGGCTAAATCGGTAATTAAGAAATTTAAGAGAAGAGCTTATGCTTCAATTTTTTATGATAGAAGCAATAAGGAGATTTGGTCTATCTTAAATAAAAATGGATTGGCGGATGGTCCTAAGGGTATGGATAATGCTGACCCTGATGTTCTAAATAATGATTTTTCCTCTAATCAATATGTTGATCGTGACGGGTTGATGGAGTTTTCTAATTTTTCTTGTAGTGGTTTCTCTTTTCGTGCTGTGGATGTTTTTGAGATGTTTGATACTTTTAATTTGATAAGGCCGAATGCTGTTGGATATGATTGCTTTGCTCTTAAGTTCATTAAATTAATAATGCCAATTATTGGAAATCATATATTACATTTAGTTAATTCAATATTGACTACGTCTACTTTTCCACTATTATGAAATGTTGCAAAAAGAATTGCGTTTATGCAGGTAGGAGTCAATTCAGACCAATTTCTATGTTATCTAACTTGTCTAAGATGGTTGAACATCTTATAAAGTTTCAAATCGTAAAGTAAATTGAAGATAATGACGTGCTTCATGATTGCCAATCAGGATTCAGATCTAATAGGAGTACTACTTCATTGCTTCTTGGTCTTACCGACAGCATTAGGAGTAATATTTCTGAAAAAGGAGTTTGTGTTTTATTATCCTTGGACTTCTCTAAGGCTTTTGATACAATTAAACATTCACTTTTGGTTAAAAAGCTACATAAGTTATTTGTAAGTTGATATATTCATACCTCTCCAATAGAATGCAGTATGCTTTCTGTAATGGTCGTTCTTCCAGGTTACTTTCTGTTTACAGTGGGGTTCCTCAGGGATCTGTACTTGGACCATTGCTTTTTATCATGTTTATGGACAATCTTTTTGATGTAGTTTCGAGTAATGTGTGTCTTCCTTTTTCCTTTGCAGATGACGTACAGCTTCTATTTAGGGGTACTGAGGAATTTTCTGACGCTTTACAAAATATGATAGATTTTACTGTTGGCTTACTTTTAAGTTGGATTTCTGAAAATAGTCTTTTGGTCAATACTGAAAAGACTAAGGCTATGTTTTTTGGTAGATGTAAAAGTTATAGGTTTTCAGTTGATTTTGGTGGTACCTTTATTGAATTTGTTAATAAACTTAAATGTCTTTGTGTTATTCTTGACACAGGTTTGAATTTGAATATCATGTTAACTCTATAATATCTAGAGTTCATTTTACTTTACGTAGATTATATAGTCTGAATTTGTTATTGTCTTTTCATATCAAGAAAAGAGTTGTTTATGGACTAGTGATGCCAATTTTCTTATAACCATTAGAGGTTTATTCTGGTGCCTTTGGTTATATCATGAGGAAGTTAAGATTAGTCTTTAATAGGGTTATAAGGTATCTTTACTCTCTTAGATTACACCAGCATGTTTCGTCATATGTTTTACAATTTTGCGGGTTTTCGTTAAATGAATTTATTAAGTTTAGGATCTTGTTGCACTTTTATAGGACATATAGGTTACAAACACCTAGGTATTTGGTTAATTTCTTTGAGTTTTGTAGATCGACTAGAAATAGGCAATTGAAAATTCCTAGATTAACTCCCATAAAGGAGCGTTCATTTTGTGTAAGAGTGGCACGAGCTTACAACGTTTTACCAACAAGCTTGAGAATGTTTGATAGTTCTGTTGATGTTTATAAGAGGAAACTATTTCATGAACTTTCAAGTAATGGTTAGTTTATATTGGTATCAATTCCTACAACATGTTTTACAAGTACGAATGTACTTACTTCATATGCTGAATGGAGAATTGAGATTGTTAATTTTGTCCTTGTAGGATATTCTTTCTTTATTTCTTCATTTTTGCTTAATTTTAGATTAACACTGTAACCTTTGCTACTATTTCGATTATTTCTATAGCCTTATTATATATCTTTGTTTTTTTTTTTATTGTAGAATTTGTTTTGAGTATAATCATTTTGTAGTGCTTTGTAAAAAAGTTTTTGGGTTTAGATTCTATTGTGCAATTTTGTGATCTCATTTTTATTATAATTATTTTCGTTATTTTTATTTCTATTATTATTTATTTTTCTGTTTATAATTTCATTATTAATTTTTTTTTTTAATTTTTATACTGTTAAGTTTAGCTTTTTATTTAAATTTATTACAATATTTGTTAATTGTTAATAATATGTAAGCAGAATATTATAACCGATTATGGCCAAGAGGCTAGGTTATTGAAAATAAATAAAAAAAAAAAGCTGGCCTCCAAAAAGCAGGATTTAAGGTTAAAAGCGTTGATAATCTCAGAAATCGAGAGCGTGTCCCTCAACCTCTATTTCGCGTTGAACTGGAACCTGGGGATATTAGATTAAAGAAGAACGAAACGCATGCCATTTATAATCTAAAATATCTGTTACACCGCAGGATAAGTGTAGAGGAACCACAAAAGCGGTCAGGACCCGTTCAGTGTTTAAATTGCCATGAATATGGCCATACAAGGGCTTACTGCAAGTTGCCTCCGGTTTGCGTTGTGTGTGGAGAGCTTCATTGTTCCGCCCAATGCGACAAACCACAAAGGATGATTCTAAGGTTAAAAATGTAGCAATTGCGGTGGAAATCACACTGCTAACTACAGAGGCTGTCCAGTTTTTTCTGTGGTAATGAAGTCAACTCAGAAATTAAACACTCCTGCTAGGCAGCCACAATACCAAGCAAATGCTCATTACCCTCAGTTAGCTCAACCCACAACCAAACATGTTTCATACGCAGATATGTTAAAATCCAATCATGTTTTAGCACACAAGGCGACACCTACAACCAATTCTACCCCAAATATGCATCCAGAAGCTAAAGAACAAACACCATCTGGTAACTACAATCGTCTCGAAGCAAGTATCGAGACATTAGTGCATTCGTTAAACAGTTTTATGAGCTCTATGAGCATGATGCAAGAAATGGTTCGCATGCAATCTATGATGTTGCAGGCGGTACTTAACAAACCATGAACTGTTTAAAAATATGTTTCTGGAACGCAAACGGCGTACGCCAACACAAAAATGAACTCGAGTACTTCTTGAAGAACCAACAAATTGATGACATGATGGTTTCAGAGACTCATTTAACAACAAATAGCTTTTTTAAAATCAATGGCTATATATTATATCACACTAAAGACCCCCGTGGCAGAGCATGTGGTGGTTCAGCAATACTAATAAGGGATCTAATTAAACATGATTTACTGTGTGATTTTTGTGAGGACTACCTTCAAGCAACAAACATCTGTATTGAAGAATATCATCAAAACTTTGTTATTTCTTCGATTTATTCACCTCCTAGATTTCAAATATCAGAGAGTCAATATATCGACTTTTACAAATCACTAGGTCCCTGTTTCATAGCATCAGGCGACTACAACGCTAAACATACGTTTTGGGGATCACGCCTAATAACTCCAAAAGGTCGTGTTTTATTTGACACTATTTCAAAAATGCGTCTGAATGTGATATCAAGTGGACAACCCACCTATTGGCCTACTGATCGACAAAAAATACCTGATGTTATTGATTTTGGCGTGACTAAAGGTATTTCAAGAGAAATGATTAAGGTTGAAGCATCACTCGAATTATCCTCAGATCATTCACCGACTATTGTCTATATGTGGAATCAGCAAAATATCGTGTCGCCAACAACTTGCACAAGCATTAATTGGTTGAAATATAGAAAGTATCTCAGTACTCATTGTTCGGAAAACATACCGCTAAGAACACCAGAAGATGTGGACCAGAGTCTAATTTATTTTGATCAAAACCTTAAATCAGCTGCCCAACATGCGACAGAAAAAAGACAACCAGCTAGATACAATCAAATTTATTTTGTAGATGTCGAGCGGCTCTTGGCTGAAAAAAAGAAAAATTAGAAGAGAGTGGCAAGCACACAGATCTCCTCAACTCAAATCTAGACTTAAAGATTGCACGAAACGGCTAAGACAGCTGCTAGAATCTCGAAGAGTAGCATCTCTGAAAAATTACTTGGAAGACCTCGACGCAACTGCACAATCAGATTATACATTATGGCGTGCATGTAGGAACCTTAAAAGACCGGTCGTACGTAAGCCTCCCTTGCGAACTTTTTGTGGAGACTGGGCAAGGTATGATACCGAAAAAGGTAATTTGTTTGTTGGACATTTGAAGAAGGTTTTCACCCCAAATGAATGTACTGATATAGCTGAGTTGTCATCGGTAGAGACTAGTGCAGTAGTACCCCTAAGATTTGAATTTAGCGATATTGGAAGGCCAATAGCAGATTTAAACACCAAAAAAGCCCCTGGCGTTGATAAAACAAGTAACAAGATGTTAGTTGAGTTGCCCCGTATAGGTCGCAGAATTATTCTGTTTGTGTTTAATGCCATCTTACGTCTTGAGTACTTTCCCACAGAGTGGAAGGTCTCTTTGATAACTATGATTCCTAAACCAGGAAAAGACCACACAAAAGAAGAATCATACAGACCTATAAGCCTTTTATCAAACGTGTCAAAGTTATTTGAGAGAATATTAATAACTAAGCTGAATCCAATTCTTAGCGGGAAAGGATGCATTCCGAACCATCAATTCGGCTTCAGAAAACAACATAGTACGATCCAACAAACACACAGATTAGTAAATGTAATTAAAACGACCTTTGAAGAAAAAAATACTGTTCTGCGCTCTTTATCGACGTTTCTCAAGCATTCGATAAGGTTTGGCACGAAGGCCTAATATTTAAGCTAAAGCAGAACTTGCCCGAAAACTTGTATAAGCTCTTAAAAGATTATTTAACGAATCGCAAGAGTTTTTACTAAAAGAAGGCGACTTTTTTGGAAAAGCCACATTGACTTCAAGTTAACACAAATGAAACTAAAAGCAGTACAACTAAATTGGCTTATTGGCAGAAACTCCACCCTGAGCTTAGATTGTAAACTTCTACTGTACAAGTCGGTCCTCAAACCAATTTGGTGTTATGGGATTCAGTTATGGGGCACTGCCTCAGCTAGCAATGTAGAAAAAATTCAAAGGCGCCAAAATAAGATTTTAAGTATTATTACATCTGCTCCCTGGTATATAAAAAATTCGAACATCCTCAAAGACCTAAACATGCCATCAGTTAAAGCAGAAATAGCGAAACATGCAGTCACATATCTAAAGAGGCTTGAATCTCATCCAAACCCTTTGGCGCGTAACATACTGAATGAACCTGGTTACATTCGACTAAAAAGAAGAGATACTGCTTTTCTTGGCCGTACATTAGAGGGATGACCCGCAAATGATTGCAAAATCCGTGAAACAAACATTATTTTTGTCTAGCACTGGCTGGACTTAAAAAGAATATTTTACTTTAGACTTAAGATACGAGTAATTATTGTTAGTTCAAAAATATTGAAGATACAATAAATAAATTATGAAAAAAAAAAAAATTTCCAAAAATTGTCCCCTTAAGGAAAAGAAAGATGAAAAGGCCAACGTACGTTATCTAGTTAAGGAAGACATCATGAAAAAACAGGTTAAGTTTTCAGATGCTTTGACAAAAATTGCTTTGTTTGATTCCGGAAGCAAGTACAACGTGGTAAGTGAAAACGTTTATAATTTATTAAATAAACCTAAGCTTCAAAGATCAGACTTTTATTTAATTGAATTTGGCAATAAGGCGAAAATAAAGTAAAGCCTTTAGGTAGTTTTATATACGAAGTAGAAACTGAGGAAGAAAAATACAACCTTACTTTCCATGTCGTGCCACATACTTCTGTCGACATAGACGTCATACTTGGTAAAGAATTTTGTTCTCATGCACGTATTGTAATAACTCCAGACGAAGTAAAATTTGAGAAAATTAAGAAGAACGACGAGACAGAGATACAGAATATGATGCTTATAGACGTTGTCAAACGAAACAGTACAGAATTTATTGATGTTGATGCAGCAGCAAGTTGTGACGCAAAAGAGAAAGTGGTAGAGTTAGTTCAAAATTATATGCCAAACAAAAGTAAGTCCACTAATGTTAAAATGAATATTATCCTACGAGGCGAAAGTCCTATATTTTCAAGACCACGAAGACTACCAATAACTGAACGTAAAGCTATTGATGAGCAAATTGACAAATGGCTGGACGAAGGTATTATTGAACACTCTGAATCTGATTTCAGCAGTCCAGTTGTGATGGTAAAAAAACGAGATGGAACGCTCAGACTATGTGTCGACTATAAACGAATCAACAAGGTAATAGTGAAAGATCGATATCCTTTACCCCTAATAGAGGATCAGTTAGACCGTCTCCAAGGAGCGAAAATTTTTAGTACGATCGATTTAAAAAACGGATTCTTTTACGTTGATGTAGCACCTACAAGCCGTAAATACACATCGTTTGTGACTCACAGCGGACAGTATCAATTTTTTAAAGTACCGTTTGAATTATCGAACTCCCCAGCCGTTTTTCAAAGATTCATAAATACAATCTTCCGTGACTTGACTAGGAGCGGCATTGCGCTTCCGTATGTAGATGATGTACTCATTCCCGGTAAAAATGAAGATGACGCGGTAAGGAACCTACAGGAGGTAATACGAGTTTGTAAAAACTATGGTCTCCAGATAAATTTGAAGAAATGTTCATTTCTGAAAATAATAGTAGAATTCCTCGGACATATAATAGAGTACGAAAAGGTGTTTCCTTCAGCAACAAAAGTTGATGCAGTTTTAAAGTTTCCTGTACCGAGTAATCTGAAGCAGTTACAAAGTTTTTTGGGTCTTGCAGGATATTTCCGCAAATTTATTCCACAGTTTTCCATTATTGCTAAGCCATTAAGCGACTTAACGAAGTCTACAGCAAAGTTCGAGATGGGTAATCTACAGATTGCAGCTTTTAACGAACTAAAGAAACTACTAAGCAGCGAACCGGTTCTGAACATCTTTAACCAAAGGTATGAGACGCAGGTACATACTGACGCTTCTATAGAAGGCTATGGAACCATTTTATTGCAAAAATCACCTGATGATGACAAATTTCATCCTATCTACTATATGAGTAAAAAGACCACAGACGCTGAAAAGAAATACTCAAGTTATGAGCTACAAATACTAGCTCTAGTCGAAGCTGTGAAGAAATTTCGAGTATATTTACTTGGTCTTCAATTTACGATTGTGTCCGATTGCAACGCTTTTACCAAAACGATGGAGAAGAAAGATTTATGTACAAGAGTGGCCAGATGGGTCTTGCTACTACAGGAATTTGATTACGAAGTGTAGCACCGTTCCAGTACAAAAATGATACACGTAGATTGTCTAAGCAGATCCGATTATGACTATTACTGAAGATAACACCCTGATAAGACTAAAACAAGCTCAAAGAAAAGACGACGAATTGTTAGCGATTATACACATTCTTCACGAAAAGGAGTCTCATGATGACTATTTTATGAAAGGTGAATTACTGTATAAATTAATAGATGGTAACGAATTGATAGTGGTGCCCAGAGGTATGCAACGAGAAATTATAAGAAGTGCGCATGAGGATGGTCATTTTAAGAAGGTTAAGGAGCTCATTAGAAAAGACTACATACCGAAGCTAGACGACACGATTGAGTATCACATATCGAATTGCATCCAGTGTATTGTTAACAACAGAAAGCGTGGAAAACAAGAAGGAGAATTGCATCCACTTTCTAAGAACAAAGAACCACTCTATACCTATCACATTGATCCGTTAGAGTCCACAAGTAAGAAGTACAAATATATTTTTGCAATCAGTGATGCATTCACCAAGTTTTGTTGGTTGTATCCAACCCGTACGGCAGCAGAAAATGAAGTAATTACGCGTTTGAAGAACCAAAGTGTAGTCTTTGGGAAACCTGTCCAAATCATTTCTGATAGAGGTTCTGCCTTTACCTCTGAAGAATTCAAGAAGTATTGTCAAGAAGAAAATATTAAACATCACCTGATAACTACCGGTCTACAAAGAGCGAATGGACAAGTAGAGCGGCTCAACGCTACAATTGTCTCAGTTTTATCCAAACTCAGTGCCGATGACCCAACGAAGTGGTACAAATACGTCGAAGATGTCCAACGTGTTGTGAATTCAACCTATTCACGCAGTATAGACACAACCCCGTTTGAGCTGATGATTGGTGTGAAGATGCGTACTAAGCAACAGTTAGAAGTAGTCAAGTTTATTGAGGATCAATGCTGCAGTCGAAACTAGGTATTGATAATGAATCATACCAATAATTTCCTTTTTTAAAGCAAAATGTTTTAAGCTTTAAATTCAAACCATTGGCAGATGTATTTTTGGATAGACCACTTACATTTATTTCAATGGTGGGATGATGGCGATCCTCCGGATAAGTGGTTGGAACAGAACGGTGAACAGAAATGTTAGCAAGATCGTTAACGAAAAAAATAAGAGTAATAGTTTATTATTATCATTTAGTTGGTAAAAGTTCAAATCCAACATACTGTCGATAAATTGGGTATATTGAAGGCTGTGTCCAGTGTATAATGGAGTAAAAAACCATTAGACGAATAATGCCATGCTATCATTGGCATATTAAAATCAGCAAAAACAAAAATCGAGTCATTTTGATTGGAATTTAAAACAATATTAGAGATAACTTCCGCATGTTTCAGGTAAACAACTCAGGTGAGTTTGGTGGAATGTAAGAGCAGGTGATCTTGCACTATCACTATTGTCACGTCTATAAATTATATAGCTATCACATACGATTTCATTGTTTATGATATTATCAACATGCCAGGTTTCAGTAAAAACAAAGATGAAAAAGTTAAAAAAATAACTTTGAGTAAATAGTGAAGATAATTTTGTGTTAATGCCACGAACGTTTTGGTATACTAGAATAAGATTTTCAGCATTACATTTCAGTTTTTTTAAACCATTGATGTAGGAGCGGGTAGGCGAGTACAAGGTATCTGTAAGTTATTAAACTTTTTCCAAACTAAACAGACAAAACTGAACAAATAAATAATAAATATAGCGCAATATACGCTATAAGTTATAGAATTTAAAAATTTTAAAGATTTAAGTATAATTCAATTTTGGAAAATGATTTCCATGATTAAAAATTGTGTACATGAACCTTTATATTCGAAGTTATACAGAATTGTTCAAGGTATTTTTTGTGACAAACAGTGATATCTCCATTGACGAACTGTTGGACTTTTTTGACGTAAATTTTTATTTTTGTTATAAATAAAACAAATGTACTATATACCCTTGTTTTTAATTAAATAAAAAGCTTTTACTCAAATATATTAAAAAAAATTTGGCCCTTTCAAAGGTACAAAATGCATCACTGCGTTCTGCTCCTCAAGGGCGGGAATTACGCAAATTTTTGTTAATTGTATTTTCATAATTAGGTTACTAGTAGTAGGTAACCAATATGCAAAATAAGCAAAATATAAATCAATGTAAATTGATTGATTGGAAATTGTCAAATTAGCCAAGAGTTAGTATATAAGTTTAATGATGTTTGTAAGAAAGACGCAGAATAATTAAAGAAATCAGAAATAGCATTATTGCTTAGATTCCCAGATTGTTCTGGGTAAATATGAGATATTTTAAATAAGTTAATATTTATTCTGGCTTAAGTTCTTTATTATAAAGAGATAAAGCAAAATTAAACACTAGCAAAATGTAATGCATTTTCTGGATAGCTATATCCGTCGTCAGCAGTCTTCGTATCTATGTATCTACGAAGTATTTTCAAAATATTTGTTATATATATGTATACAAATACAAAATAAGTGAAAGAGCTTTTTTGATATTATTTTACACTTATGAACCCTATCCTATTATATTATACTACCAAGCAGACATATAACAATAAAACCACTTAAATATCCTTACTTTAACGCGAAAAATAATCGATTATTTAATTTTTATTGTATTTTAGCAATATCAGCTATACCGAAAATCGTCTGCGAGACGATCCATGCTCTGGAGTTGCACGATGAGACGCCATCTTGGAAAATTATGGACAACAAGGGTAGAGTCACGGTGGTTCTTCACTGGGACCAGCGCCAAGGCAGTGGAGCAGCAAGTGGTCAATGTGGACCAATCAATAGTAGTGCTGGTACTAGTAATGGCCTCATATCCTCAGATAAATATTCACCATCGAAAAAAGGACTTTCTGCGCAAAGTTCACTGGATAACAAGTCAGTATCATCTCAATCTTCACAGCAGCGGTTTTCAAGTCCACAAATAACAGTCATAAGTGATGAAGGACCCGCAAGTGTATATCATCCCGGTGGTGTGGTTCTTCCACCCGGCGTTGTGATACCTGGGTTAAATAGAAGACTTTCAAAACAAGGTGGTTCTTTTGACAGTGCTGTTGGTGCAGTCCATGTACATACACCTGAATGTGCCCATCACGCTCACACGCCCAGTCGAGCAGGCAGTCCTAGTACCACGGAGTGCGACTTTCATTGCTGTGCCTTGCACGAGGAGGGCCGTAAAATTGCAGTGCACAAAAGTGTGGCAACCTCCCCAATTCAAGATGGTACTACAAGCCCACAACCTCAACAGCAGGCTACGTTGGGCATGTCATCGGTTGTGGATCCTATGGTAGGTGGTAGCATGCAGCGCCGCTCCTCAGGGACAAAAGGTCATGTACGGTTCCTGGATATTGCACCGGAGCGCGACAGTTCTGAAAGCGAAACTGAAAACACTATTATGGAAGATGAAAAAATAACGACGGAAAAGTTTTTACTTCTTATCGACCAACTATCCGTTGATCAAAAACGTCATCTTAGCATTAAAGACATTGGCATTATATTGGAGCGCCTAAATTCTAAAATACTTGATGTAGAAAGATTAGACAGAGAGTCCGAATCAGATGATTGTTACAATTGGACGATAAAGGCTACAATAAGAGGTGACGCGCTACGAGAACTAGGAGTAATTTACAATGGCAACTATTATGCAATCTCAGAACACCCAGGTTACAAAGAAGAAGTCGAAGAAAATGGAGAAGAAGTTGAAGAAGAAGATGAAGAAGATCGAATATAAATAATGATCTTACAAATTGAATTTGATAACTTAATTTTAAAAAAACATACAACACATTAAAAACCTCAACAAATCAAAATTCAACAGAATTGTATGTTTTTAAGATATTTCAAAATACTAAAATTACATTTAAAATTAAAGTCCTAGATTGTGTACAGTAGAATATAAATTCAGACAAAATACTCGGTCACTCATGAATACATATTTGCAATTAATTATAATTTTAGTCAAAACCTATTTAATTTTCTAATTTATTTTTTTTCCTCGATTGATTTATTTTAAAAGTATTTGTTTAAATTTAGAAAAAAAATTTTTCTGTGAAAATGTAACTATTAAATTAGGGTTTTTCACATGTATGTATACAAAATACACATAGATACACACATGCATACATACATAAACATATATACATACATACATACATACATACATACATACATACATACATACATACATACATACATACATACATACATACATACATTCATATGAATATTATAACATAAGCTCGTTAGTATGTTAAGTATGTGGTAACTTTAAGCTGCATACTTACATATGTACATATTTTTTATATATTAACGGTCACTGAGAACACCAGAAAAATTAAGAACATGTTGAAGGCAAATTATAGCTAAGCGTTAATTACATTTTGATGGTAATATTGTATTTTGTTCAAGAAATCTGACGGCAACATTAATTATTTTAAAAATGTTCAATAGGGAACATAATTTGCTTGCTTTCTTTTTTTCTGAATACATGTACATATGTACATGTGAAATCTACATTGTACAAAATAAAAACATTATTTCTAGCTGAACATCACAAATTTTTCAAACAATTTTAGTTAAATGGTTTTTAAAAAAATTCTACAAGTAGTGTTGTTTTGTAAGTTATTCCATGTAATTGTGTTTAAAAAATACTGAGATTCAATTCAATTTTTGAAGTTTATTTTCTTTTACTGGGCCCTATTCTATACATTATATTTAACCATTATAATGAAACATCCCAAAGCTCAATAATGCCACTGCTATTCAATACCAAATATAAAAGTTTAGATCAAAATTAAATATTTTATTATAATATTTAAAATTTAATAATTTTTAAAAATGTACAAATTAATTATGCTTTTACGGTAACTCTAAAAATTGTTAATACCCTCTCTGCAAATTTATATACTACTGACTTTAGTTTAATTTATTCACTTATCAAAAAACTGTATGGTGGAATTATTGCATTTTATTATTGACCTTCTCAAAGTTGAAGTATTATAAATTCTCAAGTATTTAAATTATATCAAAAAGTGTCCAAAGACAAAATTTAAAAATTTTTCAAGTTTCTTTAAGATATTCTTAAAGAAACTTACATAAGAAATTTGTGAAAAACACACCACACATTAATACACACATTAATTGTTTTATTCGAACACCTGCTTGTGAAATAAAGACGGACGTGATCTGAAACTCTCTCTGTATAACATTTATAATCAGTGTTCGAAAATAAACTGAACATTATTTTGTGTATTGTACACACACGCAGAAACGATATCTATTTTTTAGTGTTTGTGTATTTTTACACAATCCGAATACAATACATAACGATTTTTTAAAGCAAGTAACAAACATTACGTAGCTTTCTGATTTTTGTCCTAAAACGGTGAAATTGTAGTAGTTGTGGTTCTACATTATGTTGTAGCGTTCTGTAGTGTTTTTTGTGTTCATATGTTAAGCAGCTTGAAATAAAACCCCAAGCGAATACTAATAGTAAATGCACAAACTATACATTAAAAGTAATGTGTTGAACCGAACACAACAAAGTTTGTTGTTTCCGCACGAAAAGCAAAACAGAATTAAATTTTTTGATCTTTATAATGAGTTCGTTCTCGTTGCGTAGAAAGATCACAAGCAGAAATACAGTTTTTTGTATTTGCTACACAAACACTATTTGCGCTTGTGTATTGATATATTTTACCGTGCAAAACACTAAAGTACAATATACAATGTAAATACTGACCAAAAAGGCAAATTTGATTAAAAATCGAAAATTGACACCAAAAAAACTAAAACTACCAATAATTAAAAATTTCTCTTAAAGTTCCAATAGAAATTTTACCAACATATTTTTATACCGACCAAAAATTTAATTTGATTAAAAACCGAAAATTCACACAATAAAACCAAAAACTACTAATATTAAAAAAGTTCGCTCAAAGATCTAAGTTTCGCCAAAAAATAATATTTTCACCCAAAAATTACCAAAAAAAATTTAATTTTAGCAAAAATTTTTATTTTCATCTCAAATTAAAATTTTATTAAAAACTGAAAATTCACAAAGAAAACCTTAAAATTGTCAATAATTTACAAGTTTAAGATCCAAGTTTGGCCAAAAAGTCTGTAATAAAATTGTCTATTGAGTCACTTTTATACGCTTCACCACATGTAGTTGGCATTCTGTTTGTTATTTCTACAATATTCATAAAAAAATATAAAAAAAATGTTTGCCAGATGTTTATTTGTGGGTGTGTTTCTTTACATTTATGTTTTGTTATGGAGATTTTATTGTTTTTTTTTTATTTTTCTAGGTTTATAATCCCCACTTGTGCTGTTCTTTATAAAGAATGATTAAATATAATTTATGAGTATTGCTGTTTTCTGTAGTTTTTTAATGTTTTTTTATGTAGTAATGAGGTGTGAAACTTTTTCGGCGAAACTGCATGTTTTCTTGTTTAACATAAACATTCTTACTTGTTTTTAAATATGAATGTTTTACACTATTTTAATTCATTGAATGCATTTTTCCAATCTAAAAATCCATTAGTTCATTCTGAGTTCTTGGAATTTAGTCAAAATTTTATTAAAAATTTGGAGCCACAATTTAATTTAAAAATCGGCACATGTTTCATTACAAATAGAGCAAATTTACGTTGGCCGTGAATGCGAAGATTTATTAAAAAGTTTTAAGCAAAGTGTTAACCAAATAAAATCTGACTGTCTCCAATTTTATATAACTACATACTCTAGAGGAAACTCACAGGTGACTACCTTAAAAGAAAAATACAATTTTTAAAGAAATGTAATTTTTGCGACCAGAAGTAGCCCTTCCGTGCCAAAAATTTAATATTCATATTAATACCAATGCAACAAAATTTTTCCGAGAATGAAAAGCAAGCAGTTTTTATCGAAACTAGATGTGCAAAAATGTTGGTCTTTTATAATTAAATTAAAAAACTTTAATGATAATTTAATATTTCCGAACTTTTAGAAATTGGTAAAAAAAATGCATTATCTTTATCATATGCTATTGGGGACGCCGAGAGAATATTTTCAGTTATAACCGAGCAAAAAAAAATAAGTAAATCCACGACGCACGGTTGCCAGATTAGGGTATTTTCCCCTAGATTTAGGGGATTTTTTTCATTTAGGGGAGAATTTGGGGGTTAACATTAGTTAGGGGGAAAATTGGGGGTTAAACAATATTTAGGGTGTTTTTTGGGGGATTTTTTATGATTTTTGGGTTCTGCGTGTAATATGTCATGAAAAACCCACAAAACTCGTACATAAGAAACGACCCAGTGGTAAAATTAAAAAGGCCTTTTCACTTCAGGCCTTCTATAAAGCATGCTCTCGGATCCTCATTTTAGTGTGCCTTCCAAAGAAGGCCTTTTAGATGGCCTTGGCTCTTTCTTCTAAAAGATCCAGTACACAATCCTACTTCGCTTCTCTTAGAAGGGGAGTAGGAATGTGTACTCATTCTGTATGACATACATACATAATTTTCTATTTTTAGTTCCTTGAATTGCATTTATCTACTTTATTGCTGCTAGCAATTGCGATGCTTCGATAGACTGATTGGCAGTGCAGGTTAACGGTTCGGATCCCAAAAAATTTTAATATTTAAATTAAAAATGAAAATAAATTAAAAGTTCTTAAATTAGACCAGATTATTTTTGATACTTTTGGATACGAAAACCCTTCCAAGAGACATTAAATTAAAGGCCTTCTAGCAGACAATTTTTCGAAGATCTTCTGGATTGCTTGCTGGCAAAAGGGACAGTGGAAGGCCTGCTCCGCAATGACAACTTGTGTAAAAAAGACATGAGAATGAAATGCGAACGGAATGCAAACAGAAGGCCTTGTGCCTCCAAAAGAAGGAGTAAAGAGGCCTTCTAGAAGGCCTTTTTACCACTGGGTATATTTGTATACACATACATATGTATATTTATAATATGTACTTTAATATAAGGAAACTTAAAAACCTAACATTTTTGTTTTGGGGGATTTTTGTTAAAATTGGGATTAATTTAGGGGATATTTTTATTTAAAAAATTTGGATTTTATTTTTTAAAAATTACAGAAAAAAATTATTTATCTAATGAAGAAAAATTATTTTAGGGGATTTTTTTTTAAAAAAGCTTGATTTTAGGGTTTTTTTTATTTGCTTTTAGGGGAGAGAGAAAAAAAATCTGGCAACCGTGCCATGACGTTTTATGCAATGAACTGCGTAAGCACTACTAGTCATTTAACAAAAAAAACTTTATAATTAACAAAATATTCTTATTTATATTTTTAAAAAATAAATTACTTTTAGTTTTTGTATAAAAAATAAATTTTTTGATAGGGTAGGGAAAAATATTTGGTAGAAGGAGAAAAAATTTTAATGTAGAAAAAAAGGTGCTTTTTTGAGAAAAGTAGGGATTTTAAGATTATGTTCTGACATCACTGTTGTCAAGTCCAGCCAGTGCTAGACAAAAAATTGTAAGTTTCACGGTTGCTGCTGACTCTTGCGGGTCATCCCTCTAATGTTCGGACAAGAGAAGTAATGTCCCTCCTTCTTAGTCGAATATAACCACATTCATTGAGCATAATACGGGCCATCAGATTTAATACATATTTCGCTGTTTTTACTTTATCTGAGTTTTTTATATACCAGAGAGCAACTGTGGTCATTCGTAGAATCTTATTTGATTGCAAGCTTATATAAGTTTTGGGGCAAGTACAGCTTTAATTTATATATTAGGCCTTCGTTCCATACCTTGTCGAATGCTTGAGAAACGTCGAAAAAAGCGCAGAACAGTATTTTCTTTATTCAAAGGTCGTTTTAACTATATTTACTAATCTGTGTGTTTGTTCGATCGTGCTATGTTGTTTTCTGAAGCCGAATTATTGGTTCGGTATACATCCTTTCGAACTCAGAATTGGGATTAGCTTTGTTGTTAATATTCTTCAAAACAGGTTTGATATGTTTGATAATAGGCTTTTAGGTCTGTATAATTCTACCTTTGTGTGGTCTTTTTCTTGCTTTAGTTTATTTATTTAATTTAATTAAGCCTATGAATTTAAAATTCTTACAGACTAATAGAATATAAATATAATTTAATAACAAAATTTTAGTTATTCAGACATAACAAAATATTACGTTTTATGACATTATTATTAACAGAAAAGTCAGCATTATAATAAAGTTTATTGAAATCAGTACAACATCTTATAAAGAGATCAAGCTAAGCATAGTTAGTTCTAAAAACTTTAATTGAAATCGGATAGTAGTAGCGTGTGGGACGATATGAAATACTAAATAAATTTTCCACTCTGAGAGAAAGTACTCAACACCTAAAATAGTATTAAAAACGAAATGAATAATTTTTCGGGCAACATGGGGCAATTCAAATAACATCTTGTTACTGGTTTTATCAATGTCAGGAGGTTTCTTGGAGTTTAAATTAGATATAGGACTTTCAATATCTCGAAGCCCAAACCTTAGAATAACTGCCGGACTAACATCGATAGGTAGCAGCTTAGTTATATCAGTCGAGACATTTGGTGTAAACATATTTTTTAAATGACCAACAAATAGATTACCTTCTGTAATGAATAATCTGATTGTGGTGTTAAGTCCAGATCTTCCAGGTAATTTACAGAGACGCTACACTTCAGGGTTCTAATAGCTCTAGAGTCATTTCGTGAAATCTTTATCTCTGTTTTGAGTTGAGGAGATCTATATGATTGCCACTCAACGAGTTTTTCTTTTTTTAGCCAAGAACTGAAGTGCGTTAGCTGTACAATAAATTTGATTGTGTCTAGCTAGTTTTCGGGTTACTGTTGCATGTTGGGCTGCTGATTTAAGGTTTTGGTCAAAATCAATAAGACTCTGCTTTACGTCTTCTGGTATTCTTAGCGGAATATTTTCCGAACAATAAGTACTGAGATATTTTCTATATTTCAATTAATTTATGCTTGTGCTAGTTGTTGGTGATGTGATATTTTGCTCGTTTCATATATAAACAATAGTGGGTGATTGATCTAAGGATAATTGATATGACGCTTCAACTTTAATTATTTATTTTTATTATTATTGACATTGGTCAATAGCATCAGATATTGTGTCAAACAAAACACGATCTTTTGTAGTAATTATTCTTGATCCCCAAAACGTATGATTAGGGTTGTAGTCGCCTGATGCTCTCTCTTATACTTGAAATCTAAGAGGTAAATAAATCGAAGAAATAATTGGAAGTAATCCACACCAAATTTCAAGACCCTTACTTTTATAGTGCTTCATGCATACGTATTTACTTTATATAAGGGTACCCATCCCATATAGTTAGCTTATACAAAAATATAAAATTTTATTACATTCCTTAAGAAATTGGTTTCTATAAAAAAAAAACGTTAATGACCTTTTTTGGGCTAAAGTATGCAAAAATGCAATAATTTTCTAGTTTTTAACTCAGCAGCTGTAGTGTATATGAAATAAAAACAATTTTTGGAATTCACTAAGTTTATGCACATAATATTTTGTGCAAAAATCATTAATTAGCTTCTTTTGCAGATGTTTAATAAATTGATATAATTAAATAAACATAAAAGATATGAGACTTAGGCCCAATTTTAGACTTTGTATTTAAATGTCATTTATCTTTAAGTTGCATTTAAATACAAAATTCTTATTTTCATCACACTTAAATGAAACTTAAATGCTCATTCAAGTGCATTTAAAGTCTATTTAAGTTTTTTACATAACATGTTTTTTCAAGCGTGTTTTTTTATGATTACAAAAAATTGTGGCCACTGATAGCATTTCTTATGTTTTACATAAAGGAAGTAAAATACATTGACACTTGGTAATAAAGAAAATTAAAGTGTTATTTTATAAACAATTTTGTTGTTTTTTAGTACTTTTCATTTTATTTTTATTTTCTGTCAGGAACAAAAATCAAGACTTTTTCTGCTGAACAGTTTTCTGCAAAATTATCTGCAATTGTTTTGATATTTTCTAATGCTACCATAATTTCATCACAATTAAATAAGAACAATTACATATGTATATAGCTGAAAAACTTAAATTATGTTTAAATACAACATAAATTAACTGAAAAAAAAGTAGTCGACAACTAAAATTTAAATTTTGTTGATGAAAGAATTGTTGTAAAAATTTATTTTAATGAAAAATACATAAAAAAGAAATCAATGACACAAACATATTTGTCGATAGCATTGTAAATAGAATATAATTTATCATCCTTGGCTGTAAAAATAGCTGACCTTTTTTCGTGAAGTTTGCGAAACATAGAAAAGTAGAAAGTAAACCTACTTCATACGTTCTATGCGTCTTAAGCATTCTATGAGATGTGCTTGTAACTTGTCTCATACAATTACACTGATCATACTTTTTTGACAGACGCGTTTAAAGCGTATGTGCATAGAACGCGTGGTATGGACTTTAAGCTTAAACATTTAATTGTGTTTTGTTTTTCATACGCAAACAAAAAATTTGTTGTGTTCGATTCAGCACATTATTCTTAATGTATAGTTTGTGCATTTACTATTAAAATGGTTTTACACGGTGTGTGTTTGTCATATGACTTGTCATTTTGATAACCCATTTTTCATTTCGGTTTATAATTTTTGCTTTCAAACGTACATGTGTTATTAGATCTGACATAACCTATAATATAAAATTTTTCCGCCACACAGTTTTGTATTGCCAACCACAGCTGATGTAGTGCTTTTGCCATGCTTTTAGTGCTTTTGGTACCACAAAAAACATAAAGAGGCAAAATATCAAGTTGGCATTACAGGATGCCAGATGCTTTGCCACATCAAAATAGAACACGCTCTAAATATGTATTGTACACATGGAAAATACACATGTTATGTTTGAAAGGGTTCACACGACGTGTTTAGAATTCACACATGGAAAAGTGACAAGCCATATGACAAATACACGCCGTGTAAAACCACTTTTAGTATTCGCTTGGGTTTTTATCTTAAACTGCTTAACATATGAACACAAAAAACACTACAGAACGCTAAAACATAATGTACAACCACAACCACTACAATTGCGCTTTCTTAGGACGAAAATGAGAACGCTACGTAATGTTTGATACTTTCGTTAAAGTATCGTTATGTATTGTATTCGGGTTCTGTAAAAAAACACAAACGCTAAAAAATAGATATCGTTTCTGCGTGTGTGTAAAAAGCTGCCGTAAACACTTGGTTTTTATTTGCAACTTTTGGTCAAGTCCAGAAACAATGGTTCGGATTTAAACAACGTTTATTATTATGCTTTTAATTTAAGGTTTCCATTAAGTTTTTCTTGTTGTTTCAGTTTTTTCGTATACAATTACACGTGGGTAATTAATGCAATCACCAATAACTGTACCTCAGACAGCTATTCGAGTGAGGCCTGATTGACTTTTAACGATAATGACGCGCGCACGAAGTGCTTCAACCCCCATGGTAGAATAATACAAGGTAGTGTCGGTTTTACAATAACAACAAAAACACATGTATTTTGTTGGTTGATTTTTAACTTGTAAATGAAAACTTCCTACACGTCCGCTAACTTAATACTGAACAGAGATACTTGTCGGTTGAAGACAAAAATCAAAGTGATTTTATTCATAAAATTCATACTGCTTATATACTATTTTAAAACACAGTTGCAAACAAAAAGTAGTAAAGGAAAAGTTTAACAAATGAAATGTAGCAACTATGCAAAATATACCCGTTAATTTAAATATTATTAATGATGTCATATTTCACAATATAAGATTAGTTCCATTAGTTAAAATATTATTTATGTTTGTATGCAGAGTTGTATTTAATCCACTTCCGAGAAAGTTTAAACTAGAAATTATGGTATAATAAATGAACTGCTTCAGGTGAAGCATCAAAACTTCTGGTTCTCCATTTTCTGATAGATATGGCGTTATTTCTGCAAGAGAAAGCTATGTTGAACTTCATCTAGTGTGCGGAGCTCTCGACCAAATGTTAAACAGGCTAAAGTGTACTTTGTGCACTTGATTCCAACAAAAATTGCAAGTTGAGTCTTTATAACTTCGTTTTTTCGTTCCACTGGATTAGCTTCAGGGTGATAAACAGGAGTGAGAATGTGCTCAATGTTGAGACAGAAAAATACCTTATGCAGTTTTTCTGAAATTAATTGAACGCCGTTGTCACTAATAACTTTTCTTAGTACTTTGGAGCTCCTTCAATAAGGCCCCGGTATTTATTAACAGCCCAATCAATTGCCAGATCCTTACGCTCTATTTTAGAGTAGTTAAATTCTGCACTTGACAACAATTTACTGGCATATTCGATAGGGTGTTCATTAGGGCCCTCCCCCTGGCGCAAAACTGCTCCCAGAGCGTAACCACTTGCGTCTGTTTCAGGTTCATCGCCTCTTGCTTGTTTTAAAATTAGCTATTGTTAAGGTCTTCCAGTGATCAAAGATTTCTGTTGTTTATTACATTATGACTTCACAGTATTCTTTTTGACAAGGCTGATAGAGGCTTGGATATATCAGCAAAAGCTATAAATCTCCGATACCATGAACAAGCTTGTAGAAATGATAGCAATTCTTTAATATTTCTCGGTTATTTTCGGTTAATCAGGGCTTCACTTTTTCGGTGAGGTGTTAATACGTGACCTAGGTATCGAACTTCACTACATGCAAAACGGCATTTTTGCAGATTTACTTTAAGACCAAACTCTTTAAGTTTCTTAAAAATATTTTCTAAATCGCGCATATGTTGCTCAAAAATGGAAGAACAGGAAATTATATAGTCTAAATACGACAGGAGAATTGTTTCCTCTAGAGAAGCTTTTAATCGGTCGATTAATCGTTGAAATGTTGCGGGAGCATTTGTAAATCCAAATGGCATGCCTTATATATAACGAAAGCAGTTTTTTCTTGGTCGGCTGGGTGAACTCCCATTTGCTAATACCCATTCTGTAGATTAATAGATTACATAAATTTTGTTACCTTAGCCTCATGAAGAATGTCTACCCTGGGTAATGGATATTTATCAGGCTTTGTTATAGCTTTCAGCTGACCGTAATGAACATAAACCCGAATCCTATCATTTTTCTTAGGTAACATGACTACAGGGGTGGCCCATTTTACTGACATTCCATAATCACCCACAGTATACCCCCGGGGGTTCCAAATGTCACTGCAGGAATATGGCAAATGCTTTGACGCGGTCCACTCTGGGAAAATAGGGGCACCAGACGCTAGGGTTCCTAGAGCCTAAATCTGGAAGAAAAGGTCTGTGAGTAAAATCACGGGTTCTCTTCGAGGCCCGACCAGTGCCCAAAGGACTGGTACCACGGGAATCGGTGGCCCCACAGAGAGCCTATCCTCTCTGTGACCGGTTATTGGTGAGGTCCCCTTCGGGGGTACACGTGGTGGCTGTGGTTTAAGATCGATTAAGTAGGTAAAGTGCAAGGTCGATCAAGTGTGCTGTTGCACTCTCAACAGACGGAGTTTGGATAGTCTCCAAACCCCTAAGCAAGAGGTTATAATATGGATCTAGGCTTGCCTTGGAAAGGCTTGCCATATTATATAAATTGCTACTCATTGTGACTGTATCACACACAAAAAGCGATTGGTGGCAATCGTAAAGTGTTGTTATACTACACAATGGGTGCGCTAGTCTACGCCTAAGTTTCACTCGGTGGTAAGACCACCGTGAGGTTAGGCCGAGTATGGCAGGTACTCACGTTAATCTTGTTCCACAAATCACCCACAGTATAAGCATCTTGGATATTTCGTATTTGACGGCAGATTTCATCGTTAGGTATAAACGGAAATTATAAATTGCAATTGGATGTTCTTCTTTGTGAATGCGATTTACTGCATATTGCGTAGCACTTCAAATGTAATTTTATGTTGAACCAACACATTATTGAGCTAATTTTTTGTTTAGTGGTACGTCAATACCATCAGAATCTTTGACAATTTTAATATCATACGTCCATTATAATGGACGAGTTTAGATAGGTTTGTGCTTCATGTAAATATTTTGTTTTAAATATCGATTGTATGTACTGTGGAGATTTATTTTCGTAATTTTGTGTTGTTGGTAAAATCCTAGCCATTAACTTTTTTTAATATGTTTTTAAGACGCATATGAGTTTTTAAACGAAGGCGTTTTGGGTAAAGGTGAAACATTTTCAGTTTTTGGCGTTCCAAGAATTGGTGATAATATTTTTTCCTCTTCCATGATTTCAATGAATGAAATGAAATCTCTTTTAAAACTTTTGTACATAGGGATCACTCTTGAGTAATTGAATTGCCCAAATTGTCGTTTCAATAGGTATTGTAAAATTGTATTTTAATTTGGGTTCATCCACAAAATACCAACATTTTTGGGCCATATGTGCCGAGTAACGTGCTACTTTTTAGTGGCGTTGGGAAGGCATATAAACCTAATTTTGCGTACTCTGTTCCAAATGAGTATGTCGCAAATAGTTGACAAAACCTAGTTTGTTGACACTGACCCATCGGCAAGAGTAATTTCTGCGCGGACTTCTTGAAACTCATATCTATTTGTGGTGTGTATTTTGGTCAATTCTAGATTGGCAACACTGGTTTTTCATCTACTGTCAAAAATAGCTTCACCTTTAATACCAAGAATCCAACAAGAGTTGTTGGTAATGAATGTCCAATTATAGTAGGTGACAGTGCGTTAAATGCTAGATACTGTGGACTGGCTGATGCTGCTGGGTTTCTACTACAAGTAGGACAGTTTGACACCCATAAAAAGAAAAAATTGGCTTTTTGACAAGCTCCTGCTTCGATTTGAAAATAACTGCTGATTTTGGTGAATAACTTGTTTGCGTTGTGGTTTTTGTTGATGACTTCTTTGATTATCAACAAAAACTGAAATCAATTCTTCAAATGTAGTGACAGCTTCACGGCGAACACGATCTCTTATACTTATGTTAAGACCATACAACATATTTATTTGTATGTCTTGGGGCATCTTTAAGCTGCTAAAGCAAAAGTCTCTTTTTGCATACAAAGGTTGTTTGGATTCAAAAAAATCAGCATAAATGCGCAAGTCTAGAACAGGAGGCGTTCACGCCTTCGAATGAGATCTGTAGCTTGCTTGAAGGTTGATATAGAGTCTTTTTAATACTGGTTTTCTGACTTTTGTTAAGACATATTAAATATAAAAACAAACTGCTCTTGACAACAAAAAAAAAAAAAATTTCGAAGAGAGTGGCACAGATCTTCGCAACTCAAAAACAGATTAAGAGAAATCACAAAACAGATAAAAGATCTACTAGAACAGGGGTAAACAAAACTAAAAATGAGGTTGTATTATGAGAGAGAATTACCCAACAAACACAAAGTGAATCATTTCAAATATAATTTATTTAAGAAATATTTTACCCTTTTCCAATTAAATAGATACGTATTTTTATTGTATAAATTGCATAAATACGTTATAGTAGTAATAAATAAATAATTTATAATGGTAAAAAATAGAAACCGAAAAATAGGAAGAGTTCTTATGCTTGATGTCTTTGAAAATCTTTTTAATTTAACCTCTAACCTACAAAGTTATCGATATTTATGCTTTTATGGCAGTTTCTTACTAACAAAATATTTTTTAAGTGTACCGAGCTTAACTTATTTCGCTGCTTTGTACAAATAAATTTCAAGTCTGAAAAAAATTGCTCACAGAGGTAAGTAGAGGGAAATAATGACAAATATTTTAAGACATTTTTTGTAATTTTGGGGTATGATATTTTATCCAAGTTTTTCCAAAAATCTAATATATTATTTACCTTCAGAGCATTTATTTCACTTCGTAGTATTATCAGTTCAGATTGTATATCAAACTCATACTTGGTAACATCGCAGTTAAAAGGGTTTTCAAAAAGATCAATAAATTGCTGTATATTTTCAAAATCTACAAATCTGTCCTGAAAGTTATAAAAAATTGTTTCAAGTACTGCTGTATATTCAAATGTTGTACCATCATCCTGTTTGACATATATTAGAGAAGTTTTTGGAAAACTTGAAAAGTCACCAGCTTGAACTTCAGAGATGTGTAAAAATATTTTTGTTTTAAAATGAAATAGAATTTTAGAGAGATCACACAAGTTTTTTTCTTTTCCTTGCAGTTCTAAATTAAAGTCATTCAGAAAAGTATTTATATCGCCCAAAAATGCTAAATCTAAAATAAATTTTTTATCTTTTAAAGCCTGTATTGCACAGTCTGCTATATTTTCAGTTTCTAAGAACTGCAGCACTTCTTCCCTCAAGTTAAATGACCTATTTAGACAATCACCACGGCTAAGCCAGCGGATTTCAGTATACATTTTAAGGTCATTATATGCGCTGTTTTTGCTTTTTAAAAAATTAACAAACTTTCTGTGAGTAAGTGCATGATGGCCTCCTCTTATTTTATTAATTATAGACTCTGTCTATATAGTCTTCGTACTGGCATGATTGGATAAAAATTTTGATGCAAGAGCGGCCTGGTGAATAATGCATTGAACGTTTAAAACTGATATTTGGTTTTTTTTTAGATAACCTATGAAGCCTTCGTGTTTTCCGGTCATTACATTTGCCCCATCTGTACAGACTCCAACAATTTTCTTTCTATCTATAATATCAAAAAGCTTTTCACTGACTACTTCATATAAAAGCTTGCCCGTTACAGTTCCATGAAATGTTTCTAGAGAAAACATTGTCTCAAAAACCTCGTAGTTGCTATCCACGCAGCGAATACATAATACCAATTGGCAAAGATCATTAATGTCCGTGCTTTCATCTAAACAAAAAGAAACATACTCACAATTTATTATTTTTTCCCTAATAGCGGATTCCACCGAATTTCCTATATGACCAATACGTCGTACTACACTTGGGGCCGACAACGGAAGAGATTTTATAAACTTAGTGTTATAGTTAAGCTTTTCAAAAACTTTTTCTAATAAGTTTTTAAAAAATATCCCATCAGTGAAAGGCCTACCATGCCTAACAATATCTAAGCTTATTAAGCTTGATACCTCCAATTTTATATTTTTATTTTCTGTCCTTGCTTTGTTTTCATCAACTCCAAGTAGCCATTCTTTTAATTTTTTTTCTACATAAATGTTTTTTACCATATCTAAATGATCCTTTCTTTCTTACCTTCGAAACTTTTCATGTCACTATGAAAAGAATCGTAATGTCTTTTAATAACATATTCCCTATTTTCTTTAAACATTTGGTAACATAGAAGGCATTGCATGTTACCAAATGCATTATTTATCATGAAATATTTTTCACATATCATTCTGACTTCAAAATGTTCGCTGGATAAGAATTACTAAAAAAAACAAGAAAAAACCTCAAAAAAATGCGTAAGCATCCGCACATGTGTAGTCATCAATACCTAAATGACGACTGAATACGAGAGCGTAAGAGTATACGTGTGATTGTTTTAGCACAATTGTGCTATGAAATGTTTAACTCTGTACTAGAATCTCGAAGAACTGCATTTTTACAAAAATACTTGGAAGGGCTTGACACAAGCCCACAAGACCTCCCTTGCCTACTTTATGCGGAGATTGGGCAAGGAATTTTTTTTTTCTCAATTTTTTATTTATTGTATCTTCAATATAATTTAACTATCAATAATTACTCATATCTTAAGTCTAAAAATAAAAATATACATGTTAAGTCCAACCAGTGCTGGACAAAAAAAATGTATGTTTCACGGTTACTGTAATTTGCGGGTTATCCCTCTGATGTACGGATGAGAGAAGCAGTGTCCCTCCTTCTTAGTCGAATGTAACCAGGTTCATTTAGTATGTTAGTATGTTAGTGGATTAGGATGAGTTTCAAGCTTCTTTAAATAACTTATGGCAAGTTTCGCTATTTCCGCTTTAACTGTTGGCACGTTTAGATCTTTATGGATGTTCGAGTTTTTTGTATACCAAGGAGCAGATGTAATTATACGAAGAATCTTGTTTTGGCGCCTTTTAATTTTTTCTACGTTGGTAGCTGAGGCAGTGCCCCATAATTGAATTCCATAACACCATATTGCTTTTAGAATTGACTTGTATAATAAAAGTTTGCAATCTAAAGCTAGAGTAGAATTTCTGCCAATAAGCCAGTTTAGTTGGACTGCTTTTAACTTCATTTGTGTTAACTTTGTTTCTATGTGCCGTTTCCATGTAAGGCGCCGGTCAAGATGTTTGCCGAGATATTTGACGTCTGAAAGCTGGGGTATCGTTTGGTTATTTATCCGAATAGGGGGGCAATATTCTCTACGCAGTGTGAAAGTTATGTGAGTACATTTTTGTTCATTCAATTTTATTCTCCATTTCTTCAACCATTTTTCTAAATTTAATATGTGGTCTTGTAAATATCGTGATGCTACTTCGGGTCTTTCGTGAATGCTCAAAAAAGCTGTGTCGTCAGCAAATTTCAATGTGTGAACTCGGTTACTAGTTGGCATGTCTGAAGTATACAATAAGTATAAAAAGGGCTCCAATATACTACCTTGGGGAACTCCGGCTTCGATTGGCTGGGGTGAGCTCAAAAAATCTCCTTCTTTCACAATAAATTTTCAGTTCTGTTTTTGGCGTTGATAAGTGCGGACGCGGTTTTTTTTAAGTTCGCATTAACAAAAAACAAAACATACATTGTGTGAACAATTTAAAACAAAAACAAAAAACAAACCTGTTATAATACAACAACAAAGTTGTTTGTAAAATATTTTTTTTCTTTTTTTTCCCCTTTTCTTTATTTTGTACAACGGCATATTGAATTGCTACTTTTAAAATAAAATAAAAACAATAAAGGCTAATGAGCCTGTTTAATTTAAGCAACAAAAATGTTGACAATGCTGAATTAAATAAAAACAAAAAAACTGAAAATAATTTGTGTATTAATGCTACGCCAGTAATACGTGCCCAATCTTGTTCTTCACTTTTACTAAGCGATGACAATAAAATAAATACAAACAAATCGCCTTCTGAACACAGTGTTGCCAAAAATAATATGGATAGTGTAGAAAAACCCAAGACGCAAGTGGGAATGGACAGATACATAACTGTATTGAAAAGAGGTCGAAGCCCTAAATCTTCGCAATCTGCGAGCTAAAGTACAAAAAGACAAGGACTCTACCGGAATAAATTCCCATAATCGTTTTGCTATCTTAGATAGTGAAACGAGTGTACATAAAACGGCAATTAAGTCGTTCAAACCACCTCCAGTTTATTTAAGGGAGAAAAATTCGAACGATTTAATAAAAAAAAATAAAAAAAAATAAATAAAATTTAATTACAATTATTGGCGAGAACTCATTTTATGTAATTCCCATTAAGCGCGGTAACATTGATGAGACAAAAATACAATTTATTGATGAAAGTAGCTATCGTAAAGCAGTAAGCGAGTTTGAAAACTGCAAAAAGAACTTTTATACCTATCAGCTGAAGAGTAGCAAAGGTCTACAGGTAGTCATTAAAGGTGTAGATTCATACGTTGATCCAGCTGAAATAAGAGCCGGACTCCAAAAAGCGGGTTTTAAAATAAAAAGTGTAGATAATCTCCGTAATCGGGAACGTGTCCCCCAACCACTATTTCGTGTTGAACTGGAACCTGGAGATATCAGATTGAAGAAGAACGAAATTCACCCCATTTACAATCTGAAATACCTGTTACATCGTAAAATAACTGTAGAGGAGCCGCATAAGCGTCCAGGACCTGTCCAGTGTCTAAATTTGCAAGAATATGGTCATACTAGGACTTACTGTAAGTTGCCTCCGGTTTGCGTTGTATGTGGCGAGCTACATTGTTCCGCCCAATGCGACAAAGCAAGGGATGATTCGAAAGTAAAAAAATGTAGCAATTGCGGTGGAAACCACACTGCTAACTGCAGAGGCTGTCCAGTTTTGTCCATGGTAAGAAACACCACTCAAAAACCAAATACTCCTGCTAAGCACCAACAATATCGAGCAAATGCTCATTATCCTCAGTTAGCCCAACCAACAACACAAGATGTTTCATACGCTGATATGGTAAAAACCAATCATACTCCAGTACATAAAGCGACACTGACAACTAATTCTACTCCTAATTTGCAATCGCATCCTAAAGAACAAACACCATCTGGTAATTTTAATCGTCTCGAAGCAAGCATCGAGATGTTAGTGCATTCGACTCACTTAACAACAAATAGCTTTTTTAAAATAAATGGCTATATCTTATATGACACCAAAGACCCCCGTGGCAGAGCATGTGGTGGTTCAGCAATACTAATAAAGGCAACTATATCAGTCGATATATTCGGGGTAAAACCCTTTTCAAATGTCCAACAAATAAATTGCCTTTTTCGGAATCACTCCTTGCCCAGCCTCCAGATGTAGTTCGCAGGGGAGGCTTACGTAAGACTGGCCTTTTAAGAGTTCTACAAGCACGCCATAATGAATAATCTGATTGAGGAGTTGCGTCTAGGTCTCCCAAATAGTTTTTCAGGGATGCTACTCTTCTAGATTCCAGCATGTCTCTTAGCCGGTTCGTGCATTCCTTAAGTTTGCTTTTGAGTTGAGGAGATATCTGTGATTGCCATTCTCTACGAATTTTTCTTTTTTCAGCCAAGAGTCGTTCGATATCTGCAGAATAAATTAGATTGTATCTACCTAATTGTCGGGTTATTGTTGAATGTTGGGCAGCTGACTTGAGGTTTTGGTCAAAATCAATAAGACTCCGCTCTACGTCTTCAGGTGTTCTCAGCGGGATGTTTTCCGAACAATGAGTACTAAGATACTTTCTATATTTCAACCAATTAATGCTTGTGGTAGTCATTGGTGATATGATGTTTTGTTTGTCCCATATAAAGACGATAGTGGGTGAATGATCTGAGGATAATTCAAGTGACGCTTCAGCTTTAATGGTTTCTCTTGGAATACCCTTAATCACGCCAAAATCAATAACATCCGGTATTTTTTCTCGATCAGTAGGCCAATAGGTGGGTTGTCCACTCGATATCACATTCAGACGCATTTTTGAAATTGTGTCAAACAAAACACGACCTTTTGGAGTTATTAGGCGTGATCCCCAAAACGTGTGTTTAGCGTTGTAGTCGCCTGATGCTATGAAACAGGGACCTAGTGATTTGTAGAAGTCGCTATACAGTAAATAATGTTTGATTCGGGCCTTAATAAGTATTGCCGAGCCACCACATGCTCTTCCACGGGGGTCCTTAGTGTCATATAAAATATAGCCATTGATTTTAAAAAGGCTATTTGTTGTTAAGTGTGTCTCGGAAATCAGCATGACATCAACTTGTTGGTTCTTGAGGAAGTATTCAAGTTCATTTTTATGTTGGCGTAAGCCGTTTGCGTTCCAGAAAAATATTTTTAATCAGTTCATGGTTTGTTTAGTACCGCCTGCAACATCATAGATTGCATGCGTACCATTTCTTGCATCATGCTGCTCATAGAGCTCATAAAACTGTTTAACGAATGCACTAATGTCTCGATGCTTGCTTCGAGACGATTACAGTTCAGATGATGGTTGTTCTTTAGGTTCTGGGTGCAAATGTGGTGCAGAATTATTTTTCGGTGTCGCTTTATGTACTGAAACATGATTAGTTTTTAACATATCCGCGTATGAAACATGTTGGGTTGTTGGTTGGGCTAACTGAGGGTAATGAGCATTTGCTCGATATTGTGGGTGCTTAGCAGGAGTATTTGATGTTTGAGTGGTTTTCCTTACCATGGAAAAAACTGGACAGCCTCTGTAGTTAGCAGTGTGGTTTCCAGCGCAATTGCTACATTTTTTAACTTTCGAGTCATCCCTTGCTTTGGCGCATTGGGCGGAACAATGTAGCTCTCCACACACAACGCAAACCGGTGGCAATTTCCAGTAAGCCCTAGTATGACCATATTCTTGGCGTTTTAGACACTGTACGGGTCCTGATCGTTTATGCGGTTCCTCTATGGTTATTTTGCGGTGTAACAGATCTCAAATTATAAATAGGGTGCGTTTCGTTCTTTTTCAATCTCATATCTCCAGGTTCCAGTTCAACGCGAAATAGAGGTTGAGGGACATGTTCTCGATTTCTTAGGTTGTTTACACTTTTTACCTTAAATCCCGCTTTTTGGAGGCCATCTCTAATTTCGACTGGATCAACGTATGAGTCTACACCTTTTATAACTACCTGTAGACCTTTACTACTCTTCAGCTGATATGTATAAAAGTTCTTTTTGCAGCTTTCAAACTCGTTTACTACTTTACGATAACTGTTTTCATCAATAAATTGTATTTTTGTTTCATCAATGTTGCCACGCTTGATTGGAATTACATAAAATGTGTTCTCACCAATAATTGAAATTAACTTCTTTATTAAGTCGCAGGAGTTTTTCTCCCTTAAATAAATTGGAGGTGGTTTGAACGACCTGGGTGCCGTTTTTTTCACTTGTTTCGCTATCTAAAATAGCAAATCGATTATGGGAATTTATTCCGTTAGAGTCCTTGTCTTTTTGTACTTTAGCCATTGGTGCAATCTGGGAAGATTTAGGGCTTCGACCTCTTTTCAGTACAGTTATGTATCTGTCCATTCCTACTTGGGTCTTAGGTTTTTCTACACTATCCATATTAGTTTTGTTAATACTGAGTTTAGAAGGGGACTTGTTTGTAGTTATTTTATTCTCATCGCATAACAAAGGGCAAGGAATGATAAAAATGCAATTTATTAGTTACTCATTTAAAAACTGTATTTATGCCGAACATATCTTCTAATTTAGTTGAGTTACCACCTGTTGAAGCAGCAATCACCCTTAGGGTGCGTACAGAGTGGCCGCTTGTTGCCGAGCCGAGCCGACTGACGCTTATTGCGAGAACTTGTTCATGCGAGAAACAAGTTTGAGTGTGCATAGTAGATGCGAGAATCAGCGCTGATATTTTATCTATTATTTGTGTTTTATGTATGTTTGTGTGAATTTACTTATTAACGCAATTCTTCAATTATTCTTGAAATTTTTATAATTTTTTTTTAAATTTGTTTATAAGTTTTTTTTTAATTTTTTTATAATTGTTATAATTTTATTTAATTTATATTATTTATTTCATTTTTTTTTTGCTTAATTTTTATGTTTTTTAATTTATATTTTCTTTATAATTTTTTATTATTTTTTGTTTTATTTACTTTTACTTAAATTTTCATTTTTATTTTTTTTTTTTTCAATGTTTTCCAATCAAGTTGAAATCATAACAACATAACATAAACAATGTTTTCGGCGCTGAAATATGCTTTGGAACTGTTCACGCATTCAATAAGCTTTGCGCACTGACCTGTTCGCGCTTATTTGTACTAATTTCTATATTACCAGTTTTATCGCATTGGTCCTCGCAATAAGCGTCAGTCGGCTCGGCTCGGCAACAAGCGGCCACTCTGTACGCACCCTTAGATTTAACTCACAAGATGTTGAAAAGCCAATTGATAGTTTAAACCCCAAGAAGGTGTATGGTTTCGACAAAACAAGTAACAAGATGATAATGGAACTCCCAGAATAAGTCTATTTATTTTATTGCCATTCCCAAGGTAGTGACTCACTTTACATTTGCTGTACACATATACATATACTAAATATGCCAAATAGAAATCGAGTTCACACATATGTATCAACATTTGCTGACGACACTACTTCATTTGGAATTGTAGTTAAAAAAAATTGATAATAAAAATCAGCGAACAAAATGTAGTAACATAACTTTCACTATGCAGAGAGACTCATGCGCTCTTATTTGAATAAATAACCAAACTATACTTCAACACTCAGAGGTCAAATACCTCGGCATACATCTTGATATACGCTTAACCTGGAAAAATCACATTGAAGCAAAACTAATCCAAATGAAGTTAAGAGCAGTGCAAATAAATAAATAAAATTTTTCAACTAAGAGCTGATCACCTGGCTTTTGTTAACATTTGTAAAACAATGTGGTATACTTAAAAACAATAAAAACGTATAATCCTTCCAAATCGCAATATATATACCACATTTTAAAAGTCAAATTTCCCAATAAAAAAATTAAGTTGAACATGTTTTAAAAAACATAATTTGTTCTCTCATTTTTCAAATATTGTGTACGAACATAATCTTGTAAAGTCTCATAAAAACCGAAAAACTTTTGAGATAACAAATATAGCTTATAAAAACATGTTTTAGTATTGTAAAATTTATACATTTAAAAACCAGCAATATCATAAAATCGTTTAATTTCAATACATAAATGAAAAAAAAATTGAATAGTAATTGGAAGAGGAGTTTTTGTTTTTATATAATAACGTTAAAAACAAAATACATAAAAATAATGCTTACTTAAATATACTAAAATGACCCTAGGAAAAATCACCCAAAAGCATTAATGAAAAATTGCCCAAGAAATCTTCATACTAAATTGGGTAATATTTCATATGAAAAGTAACCCCAAAAATGTTGGGTGTTTTTTCGTCATTTTTGGAGAATAATTCATTTTTATATTTTTAGGCGATTTTTCATAATGAAAAATTGCCCAAATGTTTTAATGAAATGTTAATAAGAGTGAAAAAAAACAATGGTTTGTCTTAAGAGCGATATATTAAAAAAAAAAATTATCACTAATAATAAGTATTTATAAAGTTCATCTTAAATCGTAGAAGTGTTAACATTAAAAATTTATTTGTTAAACTGAAAAAAAGTATCTTAGTTTCTGTCTCTGCTTTTCCAACGAACTGATTAATTTACAGAAAATGTATTGACATCAGATTTATGGTTGTACCAAAAAGCTTTTGATTATTTAAGTAAATTGTTCTGCCGTTCTTTCTTTTCTACTAGTAAATATTTATAGTTATGTTGTTATAATATTTTCATATTTTATAAAAATTTTTTGCCTGAGGCGCCTAATTCTAAAGTTTAACAATAAACAATAATTAATTTATTAATTTAAATAATTAATTTCAACTCATATTAGCAAACTATTTGTACCTTCATTATTTTTTTATTCACATATATTTCCTTTCATAATTATTTTAATGAACGCATACAATATTTATTTGCGTACATAGGCAACAATATATTTTACATGGTACCAAAACGATTATTAACAGACTTTGATCACAGATTACATACAACTTCTTCTCAAAGCTTGTTCGATGAATTCAATCAACGGTTCAATTAATTTAAATCAACGATTTAATTTAGCAATGTTTGTAACGACCGTGACCACGGTTACTCAGAGTTCCATTGGCAGCATCCCCAGAAGCAGCAGGTGTCACAGCTTTCTTGGATTTTGATCAAAGATTACATACAGAAGTTGCAAGCTGAAAGCTTTCTCGATAAATTAAACCAATATTAATGCCCCTACTAAAACTATTGACATTTTTATATTTAATAAGAAAACTATAAAGAAATTTGGGCGATAATTCATTTATATTTGGGTATTTTTTTAAAAATTTTTGGGCCAAATTTCCATTTTTCTTTTTTGGGCAATCTTTCATTTCTTTAGGGTGATTATTCATTCGACAACTTTTCATTTTTGTTTTTGTGGGATTTTTCATAGGGCCATTTTGCATGCAGCTCTTATGGGACTTATAACTTAACCGCAATCTCGTGAGTAATTTGTTCAATATTAGGTTTTCCAATAGTGAGACGAAAAATTAAAATATTTATTTACGCTTTGATATTTTTTATTAAAAAAGTACATAATTCCTAAGAAAAACGCGATAAATTCTAATTAAAATACTAAGGGCCCTATTTTCGTTACAATGAACAATAGGGCAAAATTAAAATATTTGGAATATAATAAAATGACGTGGGCGTAACAGAAGAGTATATGAGCTTAAGTTTGGCACTAAGCACCATTAAATTACCAGGGGTGACGCTATGTGGCCTTAAAGTTGGGGAACCTGCACATTGAATTATTTTAAAGCTTAGCATTTCTTCATTTTATGCACGATTTAAAAAACTGATATAAAAAATAATGTTTCTATCTAAATATTAAAATGAAAGGGTTATACGCTTTTCAAAACTACAATTTTTGAAATTTTCTATACCCATTTATTAAAAACATTTAGTAAAATTTTCAATTTTCTTAATTCTTTCTTTGTTTTAGTAGTAAGCAGGCATAATGCTTTGCTTTTCGTTGATTAATTACGCTTGCACAGAAAATTTCATTTGAATCGGACAAATTATAAAAATTTGGTTTCATATTCTATATTTTTACTTAGTCAACGTAAAATGTATAAAAATTTTCAATATTAAGGTGAAAGAAACCCACAATTCGCAAAATAAAGAATGAAAATCCCACAAAGGTAATTTTTTAGTCTTTTGCCCATAAAGTCCATATATGCACTAGAGATCACGAAATATGTTCAGCAATAATTGGCATTATAATAGCTTTTTTATACCAGTCTTTTTTCTCGATCCCATCTTTGGGATTTTAGAACATGTAGGCTAAAATCAAAATTTTGATCTAAAATAGGTCAAATTGTAAGATATTTAGCTTGAACAAGGATGATAATTTTTACACGAACTTTGGTTTAACTCATTTTTGAAATGTAAACAAAGCAACACGTGTTGTGTATATGTGTGCCGCCGTTGCATTAGCAGATAGCATAGCAAATATTGAGAAGCGCACGACTGTTATTAAGTCAAGAAAAAGGAGTCGTAAAGTAGCTTTGGATTGAGGAACACGTTCGCGCGTCAATGTCATTATCGTTTAAGGTCAATCAGGCCGTCCTTTTTGCTCGGTCTTCAAGTGGTTTGCGTCTCTCTCTCGCACTGGCTGATTGGCTTCCACGGTTAGCTATACCGTGGTACAGTTAATTTGTGTTTGCATTAATCAGCCGCGTGTAATCGCTTGGGTTATCGTGTATAACCTAAATTGTTCGAAATCAAGAACCCACATGAAAAATTAACAAATAAATTTTACACACATTTGACGAAAGGAAAAAAAGAATGATTTGCAACAAAAAAATAAATAATAACTACATACAGAAAAACTAAAATAAATAAAACATTGTTAATTTGTTTATTTTACGTTTATATAAATCTACGTTCAGACTATGCAATTCTAATTTTTAAGATTCTTATTTTCACTCTTTGCCTTTCATACAAAGCAAGTCTTGTTGTTTTTATTATTTTTTAATGGATAAATGTGTATATGTATGTACATTAAATTGATTGGATTTGTTTCGCCAGTAAAAGCGTGTTTACATTGCGTGTACAAGTCATAAGGAATGTCAAATTTTCCATATGTAAAACTATACACATAGTGTAAACCTTTTGAAACATAACATATGTATGTATGTTATTTATCTATGTGCAATAACATGTGTTAGTTTTTAATTTAAAGCACGCTCTATTTGATGTGTAAAACTATATGACAAAACTGTTTTCAGTGATGTTCACTTTTATTTTCAAAAATTCCTCTAATACATTTTTATCCTGAATTTAAGAGGTTTAAATTTAACGAATATATTTATTCTAACTTTTGTTAGTAATTTAATGTTCGCAGACTTATATCGATATCTCATAGGTGATATTAATAATAAAGTTATGTAATCTAATATAGATACATATATTATATATCTATTTGCAAGTTTGATTATTTGTACGTCAATCACGACTAAATCGAATTTAATGATACTTAAAACATAAACAGATTTTTATTTTTGGTGGGTCCAATGGAATATGTCTGTTTTTAAAACTAGAGCCAGGAGGGTATAGGGGAAATTTTTATACGAATGTCTCAATTTTAATTGAAGTGTTTCGTTATTATAAGTAAGCTAAAACGACCTTTAACTATCACGTACTTTAAAGACAAGTTATAGTAATGAGCATTATCCTCGTTATTATTACGACAAACTTTTTATTACTCCAACAAAATTCTAAATTTAGCAAAGGCAAGTTATAATAATGGGCATTAATTTTTAAACATTTTTTTAATTGAAGTTTATTCTTCAATTTCCTATTTTCTTAACTGATATACAGAATTTCCACACTCATCTTCATTTTTACATGTTTTAAACATATCATTTTCTATTTGGCACCTTTTTCTTATACCTTTCGACTTCTTTAAATGAGGGCTTTACCTTGCTAATAACTCATTATACCATTTGCTTGGAGCGAATGCCATTTATAGTGGTCAGCTTTTGTGCATCTTTTTCAGATATTTTGAAGTATATATGTAGATGAAATTATATTTTCGTTGTGAATTTCTAAAATTGTAGAAAATGTTACATTTGAGATTCACTGAAAAAATCTAATTTGCAGAAATCTTCAGTGAACTTTATGCTTTTTTCTACCGATCCACATGAATTTGTTTAAGAAATAAATTCTAATAAAGCAAATTTCGCTTAAATCTAATTAGCGAAGTAGCTCAAAAAACAAACAAAAATTACCTACACGACAGAAATATTAAAAAAAATACAAAAAATCAAAGAATCTTACCATATCTCCTCATTTTTAACCCAAAATAGTTTTAGAAAATACTTTTGGAAACTAATATGGTTGCAAGAGTTACTTTCTGTTTTCAATTTTTTAAATTGCTATTGTTATTTCAGTCTTGTTGAAAACCTCCATCGGCAGTTTTTGTCGTATTTTAAAGGCAGTAACGCCTTACACGGTACAGATAATTGTAGTTGATTTACATTTTGAGTCGTATTTTTTTGGCGTTATTGACTCAAACAATACGCATTCTTCAAAACGCCTAGTATTTTATATGACAACGCTAATATAAATGATTATAATTACATTCCAGTAAAGAAAATCAACGTTTTCATCAAATCATTGCCTTTGAAAATGCGACAACTACATTGGCGCATACCAAAACCTTTTGTTTTCAGCTAAAATGGATAACTATTATTGCATATTAAACTTACATGCAATAAGACCACAAAAAATATAAAATAAAAATATTACGGCTTGTGAATTTTTTAACGCCATTCAAAATCGTTAAATTAAATAAAATGGAGTTCATTTTCAAAAGCAACGGCTAAATTATTTTAAAGAAATTAGATTTTTTCTATTGTCATACGAATTAGGATAATAAATATTTTACTCATAATAAAAAATGAGTGAAAATAAATTGACATTAACATCAACAAAAATTTCATATGTATCAACAAAATTATTTATTTAATTGTTGCTGATATAGTTGAAATCAAGGTATATTTATCTTACTAGGTAGTGTCGTCCGCCCAGCTGATTTAGTAGTTCGACATGTCAAAAGTTGTTTGTGTTCAGAAATTTTATAGTGCAGAAGAGAGAAAGCAATAAAACACGTACACGCCTTCTCAATTTTCTTATATGTTTTGTGACATTTCGAACTTCAAAGCAACAACAAAATGTCATGTTGTTCTTGTATTGTTGTATTTGTTGTAGGGATGCCACTACCTAGTAAAATAAATATACCTTGGTTGAAATAATATTAATTATTACTTATTATATTATTTATTATAATTATTTTTTGTTTTGATATAATTTTTCTCTTATAAATTGATTTCTGTACTGTTGTAGAAGCTCCCAAATGATAACACAAAACGGTAGTTCTTTACATAGTTGACATCACTAGCGGTTTTCTAATAAAATGAAATGGCGGCAAAACTGCCTAATAACTTATTACAGCAAGTCTCAATAAAGCTATTATTAGTTTTATTATATAGTCTAATAATTAAAAAAAAGAATCCATCTAAACCACACTTGGAAGACCAGCTGTTTTAAATTTTTGTTTTCAATAACAGGAGGTTATGTCATATGTACTTAACAAGTATACGTTTGAACACAAAAATTATAAACCATTATGAGTAGTGTTCTGTCTTTTGAATCGTCCGCACGTCTCTTTTTGTATCATTTTTTTTTTTCTTAACTTTATGTTCGTTCGTTCATTTAATTTTTAAATAGTCGACAAATGTTTTTCTTTTTTTAACCAATATTTTAAATTAAATTTTAATAAAATAAAGTAAAACCAAAAATAAAAAGTGCAATAAAATTAACTAAAAACAACATACAATATAATATAATTTTAACAAACGTGAAACAAAACATACATACATATAATAAAAAAAAAAACTAAAACATAAAAAAAAATAACTGCAATGCAACAAAAACAATTTAAACAAAACCTAAACAAAACGAAACAAAATAAAATTCAACACAACAACAACAACAAAATCTACATGACAAACAGTGTTGGCACTACCGGCCGTTTCTAACAAAAGGACCAGATCAGGGCTTTTATGGCTCTTTTTTGTGATCTTTTTGCCATTTTCCAAATTTTCAGTCCTTAACAAGTTTCATTTTATTTTACTGGTGGCAGTGTCTTAACTGTTGTTGGACTTCTTAGTGGCGAAGGTATAACACTGGCCACTGGGTAGTCATAACAACAGCAGTCATTTCATTGGTTACCGGTATTATAAAATACACCATCGATTTGAGTTTTCCACATTAGCTGTTATGTCAGGACGATTTAAAATTGACTTCTGCAACATACGTGGGCTACGAGGTAATTTTTTCTCTGTATATGCTCACGTTTGTCTCCATCGTCCGGATGTTTTCGCTTTATGTGAGACTCAGGTATCTGAAGATGCTGATCCACAGGATTTTCACTTACCTGGGTATCACCTTCTATCACTTTTTAGTTTCCATAGGGGCCTTGTGTTGTACATACGCAATGAAGTTGTGTACCAGTGCCAGCAATCATTAGGCACGTCTGATCCTGAATTTAGCTGTCTATGGGTTAAATTCAAAATCAAGTCGCACTACTTGCATTTCGGGTTTCTTTATAGAAGTCCAAACGCGGGAAGGGACAAAACTTTATCCGGCTTCGATTCCCTTTCCGATTCCATATCGAAGATACTTGATAGTTGTCCGAACAGTGAAATTGTTGTTGCTGGTGATTTCAATGTTCACAACTCATCTTGGCTTCGCCATTCGAGCCATACATCTCCAGAAGGCCAGTATGTTGAGTTATTTGCCGCGCACAACCACCTTGCGCAACTAGTGAATGAGCCAACGCATATTTCGTGTGTTGAAGGGCACCATAATAATACTCTCGATCTTTTTTTAACTTCGCACCCTCAAAAGTACGAAGTAAACGTTAATGCACCTCTAGGTAACTCGGATCACTGCACCATATCCGCCTCCTTTTCGGTTTCCGAACTTCGAAGCGTTTCAAAAGCAGCCACGAAACGTTTAAAATACGTATACGATAAGGCTCGTTGGGCTGAGCTCAACGATTTTTTTCCGGCATTTTAATTGGAAACTTTGTTTTCTAGACAGTAACACTGATGCCATGGCGGAAATGGTTGTAAACATAATTTTGCTAGGAATGAAAGCTTTTATTCCATCAAAGCAAATTTCGATTAAACCTAGAATGAAATCCTGGTTTAATCAGACGTGCAAAAATGCAGTCAGATTCAGAGAGGAAGCATTCAGTGCCTGGCGTAAAAATAAAAACGCAGACACTGATTCGCTACGCAAAAGAGCGAGATCTTCGTGTGCCAAAGTACTTAGGCGTGAAAAAGGTCTACACGATGAGCGTCTTCGTGCTAAAGTTCTTTCTGCCCCTCGGGGTAGTAAGAGCTTTTGGTCATTTGTCAAAAGAGTAAAGGATAATGCTAGTTCCTCAATTCCGACGCTTTTGAAAGATGACCAAATATTCACTGACCCGGCTGACAAAGCTAACCTTCTGGCTGGTCAATTTGCAAGAAATTCCTACTTACCGGAAAGCAATCAGCCACTACCCGTGCTTGACAGAGTATCAGTAACTATGCCAAAGATATTCTTTCGAGCACGTGCAGTTAAAAAGGTCTTAGCAGATCTTAATATCAACAAGTCTTCTGGGCCGGATGGCATTCCAACACTGGTCTTGAAACAGTGCTCTTCGACGCTAGCACGTCCATTAGCGACTCTTTTCAGCACCTTGTATCATACTGGTGAGTTTCCAATGTGCTGGAAGTTAGCTAATGTAACGCCAATCCCCAAAAAAGGAGAGGCTAACAACCCTGAAAATTACCGCCCAATTGCAGTCTGTTCTACTCTTTCTAAGGTAATGGAAAGTATGCTAAATTTTCATCTTGTCAAGTATCTGGAGTCCAACAGCTTACTAAGCGACCGCCAGTATGGTTTTCGTAGGGGGCGCTCTACAGGGGATTTGCTGGCTTTCCTTTCGGAAAAATGGTGTCAATCCATTCACCATTTCGGCGAAAGTAAGGTGGTGGCTCTAGATATCTCCAAGGCCTTTGATAGAGTGTGGCATGGTGCACTCCTGTCAAAACTTATTGCTTTTGGTGTCGGTGATAGTTTTTCTCGATTTATATCGAGATTTCTCAGGGATCGCACTATACGAGTTGTTATAGATGGGATTTCATCAAACGAGTTCAAGATTAATTCAGGGGTACCGCAAGGCTCTGTTCTTTCTCCTACCCTGTTTCTTATTTTTCTAAATGACCTTCTATGTCAAACTTCCAACCCTATCTACTCTTTTGCAGATGATAGCAGCATTTGCCATTCGTATTCATTCTGCAGACGGCCGAGCCTTTTAGAGATTGGGGCCAAGCGGCAAAACATGAATGATACGCTCAATCACGATCTCGTAACAATATCTAATTGGGGCCGGGCAAATAGAGTCGACTTTAACGCTCGTAAGACTCAATGTTGTATGCTAACGCACCGGCGTTCGGCCGATAATGGTGCTACATCTGTAATTATGGGTGGTATAAGTATTAAGGAATCAGAAGCTCTTGATGTTCTTGGCATGAAAATCCAGTGTGACGTTCGATGGACTAAGCACATTTTTCAAGTCTCAAAAGAAGCTTTCAAGTGTCTCGGTTTTCTCAAACGGTGTAAAACATATTTCACCTCATCCGATCTCCTTACTATTTATACCACTTACATCCGGCCAAAAATGGAATACAACTCTCATGTATGGGCCGGTGCTCCAAAGTCTATTTTGGAACTACTTGACCGCGTGCAGGAGAGGGCGAAGAAGCTCATAGGTGACAGTAGGGTATCCAACTCTATTGACTCTCTTGAACATCGACGCAATGTGGGTTGTGTTTCGCTGTTTTATCGCTACTACAATGGAATGTGCTCTGATGAGATTAGGGAACTAGTTCCCGATATCCGCACGTTTTCGCGCACAACACGCTTTTCATTAAGAGCCCATCCATTTGTGGTCGATTGGCCAGTGAATCGCACAATGCATTACAGAGAAAATTCATTTTTTAGCCGTACAGTTCGCTTGTGGAATCATCTTCCTACAGAGGTCTTTCCTGTCAACTACAATGTTGGAAAATTCAAATCGAATGTCCACAAACATTACTCCCTCTATCCTCCTTCCCATAACCTAATTTCCTAGTTCTGGCACAATGCTTTGCATGAGTAGGGGTCATCCCCTGAGTGCTGGTCCGAAATAAAAAAAAAAAAAAAAAAAAAAAAAAAACCATATGTAAAATACTGATTTTGACATACACATGATATTCCGTATGGATAGCAATTTTGACAGTACATATGACTTGTACACTCAATGAAAACACACCTTAAATGAGATACATACATATGTTATACCTTTTGGTAAAGACCGTCGTCATTGGCTGTTGGTTTGGAACGTGTATAAATGTTTGCGTTTTAAACATCTAACTTCTGATTTAAAATTAGGAATAAGAATGCAAAACGAATTTTAAGAGCACATCAAAGTGTGCTTTAAAGTGGTTTCGCATACGTTACCCTTCCTTTTCTTATCTCTTTTCATTTCGCCTAAAAATAAGACCATCGAAAGCAAAAAATGTTCGCGATAATACATGGTCATGCATATGCGACTCACGTCTAATACTTAAGCGACTCCTATTTTTAACTATAATCTATTTTTCGGTTCTGTCGAAATGGTTTGAGACAGGAGATAATCTTGACCGTAAATCTGTCAATTTAAGTTCTAGGGCGGAAATTCTATTTCTATAGTAACTTGTGATGCACCCACATTATGCAAAACTTGTTATTTTTCAAGCAAAAAATAAGAGAAGAGTGCTGATGACGAACGTAGCTGTCTAGAAAATGTGTGCTGGTGTCTATAAATTTAATTTTCCCAATTTTTCTTTAATATTATCACCTAATTTGTAATTTAATTTATTCTTTCTTAGAGAGAATAAAAATGAACTTAAGCTTGACTATAAATTTCATTGTATGCAAAAAATAAAACTTTTAAAATATGTATTATTTTAAGAAAAATATAAAACTTGAAAAATAACTTTTATTTTCCAAGCAAAAAATAAAACGAAAAATATCCATAATTCTCTAAGCCAAAATTAAAACTTGAAAAATAACTTTTATTTTTTAAGTAATAAATGAATCTTTAGAAATTATTTTTAAATTTAATTTTTTGAATAAAACTCAAACAAATAAAAATTAAAGCAGGCAAAGTCTTCGCAACAACGAATATTTATGTTGGTGTACTTCTTAATCTTGTACTATTTCGCCTTCAATATGATAATCATTATTTGCAATCATTTTAACCATTTTACTAATATGAGCTTAATAAACATATGTATGTACATTTGTACGCATTAATTCATTTTTTATAAGCAAATTTTGTAATTTAAAACCAAACTGCCATTATTCAAAAACTATAGTAATTATAGTATAATATTTAGCAACAAAACACGCATAATTTTTAAAATACTCGTATACAAATTTAACAGTATTAGTAAATATGACAAATAGATAATATACAAAAAAAAAACATATTTAAATCTCTCTTTGTTTACATTTATCATTTCTGAATTCCATAAAAGTTCTTTAAAAATTAAATTATGTTGCATTTTATGTTTTCTATATGAAAATGTTATGTTTTGTATTAAAAATATTGAGTTCCTAAAAAAAACTGTATTATTGTTTTTGGAATTTAGAATTTCGGTAAACCCTAAATACTTGAACCCATTTTTTAAATAACATTCATAACATATATAAAATTTATATTTATGTAGTCATCGTAGTATTCGTAGTATCCGCTTTAGAAATTTTTAATAATTTTGACACCGGCTTGGACCAGGAAAAAATCATCAAATCATTTTTTACCATAGTTTTTTTTTGCTACTTTTCTAAATTTGATTTAAAAAATCATATTTTGTAAGTAACTGAAAATCGGAACTTTCAAAATGAGTAACTACATACATACACATATCCTACTGTTTTACATTAAAATATGCACATATACATAGTAATGATACAATACAACAATCTTGTACAACACACATTTATTGTAATAAAAAAGCTACGGCTATTGTTTTATTTGGCTGCAAAATTTGTTTGTGTGGCTTAAATTTAATCGAATTAAAGATAAGAGGTGGAAGTTTTAAAGCATAAAAGTATTTTTGCTCTTCTTAGCTGTACCCGCCACTTCGTCATCGTCCTTGCAATATTTTGTTTGATTTAGCTTTGAAAGCAATCCACATCAAAGACCCTTACTTTATATAAAGGTTCTCATCCTTACTAAAACAACTGCTGCCTAAAACTATGCATATCAGTTAGTGCTTCAGTTATGGTTTATGTATTTACTTTATATTTATATAAAGGGTCTAATCCTTACTAAAATAACTGCGTACTTTCACTGCTATTTGTCCACTTTGTCTTGGAAATAAGATATTTTTGCAGAAAAAAGTAACCTATATTGAAATCAGGATACTAAAGTACCTCCTTACAAAATATTGCTAAAATCCATTCAGTAGTTTTTACGTGATGTGAACACAGACAGAAAGACAGGATATGAGTACTATTTTATTATACATATGTATAAATATAATTTTTCGTAATGCTTTCACCTTATAAAATTAATTCGCGTTAGTCCCAAATGCCATTTTAATTTCTTAAACATATTTGCTTTTATGCAAAAGAAATAAAGTCTACTTCATATATATACTATTTATATATATAAACTATTTCAATAATAAATGGACAATCAGAGTTTTACCAATATCATGAAAAAACTCCATATTTAGCCATTTTTTAAATCAATGTATCCACTTTTGCCGGTTCTAGTTTCTCAAGTCTGGCAGCAGTAATAAATGTCAATTAATGTAAATTATTTAACGTTATTTTTATTTGTTTTATTTGTTTTAAGAAAGAACAACTTTACCCATAAAGCTTACATTTTTATTTACTAATACGTAATTTTGTGGAAATATGTTATAAAAAAATGGTTAAATTGTTTACCTTCTCCGAGACATTCTAGAGTCATAGAACATTTATTGGTTACTCAACAGGTAAAAAGACCCAAACAGGCTGCAGCCGCTATAAATAAGCTTTTCACAGAATTGGTCTTAGGAAGAAACCAACACTTTCGGAAAAAATGACTGGAAGAGGGTAACATGGACAGATAAAACTAAAACTAAATCGTTTTCAATACTGGCAGCGTCCTTATGAAACCTTAAAAACACCGAGTAAAGGAAACTATGCAACATGGAGGTAGAATCTTGATAGTTTGGGCATGCTTTATTACTTCGCGGCATCTCGGTCCGTTTTGAAAACATTAATAGCATAATAAAGAAAGAGGATTATCTCCGTATCATCAACATACATATTGCAAGTTAAATACATTGCAAGTTAAATAAAAGATTGAATAAAATACAGCAATAGAAATAGTTTACAATGCAGTGAGTAATATAAAAAACTGTATTTTTTAGAACTTAATACTAATTATTAAGTGCGCGAACAGCGTTTTATACCAGGTTTGACATTTTTAGATAAGCAAATTTAAACAGCTGTTCTAACAATTTTATCTGTATTATTATACCAAGCATACTAAAAGTTTTTAAAAAGTTGCTCATTACAAGTTTTAACAATTATTGCATTTCATTATATAAATTTTGAATTTCTGTACTCTCGCTTTGAAATATTTTATTTATGTTGTTAATAATTCCTAAAATATATTTTTGAAAACTACCTACCTACATTTTATTTGTGGAATTTAAATTACTTAAAATCAACTTAGTGGTGTCAATATTATAAATGTTTGATACCGCTGATGGAATTTTCAGACAAGCGTAAGAAGAAAACAACCCCAAAGAATGACAGACACATTTTATTAGAAAGCAGTTATTGTTATAATTTTTTAAAGAGCTATGCTGAGTTCAAGGTTGCTTCAACAGTACAAATAAATGTTGCAAACTTGAATTATTTAAAATCATCAAAATTAGGGTATAAATCGTCCCATCGTCACCATATCATTTTTAGGACCCAAAATAACGATAAATCGTCAAATCTTGCAGCTATGGCTATGCTAGCTTCAAACTAATTCGCCTAAAAATAATCATAACGTGTAATTGCAGTGTTACCATAAGCGAAGTTTTACTATTACACTAACCATTTGTCTTATCTACTACTATCCCTTTCCAAAGGAAGTAATACAGTTAATACGGGCATTAATTGCCTGAGGGTTACTTCTCTTACAAAAAAAAAAATGAATTACAGCCACAACGGTGGTGTAGCTTGAATGACTTCAAAATAATCGTTATTCTGTAAGTGTATGTATTTTATTTTTGACAGTCTTTACAAGTAAGCCTCATGTTGTCTATGTGTTTAATGCATTAAATTTAATTTTAAATGCATAAAATTGCTTTTGAGTTAGAAGGATACCATAAATTCTATTGATAAAATGTTTAGGAGTTATCAATACTCTCACCACTGGAAGTTAACAAAAAACATAATCCTCTTTAAGCTGGACCTTTTTGATTTTAATTGCCACAATTTTTTTTAAATCGTATAAACTAAAAACACAACTTTAAAATACCCATATTTTTGGCGTTGTAAAAAATCGTCACTTTGTAGGAAAAACTCGTCAAATCGGAATTTTACAATTTTTTGGACTAAAATCGAAAAATGACGATAAATCGTCAAATCTGCCTGTATGTACGTATGTATGTATGTACATTAGGTTGTCCGTTATTTATAAGGGTGAAAAATAAACGTCGTAATTCATTGTTGCCCACCCCCATATTTTTTCCTTTTGTTAAAAGATTCCGCATCAGGTCTAAAGTTGAGAAAACTACGCGATTCCAGGCAGGATCCGCCGGGAATTTTTCATACCAACACTGCTGCTGGCGAGCATGTTTAAGTGTTAGGGTAACAGAATTAAGTAAATGTGCTAATAGATATTCATTTTATTATTCAAAATATTTTTTTTTTTCTTTCACGTATACATACATATATGATTAATAATAAAGCAGGGCCGTAAATAACAGTTATAGTTTTTAAAAAATTATTTTCTAACAGTTAATTTGAGAAATAAATAAAAAATTCATCTAAAAAGTTTATTTTTTACCGTAAAAATAAAAAGTCAAATTAAAGTTTTAAAAAAAGAATTTTATTTTGCCGATACGGATTTTGCGATACATCTCATACATTGCTTTTAGAGCAGATCAAAACGAAGAAAATGATTGAGGTTATAAAAAAGTTTTCTTGGAAATTGATAATTTTTTCTCTGGGAGGAAAAAATGCATTATCCATATCCATAAATTGCCAAAAAAAAGTCAATAGCTTGTTCCTGCAACCCAGGGAAGCGTGGAAAGAGCATTATATGCTCTTAAATTGATATTGAGCGGCCTCAGTTCAAATCTATCTACAAAAACAAAATTGTACAAATAAAAAAATGATTATTTTCTGACGGAAAAAACAAATTTCCTCAAAAAAGTTTTATTTTATGACGGCAAAATAAAACTCTATTTTTAAAAGTTTCATTTGAACTTTTATTTTTCCGTTGAAAAATAACTCTTAACTATTTTTTAAGATCACCATAGATTCTAAAAGAGCTCATTAATACAAATCTATTGATATATGACAGTATAGATCTCCGTTAGCTCTAACATAAATAGTTTTTGGGTTTAATTTTTTTGGTAACTGTTATTTACGGTCGCTGTAAAAAAGTAATTACAACTTAAACAAATTTTCGCTTTAATGATGTTTTTGTGCAATCCGAAAATTGCTTCCTATGGTCTTCAACACAGTGAAGAAGGAATTCTCGTTGTTCTTCGTTAGATGTTAACACACCGTTAAAATATTGTATTAATTTCACATCCCTCTCTGCCGTGTCATTTACTACCGGTTTATCTTCGATTGTTTCTGTTTTGTTGCGAACAGGTGGTGGGGTCACAGTAGATGACGGTATGTCGGGTGTATCCGACTCTTCAGAGCTACTATCTTCCTGAAAGTTATAGACAATATTACCCTCGCGGTGTAATAGTTCTTTTGCCCTCCTTTCATCAAATCTAATGGATCTTGCAATCGACCTTTCCTTCCGCTGTGTAGTTATTAAGTCAATACCTCCAAGACACCCCCTCCAACCGGGTTCTCTTTGAAGGCGCAAAAATGCTTTATCCTCTTCTATGGTTATTAATTCCTCAGCATTTGAAGATTTTAGGGGTTTTGTCGCTGAAATTGGCGGAGAGCTGTGGATTAAAACGAAAAACGTTTAAAAGAGGTATGCAAACCTGCACAGCACTTCCGCACAGATTTTTAACAAAAACCAGGGACCAGGACCATTGAAAGTCTTCTCACAGATTTGGGAAAATTCATTGCAGTTCCTAAGGGTCTTTAACATGCTCGCCAGCAGCATACCAGGTGCAGTGTTTGTATGAAAAATTCGCGGGCCGTGGCTCACGCCTGGAAGCGCGCAGTTTTCTCAACTTTAGACCTGATGCGGCACGGTTTCCCGACCTCCGATCCTTATAAGTGAGGGTTCATTTTTCATCTTTTAACAAAAGGAAAAAAATGAGGGGTGGGCGTTTTGAAATTAAGACTTTGAAAAATAACGGACCCCCTAATGTACATATATATGAATTTAATTCTTTAGCGCCAAAGTTACAAGTTTATTTTTACACAAAAATATTTATTTTTATTAAAAAAAAAAAAAGCATGAAGTAAACTGATATGATATATGAATAATCCATACTATAAAAGGACCACTAGAAAAATTATTAAAATCTTGAGAAAACTTAGATTTAATATCCTGTATAAAACATGGCTTATAATTGTCGATACTGTGCTTTGTTCCAAGTAATCATTACCCACAAAATATGAACATTGGCTAAATGTGAAAGTGTGAATGCTAACTGAAGTTTTGACGGTACTACTGTGGACATATGTTTAAGGTTATTAAATGCCTTATTTGTGAGTTTTTTATTTATTTTAATGCCTACATATAACAAAACTTTCTTCCTAATCATATAACGATAAACAAAGCAATTTTAAAACACTTACATTTTTAATTTAAATATATGCATAAATGTTTTTAAAACGTGTTTTTTGTTTATTTGTTCACATTACGAAAAAAACTGTTTATTATATTACAATTTCATATAAATAACTATTCGATATCGAATGCGGTGATTACATAAAAAAATTGCTTTGCAATAAGCCACACGAATTTGAATTGAAGCAACAATGCAATATTATTAAAAAAAATATTTAAGATGTACGCAACAAAATTTTAATAATGCAAGACGTAATAAAACATTTTTTCTTTAAGTTCAATACAGGTACAAACAGCAGGAGGTAATTTAAAAACGAATACATATAAATATTTTTTTGATACTGACTTTTTTATAATGACTTCATTTAAAATTAATGAAAAAGTTATCATTACATTTTTTAATTGGCTCTGGTTCTCAGGATATGTCGTTATGTCAAAAATCTAAGAGGTTGGTCAACATATAAGCAAACCTATAAGTACGAAGCTCAGCAAGCTCGTGCCCTAATATTTATTTGAACCAGTGAGTAACTGTTCGGGCATCTCATTTACAGATTTGCAACAGAGAACATATATTTTTATCAATGAGAAAGAGGACTTTAAGGATAACTTTCAGCGCCTGTCCGCCAGACTTTCCCGACATAATATATGCTAGAACAATGCCACTATAGAGAGTATTAGTTCTCCATATTAAACTACGAATTCAAACCTTCTTGCCTTTACGTAGGGGGTTAGCGAAGCAGAACACTTACTTCATGGGTCCCATTTCGACCCCTTTCGTTCCTCAATGATATTTGGATTCCGACTGGAAATTTAAGAATACCTTACTCTCATTGAGTCTCGTGCTGTCACTAGCCTTTTACTCTGTGATTTTAGACTGGTGAGTGATACATGTTGACATTCTTCCTCATCACAGAGTCTATGGTACTTGTTAACATTTGCTTAAGGCTAAGGTTTACACAGCATCTCCATTTTAATATGTGTCAGCCCGTGGCCCAAAGCCTTTTTTATGTTAGACTATTTCCAGGCCCAGTCTGCAAGTATCGTCTTACCTCGATTTTTAACTTGGCCAGATAGTACTTGACAGTCCGTGACCTGTACTCACGAAGTTAACCATTTTGAGGCACCCATATTATATTTAAGCTCCTTCTTGGACTCCCTGCCAATTTGCAGTGAAAAAATTACAAAGTCTTTGTTGGCAATCGAACCCACAACCCTGGAATGATAGACTAGCATTCTGCCTACTAACCCACCGAGCCACCCCCAAAGGTAAACTGCTTTCCACACTAACGTTTTCGTATCTAATACTTTGAATCGTAAATCATTTGTGGAGTTTGCTGTTTACAAGTTTAGTAGCACATTGTTTTCGAGTTTTTGAAATCTTAGTTTTCACGATTCATTCCATATTTTTAACAATTTTTATTATTAAAACTTTCTGAGATTTTGACTGACTAAAAATATTAAGCAAGAACGAATTTATTTTACTAGGTGGCAGCACGGTGAAGTTAATTATTTTTTGTTTTACTATGTTAGGTATCAGCTCAGACCAGTTAGAGAACTTGTCGGTAAAGACTAGTAACGTCAAGTTCCTGTGCTTCGACCTTGGTAGTAAACCCACAAAATCGGCACAGACGATAGCCCATGGCTCATCCGAAATTGTAGACAACATTTGGGCTGCCGGGCGCTGTTGATCAGGCTTATACCGCTGACACACTTGACACATGTGGACATATATTCGGATGTCTCTATACATCCCTGACCAATAGTACCTGATACAGACACGCAATATGGTTTTTCTTATTCCTAGATATCCGAAGGTGGGCGAATTATGATTATCCTAAAGTACTCTATTCCTCTGAAATGAGGGGACACATAGTTTACTGGATACCGCATCTTTGTCGTTATCTGCTGATGGCAAATGGCGGTAGAGGCTCTCTTGAATGGTGAAATCTGGGAATTTTTCTGGTTCTTTTTCCACCTCTTCGTGTTTTCTTCGCCACCAATTACACTCTTGTGAGTTCTCCTTCAGGGCTTGACGTACATCTATCGGGTCACGGGATAAGGCATCGGCTACCACATTAAGTTCACCTCGACGGCACTGCACTTCAAAGTTCAACTGTTGGAGCTCTAAGACCCAACGCGCTATTCTTCCCGATGTCATTTTAACGACGGCTAGCGTAGGACATTATCTTTTCCTGACCATCGAGCTGCTGCGTCAACTCCGCTCCCAACCCGTAGTCACACGCATCGGTTTGTAACGTAAACCTCTTACCCCTAGTTCCAGATGGCAACTCTCACCAACCAATCGCACCTCCGCCTGTATGGCCTCCCTCACCTCCACTGTTGCTCCGTTAAACAGTCTGATTCAACTTTCTGATAGCATAACTTCACTTCTATTGCTCAGGTTCCTTGCCACATTCTCATTTACATAGCTTCTCGAGGCACCGGCGTCGATGGTGGCCTCCTAAGGCTGTTCGCCAAGCTGAACTTGGGCCAGTTGATTTTAAAGCATTTATTAGGCTTGATTTTTTTGGCTCGCTACCACACCTTGCTCCTGGCGCGACCCTCTGGCGTTTCTCTGACATCTGCGACAGCGTGAGTTCCGTGGCCTTCTTGACCACATCTGCGGCAGGCAGTACCGGGATTAATGGTGTTATCTTCTGTCGAGCTATTGTTCTGCTGTATATCCCGCATGTCGCATCATATTTTGTAGTACCACGATAAAGTTCTTAAATGATTCCTGTGGTCTTTGCAGCCTTCGGCGAATATTGTCCTCCAGAACTTCGAAATACTGTGGTGGCAAAAAGAACCTTAGGAAATGTTCTCTGAACCCTTTCCACGTTGGCCATTGGCGGTTTTTAGTCCGGTACCACAACAGTGCCATATCCTTGCGTAACTCGGGCATTGTTCGGGGCAGCATATTCTTGTCAGGGCCGTATACTTCTGCCAGCTCTTCTACTCCCTCTACAAAAGCAATTGGCTCTTTCCATCATAGCGAAATGAACACTTTGTCACTATATCGATCACGGCTGAAAATGGCAAACTTACTGCTTGATTGTTTTGTTGTGGGATATTTTGTATGCCGACTTCCTGTTGAGCTGGGAACAGCAGGTGGCCTGTGGCTGCCTGTTGCCATTTGGCACAAACGTAGACAGTTTTTTCCTCATCCCATCTACATTGCCGCTAGCGTCTAGACCGAATTCGTCCAGATATTGTACTAGCTCATCCTTGCGTAGTGTATATCCACGATGTGCGGACCATTTCGTAGCCTTTGTATTTTTTATGTTTTACACGATGTGGTCTCTGCTCTAGCGCCAATATAAGGAACCTCCAGTTACTCCGGGCTGCATGTGCGAGTTTAGCTCAGTCCGCCAAGGTCCTTATTTTTTTGACCGTGCAAGGTATATTATTTTTTTTATTAAGCAAAACTATGGTTTTGGTATAAAGTTCCTTCTGTTTCAATTCCGAAATCCTCCGTGTTAACACTTGTCGGCAATCTTGTCTCCTAGCCTCTAGCTTCTACCCTTTGGTTCTACCGCTGAATGTTATTCACGGGTCTATTCTTTTCCCTAAGACTTCCTCCAAAAGAGGTAAATCGGATGTAATCCGCTTTCTTTTCCCTTTATCACCACTTTCATTGATCACTATCAACTATCCCTCATTTGCTGTTTCCACTGCTACACAACCGCATATGGTTTGAACCGATAGGGGTTGTGTTGACCGCATTCTATCTTTGGTTCGATGTTTCTGCTGTTTCTTCTCGGTGCTTGTTTGTGTACGTTTGGCTTCGCAACTACATATTTCTACTCGGCTTTGCTCCCTCTGTTGAACATCACCAACCAATGCTTAGCTCCGACTCTCTTCTGAAATTAAAGAATAATATCACATTATGTTATTATTCGCTCCTCCCGTTAAATGGATGTAATCCACATGCCCACTAAAACGCAAACACATATAATTTCTTTTATTTATTGGTTTTGTTTGAGTGGGTCTAAATTCCTTGAACTTTGGGTCCTCATAGCACCCGTATTATATCCAAGCTACTTCTTGGTCTTCCTGCCAACTTGTAGTGAAAAAATTCCAAAGTCTTTGTTGGGAATCGAACAAACGACCTCGGACTGATAGACTAGCACACTATTTGAAAAAGCAAATAAAGTACTAAATACATACATAGGGCAATTCCATGTCAAATCAACCAAAAAAAAACTGTTTTCAAATTTTTCACTCCCGATTTTATTGAAATTTTTGTTATTTATATTCTTTGACTTTCTGAAGCCAAATATTATTTTAAAAAAATTCTCTCTCTTACAGTTTTTTCAAAATAGGAAAATATAGCTTTTTGGCATATGAGCTCGAGGATTAAATATATTTTTATTCCAGTTCTATAAGCCCTAGGAAGTTGATATCAATTATGAAAAAAAAACAAATTTTTAACAAATTTTTGTTTATATTTAACTTGTGTAAACATATTTGGCAGTGCACAGGATCCTGTCACTGTTATTGTCTTTATACCATGTTTCCACGACAAAACGAAACATTTGCCACGCTCCCTGTATCATGATTACGAATCATACCGTTTACACGACATATACATATGTGCTTCGTTTTGTTTGGATTTTAAAATTTATTGCACGATTTTCTTCTTTACCACTTGATATATTTTTGTTTGTGTTTTATTTATTATTTTAAGTTGTATTTCAATTAATTGCTTATTTGTTTTTATTTAAAAATCGCTTTTACTTTAGCTCTGTTCAGTAACTGAAAGTTAGTACTGGAAAAGTGTTCGTTAACTCGAAAAACTAGCAACGAGAGAGTAAGACAAGAGAATAAAAATGTGAGAGGGAGAAAAAAGTTTTTGGTAGTAAACTTTTTACTAGCAAGAATTAGTCAATCAGCTGTTTGAGGTTTTGTATATAAATTATTTTTTTTTTTTTTTTTTTTTTTTTGAAAAATTGTATGAAAACAGAAATTTTTGCAATATTAAAGAAAATATCTCTATTTAGTAGTGAAAAGAATTTAAAACTAAATAAAATTTTGTTGGTGTATTGCTTTTCTTTAGTTTAGCGAGGGTATCAAACGATAAAATTTAGTTTTTCCATTTAAAATTAGGTTTTCATTTATGTCTTTTTGTTTTTAAATAATAAATAGTAAACAAATCTGGGATGATACATTGTGCAATTATACAATATTTCGGTATAATTCTGATATTAAAATTAGTATTGTACAGTTTTTAATATATTTTGAATAAAACACATATTAATGTGAGTTGGAATATTATTAATGTAAATATTATAGAAAATCCTTGAAAATTAGAATGTTTAATAGCACAGACTAATCCAAAATATTGACATCTAAAGCTAAAATGCATCATAAACACTTTCAAAAAACACCCAATATTTTAAAACAACAATTTTGTTTTAAATTATTGTACTTTTGTTTTTAATGGCTTAAATGCTTTCCTTGAGATTATCATCTTCTTTGAAAGCGACATTTCTGGCTAATAACGGAAGATTATTTATGATTGCCATTTAAGTACAACTACGTTTACAAAGTTTCTGACAGGAAAGTTACTTAACTGACCTTTTTATTTTGTTCTTTGTTTAAATTTTTATGTTAACAAAGAGAGTAAGTTCAGATAAACATGCTATAAAAATTAGAGAAGAGAGAAATGATTCATGATTTAAACTGAATCATATCAAAACAAGGTGCTTCGCTCTAAAAATTATATATGGCGAAGCACGTTGATTCATACATGATTAGGGTTTAAAAATTGGACAAATTAAAAAAACTACATACAATAAAAAATAATCAGATCCTCTACTGTGATAACCTGATAAATAAATATGCCTTGGTTAAACATTTTACCAATTTGCAAGCATTATCACTAACGGCCCTTTTCACAATGTATGAAAATTGATGGAAAACTAACTAATTGTCGGTTGGGTTAACAGGCACTCTATAAACGACGGTTACCGATTTGCGTTTCACCATCATACGGTTACTTAACAAAAGAATATATCAAAAAGTATGGCAATACTGTGTTCATTTGTTTACGAAAGAGTATGCAATGGGAGATTGCATTTCAAAAAGTGATTTTTTATAGTTAATTAATTAATTTATTTAAATTAAATAACACAAGTATACATGATTTTGGATTAGATGAACTAAATGTTGTTCTTAGGTTATTTGGGTCGCTAAATGCAAATCTGCACTTCAAAAACATAGTTTTGAAGTTGATGAACTTAATGTTGCCTAATAGGATATTTGCCACCTAAATTAAAATATAGACTCCGTTTTGTTTAACACCGAAAACTTTATATATTTTTTGCAAATAATCTTGCAAACTTTTAATACTAAACTTATAAAACGCCTAATAACTCCAAAAGGTCGTGTTTTGTTTGACACAATTTCAAAAATGCGTCTGAATGTGATATCGAGTTGACAACTTACCTATTGGCCTACTGATCGACAAAAAATACCTGATGTTAATAATTTTGGCGTGCTTAAATGGTTTTCCACGGCGTGTGATTGTCATATGACTTGTCAGTTTGATAACGGATATGTAATTTCATGTGTTTGTCAAAATAGACATTTTACATACGGTTTATAATTTTTGCTTTCAAACGTACATGTGTAATTACATCTGACATAACCTATAATATATAATTTTTTTCGCCACACAGTTTTGTATTGCCAACCATAGCTGATGCAAATGTGCAAACATAGTGGTTTTCTTTTAGTGCTTTTGGTACCACAAAAAAACCTAAAATAGCAAAATATCAAGTTGGCATTACAGGAAGTCAGATGCTTTGTCATATCAAAATAGAACACGTTCTAAATGAAAAATGTCATATGTATTGTACACATGGAAAATACACATGTTATGTTTGAAAGGGTTTACACGACGTGTATAGAATTTACACATGGAAAATTGACAAGTCATATGACAAATACACGCCGTGTAAAAGCACTTTTAAGGGTATTCTGAGAGAAATGATTAAAGCTGGAGCGTGACTTGAATTATCCTCAGATCATTCACCCAATATCGTCTATATATGGGACAAACAAAACATCATATCACCAACGACAAGCTCAAGCATTAATTGGTTGAAATATAGAAATCATCTTAGTACTCATTGTTCGGAAAACATCCCGCTAAGAACACCTGAAGACGTAGAGCGGAGTCTTATTGATTTTGACTAAAACCTCAAATCAGCTGCCCAACATTCAACAATAACCCGACAACTAGCTAGATACAATCAAATTTATTCTGCAGATATCAAACGGCTCTTGGCTGAAAAAAGAAAAATTCCTCGATTCAAAAGCAGACTTAAAGAATGCTCGAACCGGCTAAGAGACATGCTGGAATCTCGAAGAGTAGTTTGGGAGACCTAGACGCAACTCTACAATCAGATTAATCGTTATGGCGTGCTTGTAGAAACCTTAAAAGGTCAGTCTTACGTAAGACTCCCTTGCGAATTACATCTGGAGACTGGGCAAGGAGTGATACCGAAGAAGGTAATTAATTTGCTGGACATTTGAAAAGGCTTTTTACCCCAAATATATCGACTGATATAGTTGAGTTGCCAATTGTCGAAGCTAGTGCTGCAGTACCGATAAGATTTGAATTTGGTGATATTAAAAAGGCAACAACGGATCTAAACACCAAAAAAGCACCTAGCGTTGATAAAACCAGCAACAAGATTTTATTTGAGTTGCCCCGTATAGCTCGCAGAATCGTTCTTTTTATTTTGAATGCCATTTTATTTCTTGAGTACTTCCCCACAAAGTGGAAGGTGTCCTTGGTTACCATGATTCCAAAACCAGGAAAAGACCACACAAAAATTGAATCATACAGACCTATAAGCCTTTTGTCAAATATGTCAAAGCTGTTTGAGAGGATGTTAATAACTAAGCTTAACCCTATTCTAAGCGACAAAGGATGTAATCCAAACCATCAATTCGGATTCAGGAAAAAACAGTACGATCGAACAAACTCACAGGTTACTCAATGTTGTTAAGAAGACTTTTGAAGAGAGAAAATACTGCTCTGCGTTTGATATCGACGTTTCTCAAGCATTCGATAGGGTATGGCATAAAGGCCTAATATATAGGCTAAAACTGAATTTGCCCGTAAACATATATAAGCTGCTAGATAGATATTTAACCGAACGAAAATTTATTGTAAAAGAAAGATATTTTTTGAGCTCACCCCAGCCAATCGAAACCGGAGTTCACCAAGGTAGTATATTGGGGCCCTTTTTATACTTATTCTATACTTCAGACATGCCAACTAGTAACCGAGTCCACACATCGACATTTGCTGACGACACAGCTTTTTTAAGCATTCACGAAAGACCCGAAGTAGCATCACGATATTTACAAGACCACATATCCAATTTAGAAAAATGGTTGAAGAAATGGAGAATAAAAGTTAATGAACAAAAATGTACTCATATAACTTTCACACTGCGTAGAGAATCTTGCGCCCCTATTCGGATAAATAACCAAACGATACCTCAGCTTTCAGATGACAAATATCTCGGCATACATCTTGACCGGCGCCTTACATGGAACGCCACATAGAAACAAAGTTAACACAAATAAAGTTGAAAGCGGTACAACTAAACTGGCTTATTGGCAGAAATTCTACTCTAACTTTAGATTGCAAACTTTTAAACTATTACTTACAGAGTACTTTTGGCTACTCTAAAATTCAGAAAAAGTTTTCTGATGATCTGACCTGAGCAACCAGTGAAATACGTATAGGAAATAGCTCTTTTCCCCTAACAAATAAATTGCATTTTTATTATAAGACATTATGGGTAATTAGCATAATATTAATTAATTGATATTTAAATTCCCAAAAATATATAAAAACAATGTTTGTTTCACGGTTTTTGCAATCATTTGCGGGTCATCCCTCTGATGCACGGCCAAGAAAAGCAGTATCTCTTCTTTTTAGTCGAACGTAACCAGGTTCACTTAGTATGTTACGCGCCAAAGGGTTTGGATGCTATTCAAGCTTCTTTAGATACATTATTGCATGCTTCGCTATTTCTGCTTTGACTGATGTTTAGGTCTTTGTGGATGTTCGAATTTTTTATATACCAGAGAGCAATTGTAATACGTAGAATCTTATTTTGGCGGCTTTAAATTTTTTCTACATTGCTAGCTGAGGCAGTGCCCCATAATTGAATGCCATAACACCAAATTAGTTTGAGGATCGACTTATAGAGGAAAAGTTTACAATCTAAGTTCAGGGTGGAGTTTCTGCCAATAAGCCAATTTAGTTGTACTGCTTTTAATTTCATTTGTGTTAACTTGAAATCTATGTGAGTTTTCCAAGTAAAGCACCGGTCAAGATGTATACCCAGGTATTTAATGTCTGAAAGCTGCGGTATCATTTGGTTAATTATGCGAATAGGAGAACATGAGTCCCTACGAAATGTGAAAGTTATATGAGTACATTTTTGTTCATTCACCTTTATTCTCCATTTTTTCAACCATTTTTCTAAATTGATTATGTGGTCTTGTAAATGTTGTGACGCTACTTGGGAACTTTCATGAATACTTAAAAAAAGCTGTGTCATCCACAAATGTTTATGTATGGACTCGGGTGCTAATTGACATATCTGATGTGTACAGTAAATATAAAATTGGTCCCAAAATACTATCTTGGGGAACTCCAATCTTGCGATTCCTTAAATAATTTTTTAAGAGCTTATTAAAGTTTTCGGGTATTAGGCCTTCGTGTCAAACCTTATATAATGCTTGAGAAACGTCGATGAAAAGCGCAGAACAGTATTTTCTTTCTTCAAAAGTCTTTTTAATTACATTTTCTTATCTGCGCGAAGCCGAATTGATGGTTCGGAATACATCCTTTCGCGCTAAGAATTTGATTCAGCTTAGTTATTAATATTCTCTTAAACAGCTTTGATATGTTTGATAAAAGGCTTATAGGTCTGTATGATTTTACTTTTGTGTATTCCTTTCTGGGTTGAGGAATCATAGTAATCAAGGAGACCTTCCACTCTGTGGGAAAGTACTTAAGACGTAAAATGGCATTAAAAAAAAAAGAATAATTCTGAGACCTATACGAGGCAACTCAAATAACATCTTGTTTTTTGTTTTATCAACGCCAGGAGCTTTTATGGTGTTAAAATCCGTTATTGCCCTCAATATCGCTAAATTTAAATATTAGGGGTACTTCGGTACTAGTCTCCACTGGTGGCAACTCAGCTATATAGCACATATATTTGGAGTGAAAATCTTATTCAAATGTCCAACAAATAAATTGCCTTTTTCGGTATCATTTCTTGCCCAGACTCCACAACAAGTTCGCAAGAGAGGCTTACGTACGACCGGTCTCTTAAGGTTTCTACATGGACGCTATAATGAATAATCTGATTGTGCAGTTGCGTCGAGGTCTTCCAATTAATTTTTCAGAGAAGCTACTCTTCTAGATTCTAGTATCTGTCTTAGCCGTTTCGTGCAATCTTTAAGTCTAGATTTGAGTTGAGGAGATCTGTGTGATTGCCACTCTCTTCGAATTTTTCTTTTTTTCAGCCAATAGCCGTTCGACATCTACAAAATAAATTTGATTGTATATAGCTGGTTATCGGGTTGCTATTGCATGTTGGGCAGCTGATTTAAGATTTTGATAAAATCAATTAGACTCTGGTCCACGTCTTCTGGTGGTCTTAGCGGTATGTTTTCCGAACAATGAGTACTGAGATAAGTTATATATTTCAACCAATTAATGCTTCTGCTAGTTGTTGGTGACACGATATGTGTGTAGTGAATGATCTGAGGATAATTCAAATGATTCCTCTACTTTAATCATTTCTCTCGGAATACCCTTAATCACGCCAAAATCAATAACATCAGGTAATAAGTCTTGATCCCCAAAACGTTTAATGTTTAGCGTTGTAGTCGCCTGATGCTATGAAACAGGGACCTAGTGATTTGTAGAAGTCGCTATATTGACTTTCTGATATTTGAAATCTAGGAGGTAAATAAATCGAAGAAATAACGAAGTTTTGATGATATCCTTCAATGCAGATGCTTGTTGCTTGAAAGTAGTCCTTACAAAAATCATAAAGTAGATGATGTTTAATTCGACACTTTATTAGTATTGTTGAACCAACATGCTCTGCCACGGTGGTCTTTAAGTGTAATATAAAATATAGCCATTGATTTTAAAAAAGCTATTTGTCTCAGTCTCTAAAACCATCATGACATAGCACTTTCCAATTATTTACATAATTTTCCATTTTTTCACTTAAAATTCCTTCACATTTTATTGTATTTAACAATTTTTAAAACAAAATAAATTTAATTTTGTTGACATTTGTTAGATAAAATTTATTTCTTCACAGTACTGTATTTTTTTGTCTTTTAGGGGATAAAATTTGTCAATACAGAATAATAAATAATTAAAATTAGTATTCAATCCAACGTTTTTGGCAAATTCATATTCTTATTTAAAAACAAAAGGAATATTTAATTTTAACATCTAAAATAGAGTGTAATTTGTGGGCATTGAACCAAGCTGGCTTTCCTTTCGGAAAAATGGTGTCAATCCATTCACCATTTCGGCGAAAGTAAGGTGGTGGCTCTAGATATCTCCAAGGCCTTTGATAGAGTGCGGCATGGTGCACTCCTGTCAAAACTTATTGCTTTTGGTGTCGGTGATAGCTTTTCTCGATTTATATCGAGCTTTCTCAGGGATCGCACTATACGAGTTGTTATAGATGGGATTTCATCAAACGATTTCAAGATTAATTCAGGGGTACCGCAAGGCTCTGTTCTTTCTCCTACCCTGTTTCTTATTTTTCTAAATTACCTCCTCTGTCAAACTTCCAACCATATCTACTCTTTTGCAGATGTTAGCAGCAATTGCCATTCGTATTCATTGTGCAGACGGCCCAGCCTCAATGGATGATGTTATTATTAAATAAACTTAAATATTTTTAAGTTTAAATGAAATTGTCTTTTATTCGTTCTACAACGTTCTAGATGCTTCGAATGCTCACAATACAATGTGCTTATTCATGGTTCTTATTATGAGGTTACAATATTGCCACTTAATTGCTAATTACAATGTTGTAAACTATAAATAATTTTAACTACTTATTACACGCTTTCTTTTTTTTATTGTTTTTTTTTTAATTTTAATAATGCCATAAATACCTTTTAAACATTTCTAAACCCCATAATCCCTACCATAACGCGATGGAGGCCTTATAACGGGTCCACTTCTAGTTACTCGGAGCTGTTCAACATCTAGTTGCCGAGTTTCGGACTCCGGAGCATTTGATTGAATCGCTTCGTGAATTATTTCGTTCATGGGCAACCCCGTAGGAGATTCCACATTCACCGAAGGGACTGATTCATTTGCATTACTACTATTTTGATCAGAACTTTTTCGCTTCACCTCAGGAACACCTACATCAGTTGTGATATCATTATTTTACTGATGGCGATTAGAGGCTGAGCTCTGTGTCTCTATGTGGTTTGCGTCACTATTGCTTCTGTGACCCCTACAATGCTCCTCAAATGCAAGATCACTGGCATTGAAGTCAGTGTTCTTCGTTCTAACAATAAAACGTCTGTTACGCCTGAAGTAATTGTTAAAACTGTCCCTGATTATAAGATCTGTCATTAAAGGACGATACAATTTGACCATAATTCCAACTTTTCCCTTGTTTTTTAAACATTACTAGCTCACCCTCCCTTAATACAGGTAAAGATATTGCGTTCCTATTATAATAATATTTTTGCCTTTCCTTTCTTTTATATAGCCTGCTTGAAATTTCCCTTTCATCGATCCTATTTCTGGTTAACAAGGAATCGCTTACTGGTAATTTTGTTTTTAATAATCTCCCAAAAAATAACTCAACCGGAGCGACGTGCATGTCCGCTAAGGGAGTCGTGTTATAATCTAGCAGATGATATTGAAAACTATCAGCTTCATTCACTTCAAAGCAGCGCTTAATAATGTTTTTTGCTATTGCTACACCCTTTTCGGCCAATCCGTTGCTTTGAGGGTATTCTGGACTTGAGAATTTAAACTGTATGTTATACTCATCCGCGAAACGTTTAAACACCCCTGAACTAAAGGGACTGTTGTCACACCTAATTATCGCTGGGTAACCTATAATATTGAATATTTGGCTAATTATATTAATGACATGACCAGAAGTCTTATTCTGTAGTCTAGCAGACACAAGGAAATTTGAATATATAATCTCTTCCTGCGTATTCAAAAATATCCATTCCTACAACGTGAAATGGATATCTCGGAGGTTCTTCTTGCACTAAAGGCTCTTTTTGCTGGTTTCTTTTAAATTTTTCACAAATCTTACATGAAGACACTAAATCCCTGATGTCCTTATTCATTCCCGGCCAATAATATAACTTTCTTGCACGAGCGAGTGATTTTTTAATGCCAAGATGCGAGGAATGTAACCAATTGAGCAATTTACGTTGCATGCCCGAAGGAATTACTAGTCTGTGGTTTACAAATAATAATCCATTCTCAACATGTAATTCAGACTTCAATTTAAAAAATTTATGGCTTAATGGGTCTAATCGATGGTATCTTGGCCACCCATTTTCAATGTACCCACGAATACGTAAATATTCTGAATCATTTTCTAGTACGTTCTTATAAAAATTGTTATGTTCTTCATTGAGACAAACTGATTTCGTCACTGAATGTATAACACCCGATAATCCTTCTATTTCCGATACTTCCGGCTATTGTGCCCTCGATAAGCAGTCTGCTACTAACATGTCTTTTCCTGGTTCATAAATCACTTTCATAAGCGGATATTTCAGCAGAAACATAAACATACGTTGCAGACGCATGGTCACATCGTCGATATCCCGTTTAACAAGGGCTTCCAGGGGCTTGTGATCACTCTCTACACTGAATTCCCTTCCATACAGGAAGAAATGAAATCTTTGACAAGAAAAAACAATCGCTAGTAGTTCCTTCTCGATTTGTGCCCATTTCTGCTCACTCTTGCTGAGTGTGCGAGAAGCAAATACAATTGAATGTCCATTTTGAATTAAAACACAACCCAACCCATCCTTAGAAGCATCAGTTTGTACAACCACTGGTAAATTTGGGTCATAAATAGCTAAAACAGGTCCCGCAGTCACTAATCTAAGTAAATTTTCAAATTCTTTGTCATGTTTTTCCGTCCATACAAATTCCACGTCATTTCGGGTCAGATTCCGCAACTCAGCCGTTTGTTTTGATAAGTTAGGAATAAATCTTGACAAATATTTTAACAGTCCCAGGAACCTTAACACATCCGATTTATTATTAGGCTTCTTCATTCTTAAAATTGCTTCAACATATTTAAAGTCCGCTTTAATTTTTCCTTCCGATAAAATATTTCCCATGAATTTAACCTCCCCTTTACGATATTGAATTTTGTCCGGATTAAACTTAATATTGCTTGCCCTAGCCCGATTCATAACTAAGGTCATGATCCGATCATGTTCTTCTTCACTGTCTGCACAGATAGCCAAATCATCAAAATAAACAAGCACTGCCTTTATGTCCCCAAAAATTCTAATCATTTCCTGCTGAAACATTTCAGGTGCACAATTTAGGCCAAAAGGCACGCGTAAAAATTTGAATCTCCCAAAAGGTGTTAAAAATGTTGTCAGGTCTGAACTCTGTTTTTCTAGTTCCATATGCCAGAAACCACTTTTCAAATCTAATACCGAGAAAATTCGTTTACCTGCTAAATTCGAATTAGATCATCAATAGTTGGAATCAAAAAATATTCCCGCTTTATACACTCATTCAATGCTTTTGGATCTAGACATATACGAATTGTACCATTTGACTTTTCTACCAGTTGTAAATTTTTGACCCAATCCGTAGGATAATCAACTTGTGATATAATTCCTTCTTCAACCATTTTTTCTAGTTCTAGTTTCAATTTTCCTAATAGCGAATTAGGAATTCGCTTCCTATAATGAAGCACTGGCTTCGAGTTTTCCTTTAATGATATTGAAAATGTTCTTGGAAATTTTCCAAGTCCTTGAAAGACACTACCATACTTGTCCATGAATGAAGCTTTCGTTCCGATACCAGTAATGCTATCCACGTCTAACCGCTTTATCAATTGCAATTTCTCACATGTTGCTAATCCGAGTATTGGTTCACATTTATCATTAACTACAACAAACTCTGCTAATTCAAACAATTTTCTGTCTAAGTCCGTTAATTTTAGTTTGAATGTACCAAAGACTTACAGTTTATTATCATTGTTTATTAATTAGTATTACTCAATTCCAACACTTGAATTGGAACCGTACTAATTTTTTATTGTTTGATCTTCAAGCACTTGTAACTTGAAGACAATGGATCAGAAGAATAAAACTCAAGTTTATTTTGTGACTGACTGAAAAAAAATTTAAATTTTATTGAGATACTTATACTAACTTAATAATAACAAAATTGCTGACCTAATGTCTACATAAACTTAAAATTTATAAGAAATTGACCAATCAAAACAAATTGCAATTAATGTAATTTAATATGTTTAATATTTTGCTTTTGGTTAAACAAATTCAATTTAATTCATATTAATAATAGATGTGTTCACATTTAAATAATAATAGGTCTGTTCTAACATTCTCCCCCACGTTGAACAGCTGTTCAACAAAATCGTGTTGTTTTGGGGTGAGTTGACTTAGGAGTTATCATAAAGCCTAAACATCTAGGACGAAGCTAAGTGGTTGCTGACGTGGTCTCGGTGTAGGTTTCAAATCATTGAACGGTGGTTCTACCGATTGCATTTCGATATTTTCTTCAACAGGCCTTGCTGTGTGTAGTTTTTGACAGATTTTGCACGTTTTGTATCGAAGAAAAATAATAGTCAATGATATCACGCTTAGACAAAGTGCAAGGTAGCCAATCGTATGATTATGTTGTTGATGGGACTTGAACTTATTGGGCAGGTCCAGTAAGTGTTGCTCCCTTAGCGATTCTTGTAAAGTTAATAGTTCTTTGATGTTATTGTCATATAAACTATCGACGTTTGTTGACGTTGATGGATTATTGCTTATAGATGGTGCAATAATCTTTTGCGAGGATAAATCGGAAATCGTGCCGAGGCTAGTGTATGATGAATTTATTGTGCTCAAGATTTTTTGTCGTCCGTTCATAGTGACGGATTCGTGTTTCAGTATACACTCCGGATCCAGCGAAAGCAGACCGGATCCTTTTAACGAAAGATGAGAAATTTCTCTGTTGCAGACGACTGTTGCCCGAGATGGTGATGACGTGGCATATATCCACTGATTTCCCTTGTTAAGTGGTATCCATTTAGTTGTAGTCTTCTCTAGAGTACAAGTTGGTGTCGTTTTGTTGTTGTACAAATGAATTTCACACTTGCAAATTTCTGAACCAGAATTGTAGCGAGATTGAACGGTGGTACACAAAAATACGTCTTGCCTTATTATTTCACAAGCCTTTAGGTCTGCTTTCGTAAGAAAAATGTACTGTTTTTGAGATACTGTTATGCCCATGAAATCAGCACATGGTTTAATGGCTACCATGGTGTGATTCATCATGGTCGGTACGGAAATCAGCTGGAACATCTTAAATAGTTCAATTTCCACTAATGGTAAAATTATTTTGAATACTGCATGTTGGGGCGTGAGTCTGCCTTGAACCTTCATTAGTTTGAATAGCTGTAATAATTCATCTTTTCCGAAGATAGGAAGGGTTACTGATGTTGGTGCATGGAGTTTAATCTGATTAATTTCCTCTTGCAATTGTTCTGGAGTCAGTAACAATGGGCTGATTTTTCCTTGATGAGTATCTATGAGAGTATCAAGAATTGAGGACTGTATGGTTCGTATATTATTTGCAACCAGATTCAGTTCCAAAACTCCACTATTAAATAATTGGGTGAGCTGTATCTGGAACAACACATGATTGTTTTGCTTAGTTGCTTGTGATAATTCTTCAATTTTTTTCTCCAGTTGTTCAAATCTTGCCTTAGCTGCCAACTGGGTTTTTCTTATAATATTAACTGTTGAGTCAACAACTGAGGTTTGATTCTTGAGCAAGGTTAGTAAATGCGACTCATTTTCCTTTACCCTTTGTATTGTGTCGGATATCTGGTTAGCATATTCAGAGTCCAAAATGCCAAATAATGAGTTAGCAATATTTCCAACTATATTCAAGGCGCCTCTTTTATTTCGTAGTAATCTATTTTCCAGTTTTATATCATTTTCCATGTATTCAAAATGCCTTATGATACTTAGACATGATTCATTTAATTGTATCATGCTGCAAAGGTTTTGTAGGGTTTTCGTTCCATTGATCAAAATTGATGTTTCCGACCAGTATGCATCTAAATCATAGTATACAAGAATGTTCCATTCACTGCTTGAAATGGTTGCGGTGCCGATTTCTTCAAAATGAATACCTAATTTCATTCCAAATTTTTGGTTTTTTACCTGATTTCCAAATGCCAATGGTAGCAGCAAAAACATTGTAATTAAGGCTAGAGTCAGATGAGTTGATAGAACCCTTTTCCTTTTAATCCTAGGCTCCTGAATTGAGTCATAAGTACTGCTGTTGCTAGTCGAACTGTTATCATCAAGGGTGACAGATGTTTCGCAATCTGATTCGATGGGTAAGAGAGCGATTCGATGTATTGGTCGTTTGAAAGTTCCATTAGCTGTTTGAACTTCCACAACTCTGATAATATTGTCGCTACCAGGATGTGTTTTGACTATTCTTGCCAAGGGCCACTTCATGATTGGTAGATTATCTTCCTTTATTATTACCATATCACCAATCTTGAGGTTGTCAAAACGCTTATTCCACTTATGGCGTTGCTGCAATTGGTTTAAATATTCAGAGGACCATCTTTTCCAGAAGTCCTGTTTGAGATGGGATATCAGCTTCCAGTGTGATAGTCTTGATGAATTTACTGTTGTTGCGCCACTATCTACCTGCGATACAAGTGCTTCGCCAATCAAAAAATGACCAGGAGTCAGTGCTTCAAGATTATTAGGATCACTTGACATAGGTGTTAGTGGACGAGAGTTGAGTATTGCCTCGATTTCTGCTACGATAGTCCCCAATTCTTCCTGGGTCAATGATGCAGCTGCCATACTTCGCAGTAAAAGATGTTTTGCCGATTTTACGGCCGCTTCCCATAGTCCACCAAAATGCGGAGCTCGTGGTGGGATAAAATGAAAATGTATTCCTTTTGAACTGGCAGTTGAGATGATTGATTCCTGTCCCTTGTCGGAGTAGATACTTCTAGCCAGTTCTGTCAATTGGTTTTTTGCTCCTATAAAATTAGTAGCGTTGTCGGAATATATGTTCTGACAACGACCTCGACGGCTGATGAATCGTTTTAGAGCACCAATGAATGCCTCAGTTGTTAGATCAGTTACTACCTCGAGATGAATCGCCTTTGTGGCAAAACAACAGAATACGGCTATATATGCCTTTGTCGGTCTTTTTCCTCTGACCTTATGATGGATCCACACTGGGCCACAGTAGTCTACTCCCGTGTTAATGAAGGGTCGGGCTGGAGTCACTCTAGTCTGAGGTAAACTACCCATTATTTGTTGGCACATTTGGGGTCGTGCTCTGGCACATCGAACGCACCTTTGTACAGTTGAACGCGCTGTTATTTTACCCTTTATTGGCCAGAACCGTTGTCGTATTATGTTTAATAATGCTTGTGGGCCACAATGTTTGTTTTCTTCGTGAATCATTGTAAACAATAGCTTTATGATAGGGTCATTATATGGTATCAGCATTGGGTGTTTTGCTTCGTATGACAATAGTGATGCCTCCAATCGTCCTCCAACTCGTAAAATGTTTGTTCTATCTAGAAATGGAGCAAGACTGATGATGGAGCTGTTTTTGTCGACTTCTTTCTTTTTTCGAAGCTGGTTGATTTCTGATGAAAAATCGGACATCTGAATGGTTCTAATAATTGTATATAGTGCATCGTCTAACTCTGCTGGAGATGATGATTTGTGTACAGGGCGCTGTTGTTTTTTTATTCGTGAATTTTTTGTAAATCTCAAAACATACCCCAGTATTTTTTGCAAAGTCTTGAAGGAATTTTTATGTGGAATTTTGTATATGAAATCATTGTTGGAGACGGTAACTGCTGCAGTTAGTGATGTCTCCTTCTTCTTCTCGAGGTCGTTGGAGATTGATAATTCCCTTGACAGTTGAGGAGGCCACATGTCTTCTCGTCCGTGTAGAAAGAGTGGTCCATATAGCCATAAATTACATTCCGATAGTTTACGTGCTGGAAGACCTCTGGATAGTATGTCAGCGGGATTTTCCTTTGATCTGACGTGACGCCATTGACTTGGCAATGTCAACGATTGAATTTTGGATACTCGGTTTGCCACAAATGTATGGTATAACGAGGATTGGGAGTTTATCCAGGAAAGTACTATTTCAGAGTCCGTCCAGATGAACATCCGTTGATTTTTGATTTGAAGGTCCGTTTTGATTCTATGCATAAGTTGGGCAGCCATAACCGCGGCACATAACTCCAGACGAGGTAATGTCTGCCTTTTCAATGGCGCAACCCTTGTCTTGGCACAAAGTAATTGCACAATAACTCTTTTATCCCTGAGAATTGCCCGAATATAGGCGACTGCACCAAAAGCCCTTTCAGATGCGTCTGAGAAAATATGCAGTTCCATTTCTGCTGAGAGTTCACCTTTAAAAATGTGCCGAGGTATCTTGAAGTTATTCAAGCTGTCTAAATCTTTTCTGAAAGTGCTCCAGAGTGCTAAACGGTCCTCGGGCAAAGGATCATCCCAATCTAGCCTTAACTGCCACAACTGTTGGATAAATATCTTTGCATTGATAACAATAGGTGCAAGTAGACCAAGCGGATCGAATAATCTTGCAAGATCCGATGTTGCTGTACGTTTTGTGATATTCTGTACATTATTCATTTTCACTTTGATGCAAAAATGGTCAGTATTAGGCAACCATAACAATCCTAAAGTTTTTATAGTATCAGCGTTATTACTACTGAAATCCAAATCTAGCTCTTGATCACCCTGTGGAATATTCTTCAGTAATTGCGGGTGGTTTGCACACCATTTTTTTAAGTTGAAACCATGGCCCTTTAAAATAGTAGTGAGTTCTTGTTGTGTTTGAAGTGCGATATTGAGATTATCAGAGCCCCCCAGGCCATCATCCATGTAAAAATTGTTTTTTAGCATTTGTGAACCATATGGGTAGGCTAATGAGTTTTCATCAGAAATTTTTTGTAAGCATTTCGTAGCTAGATAAGGTGCTGCTCGTGTCCCATATGTAACTGTATTTAATTGGTAGTAATTAATAGGAAGTGCTGGGTCCTCCCTCCAAATAATTAATTGGTACTGATGGTTGTCCTGATGAATCAGAATTTGTCTATACATTTTCTCGATGTCGGTGGTGAAGACAAATTTTGGGAATCGAAAACGCAGTAGAATTGAGAAAAGTTCACTTTGAACACTTGGCCCTGTATACATTAGATCGTTTAGGGAGTAGCCTGCTGAGGTTTTTGCTGATGCATCAAACACCACTCTGAGTTTTGTTGTCGTACTGTCTGGTTTAAGTACGCAGTGATGAGGAATGATGTATTTAGGATATAATACGGTGTCGATATTTACCCTCTGCATATGCCCCAATTGCTCGTACTCTCGCATAAATTTTATGTATTCAGTTCGAATGCCTTCATCCTTTTGGAGTCGACGCTCTAAACTCATAAATCGGTTGAATGCCATCGAATGGGATTCTCCTAACGCAGCTGGATTTTCACGAAAAGGAAGGCTGACTATGAAGCGACCAACGCCATTGGTATGAACATGTTGAGTAAAATGTGCCTCACATTGCTTTTCTGAGAGTGAAAGCACTTTCTCGCTGCTTTCGATATCGTCCAATTTCCACAGATGCTCTATGGCTTCTTCCAATGAAGTGGAGTCTCCAAATATTGCACATGTTGTTGCACATAAGGGACTCGGGATTGGATTTTTCCCGATTGCTCCGCCCACAATCCAGCCTAGGGCTGTATTTTGAAGTGTTGGAAGATCGTCAGCAAGGTGTATAGTGCCATTTTTAGTTAATTTGAAGAAAAATTCCGCTCCAAGCAGCAAATCTATTTTTTCTTGCTGATAAAAATGCGGATCTGCTAAGTGAATATTGTTTGGAATTCCCCAAGTTGAAATGTCAACATGCTGATTGGGTTGTGAGGGAATTATGCTGGGTAGAACGTATGCTTCAACATTTGCTGAGAAATTGCGATTCCTGGACATCATCCCGATATTTATACGATATTTTGAATTTCTTCGAATTTCGCCAACACCATCAATACAGAGTGAGGTCTCAAATGGTGAAATGGACAATTTTTTACAAAGCCGTTTGGATGCAATATTTACTTGTGAGCCAGAGTCTAATATTGCTCTAAACTCATCTGAGATACCATTTGGGGCCGTAATGATAACTCTTGCCGTTGCTAGCAATACATAACCCTGGCGGCCCGCACCGATATTTGTTGTTGCTGATGCAACTGCTGCTACTTCTGAGGCAGGCGGCTTTACTTCTGAACTCGGATTTGAAGATAGAGTTGATGAGCCTTTCGTTGTTTTGGTATTGCCTCTTTTTTCTAAGTGGAGCAACGTGTTGTGTTTTTTCGCACATTTTTTGCAGTTACCTGAATTACAAGTTTTTGAAGTGTGGTCACTTCCAAAGCAATTTACACATAACCTCTTTCGTTGTACCCATTGTAGTCGTTCTGCTTCTGATTGGCGCAGGAATTTGCTGCAGTGATATAGTTTGTGTTCACTACTATTGCACAGTCTACATGTATTATTATTGCTTCCGTTGCCTGTTATAACTGTTGATACCACCTTGTGTTGTGGTTTGTCTTTGAAAACAACTGCCTCCATTGACTGGAAGTTTCTCTCCAAGAACTCCAAAAATTCTTTGATTGTTGGGACTTCGCGTGGATGTGAAAGAGATTGCTCGTAGCGAAGGCGAGTGGTTTGATCAAGTCTTTTTGATAAAAAGTGCAGTAGCAATGGATCCCAAGTAGTTGTGTTTATATTAAGATTCCGTAATGCTAACAGACATTCTTGAGTTTTGTCATGCAATGACTTATAATTATCGCTTGAAGTTTTGTTTGGAACATCGACTAGTTCCTGTACCAGTCTGCTAACAAGTAATCGTTTGTTGTTGTAGCGCTCTATAACTATTGACCATGCTGCCTCAAAATTATCTCCCGTAGCAGCGAAATGTTTGATAAGATTTGCTGCTTCTCCTTCCAAATGTGTTTTGAGATACCACATTTTTTGAATGTCTGGTATCGGTTGTTGTATTATTAGTGAAGAGAACAAATCGTGAAACTCCTTCCACTTCAAATAATTTCCTTCAAATTTAGGAAGCGTTATCTTGGGAATTGGGACTGTTTGTGAATTTGGCTGAATATTGTGGGGAATGTAATGGCCTTGATCATTTGTACTATATCCAACGGTTTTAATCGTCGTCCGTAGTTTTTTTTCTAACTGGACAAATCTATCCATATTATAGCCTTGCTTGCTTGTATCGGCACACTGTTCTGCAATTTGATAATGCAAGCTTTCAATATTTTGCCACAAATTTGTTGCGGTCTTGTTGTCTTCTCTTGTGAAGCCCTCTTCTAAAAGGCGCTCCAACGATGACATCATCGCGGCTTGCCTCCGCATGAACTTGACTAGCTCTTGTTGATTTATTGATTTATCAGTGGGAAGTATAGTTGGCACTGATCCGACTGTTTGAGTTTGTTGTTTGCCGGTAGATGCAGTAATTTTTGATATTGAATTTTCAAAAATCGCCTTGTATTGGTCTACGATATTCATGACTGCGGTGTAGTAGTCTTCAGTGAAATACTGATGTTCCATTGGAAGGGCTTCAATGAGGCGGATCTTGGTGTCATTAGTCTCGAATTCTGACCATTCCTCCTCGAGTCGTCTCAACCTTTCCTTGAAATAATCCACAGAATCCTTTCTTGATGTAGGATCCTTTTTAAAATTTCGTATTATGGCTTCAATCTTGTTACCAATTTGTTTTTGGTTGTTGACTAATTCCTCGAACGACGCCATGACTGTTGTGGGTAAAGATAATGGATGACCAGAAAAATTTGTTTATTTTGCCAAAATGTTGATTGTCCAGTTTGATATCGAGCTGCCTTGACGATTCTTAAAGGCCTGCTGTCACCAAAATGTTATTTGGTAGTTTGTTGACGATGTAGACTTCTTGCTGCCTGACTTTGTAATTAGGATATTCGAGGATGTCCTCGTAGAATGATCCTTGACTGGAATGTTGTAGTAAGTAAGTCGCAGGATGTTGAATTTCACAAGGCTGTTTTGACGTTATTTAAGGATCTAAAAGTCCTTTTCTACTTGTGGGAAAACTTATGTATATCCTTCAGCGGGGAACACGAAAAAATGTTTATTAGTGCCAATTGTTTAATTGTTGTCCTTTTGCAGCGGTTACGCGTTCACGAGCTTTCTGTATTTTTAAGAGTTCCTTACCGCTGGTGGGGGGAAACTCAAAATTTTATACGAAATGGCTTCGGAACTAGGGGTCACCAAAAAATGTTTATTAATTAGTATTACTCAATTCCAACACTTGAATTGGAACCGTACTAATTTTTTATTGTTTGATCTTCAAGCACTTGTAACTTGAAGACAATGGATCAGAAGAATAAAACTCAAGTTTATTTTGTGACTGACTGAAAAAAAATTTAAATTTTATTGAGATACTTATACTAACTTAATAATAACAAAATTGCTGACCTAATGTCTACATAAACTTAAAATTTATAAGAAATTGACCAATCAAAACAAATTGCAATTAATGTAATTTAATATGTTTAATATTTTGCTTTTGGTTAAACAAATTCAATTTAATTCATATTAATAATAGATGTGTTCACATTTAAATAATAATAGGTCTGTTCTAACAATCATTGTAATCAAACACTGGTAACTCACAATTTTCATTATACAGCTTAACACCTAATTTTTTTACTACTTTTAGTGGAATACAGTTCACGTCGGCCCCAGTGTCCAATTTAAATGTTACGTTTTCATTTCCTATAATATACTTCTTTGTCCAGTGTTTGCTTTCCGGTGCTAATGAATTTACCCTAAGAATGTGATTACAACTTAATACACTACTTAAATTGCTAATATTACTATAAATTTGTTTACCTTCCGCTTCACTCCACTTTACTTCTGCTACTCTAGGTTTGTTGTCACTTCCCGTGTACTGCTTTCTATCAGGTGCTTTCTTCCGGGGTTTACGGAACATTTTCTGAAAATGTCCTTTTTTTGCGCATGAATGGCAAATAACGTTCTTGGGCTTGCATTCAGATTGATGTCCAACCTTCCATGGACCACCACAGTTAAAGCAGAATCTGTTAATCGACCCTGGTGTTGGTTCGGTCTTTTCAACGGCTTTAACAGCATTTATTGTTAGTTTCGAATCCAATATATATTTGTTGGCGTTTGCTGTTTCATAAGTCTTGCACATCTCAATAACACATGGCAATTCTTCGTCCCGACCATCTAATAGTTTCAGCTGTAACTTCTTATCATAAACACCAACGATAATGCGATCACGCAACATACGGTTTTCATACACCTCTCCACATTTGCATTTAAAATCACAGTACCGCATCTGGGTTCTTAGCTCGGTCTCAAATTCAGCAAATGTTTGACATTCTTTCTGGGAAATCATGTTGAACTTGTACGATTCCATTGCCACATTACGTTGTGGCAAGCAATGTTCATCAAACTTTTCCAACACCTCATCTAGTTTGCATTGTTTCACTTTCTCATCTTCGGTGATAGTACCTAACAAAGACTCCTGCGTACCATCATTAGGAAATAGCGAATTGTAAATATTCGCTCCGCCTGTGCCAATGAGCCAGATAAAGTTTGCTATCTTTGTCATTTCGGGCTCCTTTGACTTACCACTAGCTATCATGTATACCATGAAACTGCGCTTCCAATTTGGCCACTCATTAGCCAGATTAGAGCAATCTAACCCTGGTGGTAAGCGATCAGCTGCCGCCATTCCGTGAGAATTTAAAACAAAACTTCTTTGTCCTGAAAACCACCTGCTACACTCTAGCAACAAGAATATTTAACTATTTCAAAAGATTTATTGCCAATAATCGATTTCTTGAGGAAACGTTTAACTTCTAAACTTAAATATTTTTTATTTTAAATGAAATTGTCTTTTATTTGTTCTACAACGTTCTAGATGCTTCGAATGCTCAAAATACAATGTGCTTATTCATGGTTCTTATTATGAGGTTACAATATTGCCACTTAATTGCTAATTACAATGTTGTCAACTATAAATAATTTTAACTACTTATTACAGGGCCAAGCGGCAAAACATGAATGATACGCTCAATCACGATCTCGTAACAGTAACAATATCTAATTGGGGCCGGGCAAAATAGAGTCGACTTTATCGCTCGTAAGACTCAATGTTGTATGCTAACGCACCGGCGTTCGGCCGAAAATGGTGCTACATCTGTAATTATGGGTGGTATAAGTATTAAGGAATCAGAAGGTCTTGATGTTCTTGGCAGTGTGACGTTCGATGGACTAAGCAAATTTTTCAAGCCTCAAAAGAAGCTTTCAAGTGTCTCGGTTTTCTCAAACGGTGTAAAACATATTTCACCTCATCTGATCTCCTTACTATTTATACCACTTACATCCGGCCAAAAATGGAATACAACTCTCATCTATGGGCCGGTGCTCCAAAGTCTGTTTTGGAACTACTCGACCGCGTGCAGGAGAGGGCGAAGAAGCTCATAGGTGACAGTAGGGTATCCAACTCTATTGACTCTCTTGAACATCGACGCAATGTGGGTTGTGTTTCGCTATTTTATCGCTACTACAATGGAATGTGCTCTGATGAAATTAGGGAACTAGTTCCCGATATCCGCACGTTTTCGCGCACAGCACCCTTTTCATTAAGAGTTCATCCATTCGTTGTCAATTGGCACAATGCATTACAGAGAAATTTTTAGCCGTACAGTTCGCTTGTGGAATCATCTTCCTACAGAGGTCTTTCCTGTCAACTACAACGTTGGAAAATTCAAATCGAATGTCCACAAACATTACTCCCTCTATCCTCCTTCCCATAACCTAATTTCCTAGTTCTGGCACAATGCTTTGCATGAGTAGGGGTCATCCCCTGAGTGCTGGTCCGAAATAATATAAAAAAAAAGAAAAATACAGACAGCTTCTAATGCACTGTGTTCTTAATCAGTCAGTTCGAATTTTCCGCAGAATATATATAAGGATATATAAGTATATATATATATATATATAAGTATATATATATATATATATATATATATATATATATATATATATAAATATATATATATATAAATATATATAAATATATATATCTATATATATATATATATATATATATATATATATATATATATATATATATATATATATATATATATATATATATATATATATATATATATATATATATATATATATTTATATATATATATATATATCTTCAGACAATATATGGCCTTGCCCATCCAACTGCCATGACTGATGGTACCTACAGATTTAAATACCACTTCCGTTCCATTCAGTGCTTCTACAAACACTATTACCAACTGCAGGAGCTCCTTGTAATCGTCTCTGGGTTTTAATTCCATAAGTTTTATTTTGAAATTCGCAATTAATTCAGAAGGTAAATGTTTTATCACAGTTTTGTTGCTGCATTTTGCAATGTCTTTAATATATCGGGTTGAGGCCCGAATGTTGATACGAAATTACATTCGAAAGCAATTCAACATGACATCAAGAATATGGTGGCGGCAAGCTAGGTAAAGCAGCTCTCTTCCCAACATGTGTTCCAAAATTGTACAAATCTCTTTAAGCTTTCCTGTGCTTGAATGGCGTCGAAACACATTGCTTTAATAGAACGTGAGACACCCCATTCCTCGAGACACTCATATACAGCCAAAGTTTTTTCTTCACCAGCCATAATATTTGATTTAGGAACTTCTAGCAGCTGTTCACTTTCATTATTATAAATTAAAACAGCGATTGGTTCTGTCTGCTCTGTCTTTAAAAGGTCGCCAAAGGACGCCACGCTTCATCATTTTGCTATGAGAAGATCCAGGTCGATCCTCGTTTTCTTGAGAAATACAAACGTCCATTCGCAACACCTCCTCGATATCTTCACCGCATGTGTTTTCTTTTTTCTAATTGTCCTTGTGCTCATCTCCTTTATATCCAGACTCTATGAACAAAAGAACAGAAAAAAAAAATAAATTAGTTATAAAAATAAGTTATAAATTGGTAATTGGTTTTGTAAAAATACCAATAACAAGTGAAAAACGTATCTAAAAAAAATCAACTCCAAGCATAAAACCTGGCCGACCCTTTTCCTTGTTTCGAAATAAACTCGTTGTGTTCCTCTGATTTCATCATGGATAAGGGTCGTGATGAGCAATATCAAAAATATCGTCTATCTTTGAGTCGTACTCGTTGATTTTGTTCGTTGTAAATTCCAATTGTTTATTCTTGTCCTTTTGTGCGTTTCTCTACTCTACGTTTCTCTAATGTAGTAATAGCACCTTTCACTTGTTTTGGTTGAATCCGAGCTTTTTCCCAACAAATAAGTACTTCTTGCATGGTAATTCTAGCTGAATGTTTCACGTTTAAATTCACAGTACTAGCTACTAAACTAAGAAACGTTTTTTTTTTTTTTAAGTTTTGGCCCTTAGCACGGATTAAGAAACTCTAACCGAACTCAAGCTTTGGCAATCGTAAAATCTGCAATCTGTGGGGTTCTCGTTGACAAAAATCCAACATCGATTTTTTACAGCTAGACGGCATACTGCCTTCATAACTACTTGAATCTGTATCATATAAATTCGATCCACTATTTAGATTTTATCCAACATAAAATAAATTAAACACTTTTAGTGTTCGAGAAATATACAAGAACTCTTTTGTTTCTAATGCAGGCAGTATAATAGCCAGGCGTTAATAATATATCGCACTTGATCAACAATAAGGTATTAACTCAAAATTTTCACTTTTTGAAAGAAATCAACCAACAACATCAATATCTACTGTAAAAATTTCAACGTATTCTGATTACTCTTTCATCTCGAAACCCTCAAATCGTCGCGTTTATTCTTAAACCACGTAAGCGCCAAAAAGTCGTTTTTCAGAAAACGAAAAAAACTTAATAACTTCTTTAATATGGGTTTGAAAACAATATTTTTTTGCAAAACATGGTAGTGCGACTTTCTGAAAGGTATAAAAATTTTTTTTGCGTAAATTTGTTACTTACAATTAATTGTAGCCAAATCTGTCGCTTACGTGGTTTTGGCGCAACCAGCAAATTGCAAATGTCTGTTCGTAATTTAACATTTATTTTTGTATTTATCAAAAAAAAAAACTTTAACTTTACCAAAAATGCTCCAAACTTTCCTTCTTTTTTTATTCTTAAATACAAAAAACTTAGTGGTTAAGTCTTTAACATTTCCAACTTGAAATATAAAAACCATTATATTTTGCATGCAAATGTCATTTTTATGGCGCTTGCGAGGTTTTGAAAATGGATTTTTTTATTTTTTATACCTACTTGTTAAGAAGAGAATGTAGTCTGGTGGCAAATCTTATTTTCTACCAGAAAAACCAAAAAAGTCAATTTCGAAAAAATGATGCTTACGTGGTTTGAGAAGAAACGCGACGATATGACGTGATAGTATCATGAGTACCTTTATATCAACAAAAATGTATTATTTTTATTTGATAATAATTGAAACAAATTTAAAAGAAAAACAGTTTAAATATATATTTTAATTGGAATATGTTTGGATTTTTAAATTATCTTAAAATGTAATCACAAACAGTTTTTGACCTCTACTGGAAATTTTATAATTTTGTTGATAACGTGCATTATATTAATAATATATAATAATAATGTTTTCAATATATAAAAGTATGGATTGTAAAGAGAACCCCTAGGTGTAGACGTAATAACAATGAATGTAAGTATCAATACTTATAGTTATTGTTTATTTTTCAACCAATTTCCTTATTTTGTAAGTTGTACAAAAAATCATACTTTCGTACTTCTATAAATTTTTCCTTTATATTTAAACCTATAAATATAATACCTTAACACTCTGAAGAAAACCTGACACAATAATATTAATGGTTTCGTTAGCCGAATAATATTTGACCGGAATGTAACACATCAAATTGATGTTTGCAGCTCTTTGCTCACTGTTTGTGTTGACGCAAAAAGGTAAGCCAATCTTTTTTAAGGACTTTTTAGCCAAACGTATCTTTAACTGATCATTACAGATGAAAATTTTTGTTTGAGGTTCCTAAGCTTTGTTTATCATTAAACCGCAAACATGTGAAGCAATCTGTTTTAAAGATTTATTATCGGAATGTAGCTTAAATGATGAGCAGCACATGCAAATTGATATTATTTAAGGTTCTTGTGATATCTTGCTAACCATTTAAAACAGCTAACCATTTAAAACAGGTAGGTGTAAATTTTTTTGTTTTAAGGTTATGCAAAGCAAAGAAAATTACATATTGTTTTTTTTGGCTCATTTTCACATTTTTTTTGTTATTTCAGCAGAAGTCCATATACATACTTACTTCAAATAATGGAGACATATTAAAAATAACAAATTTGAAATTAAAAAAAAATGTCAAAAACAAATTCAATCCGAGGCACTATAGTTCAAATTACTGCTTTTTCTGTGCAATAGTAATAAAAATCAAAGTACCGTTTTACCCTAGTTGTTTTTTTAATTTATTTTTTTTTTAATGTGAAGCACCCGTTCACGTCTGTGCGTCATAGTCAATCGATGCAATTTTTTCTAAAAATGTGCTTGCGAGTTCAGTACATGGTGAACCAGTGTTGAGATTTGTGGTACAATTGTACCAAAATTGGTACAATCGACACATCACTGGTACGCTTAATGCTTTTTTGGTACAATTTCATGAAACATTTATTCAATAAATTTTTTTATTTAATCAATATTTTTTTTTTACTTTTTAATAGTAAACGTTTCTAAGCTCATAGTTCTCCAACCCTTCCTAGAACTAACTAAATTGCAGCATTCTTGATTTATGTTCAGGATTTTTATTATTTACTTTGATAATCTTTTTATATATAAGTAATGGGTAATTTAGTTGCAAGGCCTTTTTGCTGATCTAAAGCGTTTGAACGTTTTTGCAATGCGTCAATTAGTTTCCGGAGGTATTTGGCAATCTTCAATCACACTGAATGATATTGCAAAATTACTTGCATTTAATTTTTTTGATTTCTAGCGATGATTTCAAAATTTGCAGCCTCAATCAACATTAGTGATAGTGAGATAAAAAATCTTTGCACTAAAATTTAATTATTTTGATTTCAAAAAAAGCAATCTGCAATATATAACTTTTTTCTTTACAAGTTGATTGCAACGTATAAATTTTGCACTCAATTTGACTTATTATTATTTTTGTGCACTAATTCAAAAGTGAAGACTAATACTTTATAAAAAATAAAATTTAATTTGTAAAATTTTTACAATTCAATAAACGAATAAGATACATAGCAAATAGCATTTCAAAACTGATATCACTTACTATAATACAAGTATTAATACTTCTGAAGAAAATGAAACCCTGACATGATCAGTTGTTATTGTTTTTTGAAAAATTTCATACAAAGATTAGATCAGGGTTACATGTTATTCAAAAGTATTAATACTTGTATTATAGTGTGAAACGCCCTTTAGAAGAACTAGGAGCGTCTACCATTCCACTAAAGGAAAACAAACGCTCCACTGTTGCAGAAGGCAAAGGCTGTAAAATTTTAAAATTTTAAAAAATCAAATTCAATCTCATAATTTAATAGAAAAGTATTTAATTATATTCGTATGCTATCATTTTGTTCTACTGTTGAAGGATCTAATATCAAAGGTATTATAAGACTAGTTATTTAAACGATCTTTTTATTTACTTTGTCAATTGCATCCAATGTCTGCAGTACTGTTCGGTCTGACTTGAAGAAAATTTTTAGGTAATTGCTTTTTAGTATTAATAGTTAATTTGTTACCATTATATACCTTGTTTTAATACTGAATAAAAAATTCATTCTGTTTCATCTCAAAATTGTAATAATAACTATTTTTTGATGTAAATCACGAAAAAATTTAATATCAAATAAAAAGCGAATTTATTTTAAAATTTTCATGAACACTAATTTTTGAAAGTTTAGTGAGAGTGTGAATAAATGCAGCTTTTTATTGTTTACGTTAATGGCAGAAGAAAAAAATTTACTGTTAATGGTATTCTAAGTTTTTAAAGTGTCATAACGACAAAAGTCATTTAAAAAAAACTGCCACAGGGAATGCAGAGTCCCTGCTACCAACCATACTTTGGGTTTCATACTTTGCAATTGACTTAACAATAGCAAATGCCAACTTTGTACCGATATTACATATTGAAATTGAAAAAAATATTTTTTCGTTTTACCTTAATGTGTATTTGTTACTATTTATTTGTCATAAAGCAACTTTAAGTATATGGAACCAAGCAATGATGCAAAAACAAGAGTTCAAACAGTTGCCATGAATGATAAAAACAAAATTATACGTAGTCTTCCCACCATAAGGGTTGTCAAGCCTCAATAAAATTGGCAACCCTACACTTAAAATCACAATTGGACTGGAAGATTGGCCTAATTTTGTTTCTATTATTTTTGACATAGCTATTATCTTATGGTACTTGAATTACTTACTAGATAATATGGTACTGCGGTCGGGTGCACTAAATAATTATTTTACACATTTTTATCTACATTATATACATACATATGTACATATGTATGTATTTTTTCAAACAAATATTGTTATTTTGATTTTTGTTTTCTAAAACTGTCAAATAGTTTTAACATACATACTTAAGGCAGAGTTACTCTTACGTAAACGTATACTTATTAAATCAGCTGTTCCGTTTGCTTACCTAAGTTGTGTACAAATAGGTACTCTTTCGTAAACTTGACTTTGCGTTGCGGCCGAAACTAAAAAATTTGATTTTTTCTACGTATTTACGTCCCAGCTGTTTTATATTTTTATTTTTCTTTATAAGCAATGTTGTCAACAAACATTTTTATGCAATTATTTTCGATATTTTTACATTTATATATTTAAAATTATTATAGAATGTTTTATCACTTTGTGTGTAGATTTGAAATAAAAATCGATTGTTACGATAAATAATTATGATCAAGAATTTTTTATGTACATATTTATGTGCATTTTATGAAAAAATGCAAAAATACGAAATATATTTGTAGTTTTTTACATATAAATAAGAGATAAATAAATTTTAAAATTTGCCAAACTAATATAATGGGTGATTTTTTTGAGGTTAGGATTTTCATGCATTAGTATTTGACAGATCACGTGAGATTTCAGACATGGTGTCAAAGAGAAAGATGCTCAGTATGCTTTGACATTTCATCATGAATAGACTTACTAACGAGCAACGCTTGCAAATCATTGAATTTTATTACCAAAATCAGTGTTCGGTTCGAAATGTTCAAATGTGACAAATTTTGTTCAGCGATGAGGCTCATTTCTGGTTGAATGGCTACGTAAATAAGCAAAATTGCCGCATTTGGAGTGAAGAGCAACCAGAAGCCGTTCAAGAACTGCCAATGCATCCCGAAAAATGCACTGTTTGGTGTGGTTTGTACGCTGGTGGAATCATTGGACCGTATTTTTTCAAAGATGCTGTTGGACGCAACGTTACGGTGAATGGCGATCGCTATCGTTCGATGCTAACAAACTTTTTGTTGCCAAAAATGGAACAACTGAACTTGGTTGACATGTGGTTTCAACAAGATGGCGCTACATGCCACACAGCTCGCGATTCTATGGCCATTTTGAGGGAAAACTTCGGAGAACAATTCATCTCAAGAAATGGACCGGTAAGTTGGCCACCAAGATCATGCGATTTGACGCCTTTAGACTATTTTTTGTGGGGCTACGTCAAGTCTAAAGTCTACAGAAATAAGCCAGCAACTATTCCAGCTTTGGAAGACAACATTTCCGAAGAAATTCGGGCTATTCCGGCCGAAATGCTCGAAAAAGTTGCCCAAAATTGGACTTTCCGAATGGACCACCTAAACGCAGCCGCGGTCAACATTTAAATGAAATTATCTTCAAAAAGTAAATGTCATGGACCAATCTAACGTTTCAAATAAAGAACCGATGAGATTTTGCAAATTTTATGCGTTTTTTTTAAAAAAAAAGTTCTCAAGCTCTTAAAAAATCACTCGTTATATAGAAACTCATAAACATACGTTTTATAAGCGGTTGCAAAATTTACCACCTTTTTTCATAGCGCCTTACTGATCGTAGCAAACATTTCTCCTTTAATTCTATTATGAAAATTAAATAGTGGCCGCATATTAAAACTGTAATTCGAACATACATTATAAACAAAGTAGGATCATAAGTAACATAATTAATTATGAGAACAACTAATAAGTTTTAACCTCTTTAGGGACCTTTTTTTAAGTTAAAAACCATGGGTTTGATAAGTCTGTTGTAGCTTCCATGTGGATCGCTTTAGTTGAAAAGCAAATAAAGACGCAGACGTATCCTTTCGTAATACGACAATTCCGACCTGCGTACATTTTTATATCAAAGGAACCTGCAAAGTCTAGTCCGGTGTGTGTGAATGGTCGCGAAAGTTCAGTGCGCTCTGGAGGCAGTGCAGCCATGATTTGTTTTTGACACTTTTTCTTGTAAATTAAACATGGTTTACAATTATTAATTGTGGCCTTTATCAGGTTCTTTACTTTAGGAATCCAATACTTGGTTCGAATAAGCCTCAAAACAAGCTGATTTCCCCCATGAAGGCTTATCAGGTGGACAAATCTAACCAAAAGCCGCGCGTATTGGCAATTATAGGGAACAATAATCGGAATCTTTTCTCCTTATGGACAGAATGAAAGTCTTCCGCAGGACCGTATGATGCCTTCTGAATCAACGAAGGGATTTAAGTTCAAGATAGAGCTCGAGGAGGATATTTCTTTTTTGGATTCTAACAATTTATAATCGGAAGAATAGTTTACTTTCTGACACAACTCTATTAGATGATTACGAACAAATTTTATTTCGTAACTGGAAATGACAGTGGAGTTTTTATCGAATTTTAGACGAAACCTAGGGTGCGTATTAAAATGAAAACGATATAGATAATCAATAACACGCAATGCTTTATAAAACGAATAAAAACGCTCTAGGATATCTTCATGGTGTGGAAAATATGAAAATAATGTTTTGACTGATTTCTTTTCTTCATTGGTTTTAGGAAAAATTTTAGTATCCCTTTTTGTCCAATTATCGCTGGAATTCCGTAGCCATTTAAAGGACGTGTTATCTGCAAAATTTTTGAGACTTTGTTGGCTACAAACGTTAACCATGAACAAGCGGGTTTGCTAACCATGAAAGGACAACTGTAGAATCTGTCCAACAAAATATAGAATAATCCTTTATATCAAACTTTGGAAGTATACTGTCTAACATTTCCGCTAGTAGAACTGCACCGCAGAGTTCCAACCTTGGAATAGATAAGGTTTTTACTGGTGCTACCCTTGTCTTAGCGGATATTAAGTGACTAATAATTTCACCGTTGTCACATATACGAATATAGAGTGCACCGGCATACACTTTTTCCGACGCATCGCAAAATGCATGAAATTTGACCACAGAATTGGGACGATAGTCTATCCATCGCGGGATATTACTGTTGTTAATATACATATAGTTTGCCTGAAACATCTTTCACTGAGATAGTGACTCGGGAGTAAGGACTTCATGCCAGTCTGTTCCGTTATTCCAAATTCTTTGCATGAGTATTTTAGCAAGGACTACACAAGGTGATAACCACCCGGCTGGAACAAAAAATTTAGCAATTTGTGATAAAACCTCCTTTTTTGTCCAGTTATTTGTTTCCGAAAATGGCGTGGCTGTGAAAAAAAAGAATCTGTGAGAGCGTTCCAACGGGCTCCAAGCGTTTTAGCAGTACTTCTGTGGTCGAATTCTAAAAAAATAGGAGGTGTTCTGAAGGAATTTCCTTAAGTATTTGTTTTGAATTAGATGTCCATTTTCTTAAGGGAAACCCGGCCGATGTAAGAGCTAGGATTACCTCGTTTCTGGACTCAAGTGTTTCTCGAATTGTATGGCCACCATCCAATATATCGTCTACAGACATATAATTTCGCAGTATATCGCTACCTTTTGGATAAATTATTTGGATATCATCTACAAGTTGATGAATGGTGGGATTGCTAAGTAAGGGGCACAATTTACACCAAATGTCAGCGTTTTAAGTTCATAATCTTGACGATACATTTTTTGCATTAAATACGAACTGGAAAAATCTCCACCTCAAGATGAGAATTGTTAACTCATTTTGCAGAATTGGACCAGTGTGAAGTATGTCATTTAGACTTAGGCTATTTGACGATGGGGATGAAGCATTAAATAAGATACGTACCTTTGTAGTAGGAATATCTAGCTTCAGAACCGCGTGGTGTGGTAGATAATAGTGCTTTGGGAATTTATAGTTATATGAAAGATTTACTTTTACCATATGGTCAAGTTCCAGGTATTCTTGGACAACACGATCGTATTCCTCTTTGAAGTGACGTGTTCTAAGAAGCCTGATCTCATTTCGGAAGAACTGGGACATTGCGAGTGTCCTGGACTGGCCCAAGGTTAGCGTGTCGGGGTAACGGTCTTTAAAAGAGAGACACACGACATATTTTCCTTTTGGTTTCTTTTCGTGGTCGTTTTGAATAAATTTTCACAGAATTTATCTGATTCAGACATAATATTTATCTGCGGGAGATTCTCCACTTCCCAGAATCGTGATATCTCTATATCCAGAGAGACTTCACAGAATAACGAATTTATTGCGGGATTTGGGTTAGAAGACGTATTCGAAAGAGGTCCAGTTAGGATCCATCCGAATATGGTTTCCTGTGCCATTAATGAATCGCATATTTCATGTTTAACACCAGACAACATTATCGATGGAAAAAGATCTCCGCCAATTAAAATATCAATGTTCGAACTATTAAAAAACTGAGGATCGGCTAACTGTATGCTACAAAGATTGGAAAATTTAGATGGATGGAAATTTATAGATGGGAGCTTTCCCGACAAGTAGGGAACAAGTAAGGCCGTAACCGAAAGCTCAATATTACTGTTATACTGTGATCCTAATATAAATGAAACTCGGGCATTTGTGCGTTTATAGGGTAATCTTAAAAGATTTAGTAGTCTTTTTGAAATGAATGATCCTTTCTTATGCTAAAAAACAAACATCAACAATTTCAGTACCAAGTAAGATACCTTTAGAATTTGTTGCTAAGCACGATTGAACCACTTCAGTTCCCGACTCAGAAGTGGACTGTATTAAATTAGATGTGGTTGAGAAAGGAGCAGAATGTGGATTCAATGTGACATTAACACATGTGCTAGGCAATCGTTTTTATGCAACAAAGTATTATGTCGTTTATTGCATCGGTAGCAATTGAGCTTACTAGGACAATTTTTTACAGCATGAGTCATCGAAAAACAATTTAAGCAAAGGCCCTGCTTTTTTATCTGTGTGAAGCGCTGGATATAGTGAAAGCTTAAAAACCGAGGGCATTTTCGAATTGGATGTGACTCATTCGGACATAGTTGGCACATTGGACCGGAAACGTTGGTTTGAAGAACGTTCACCTTTCTAAACGATTTACCAGAATATTTTGATTTTGAATCAGTAGGATTTTTAATATCAGAAACTGACTCTAAAGTTCGAAAGCGATTGGTTAAAAATATGTCTAATTCGGACCACTTTGGTATCAACGTTTTATCTACTAAGCTCTGTTCCCAAAGCGTTAACGATAAATTAGGCAATCGATTTAAGCACGTGAAAACAAATATCGGGTCCCAACTCTCAACGTCAATTTTATAAAGTTTTAGAATTCAAATGCATGAGTTGATGTCTCGTTGGAGTTTTTTAAATGCCTCACCTGACTCGAAAGTTATGACTTCTATATTAAAAAGATTCCGCAGTTGTCCGTTTACAAGGATTTTTCGATTTTCGAAACGGCAACAAAGATAGAGCAAAGCCTTCATTAGTAAGCGGACTCTTTTGTACTATTTCTCGCGCTTATCCATTAGTTTTTTGGCTTAAGTGAAATAGCTTTTCAACAGGGCTCAGCTTTGAGATTTTTATGTACATAGCAGTAAACAAATCGCCAAGACATATAGTCACCATAGAAGACTTCAATCTCACAAGGGGGTAAATGAAAACTATGTGTGTAGTCAGAACCTTTAATAGGAGCTGACTGATTTCGAGAACTAGAGGAAAGATTTGGAGAGTCAGCTTTAGTATTTGTATCTTGAGAACGAAGACTATCAGAAACCTCAGATAATTTTACCAAACAGTTACAATATGTGATGTAGGTGCTTTTGAATTTCAAGCTTAATGTTTCAAGACTTGCGGTTTCAGTGTCACCGTTTTCATCTTATATCGTTTTTTATAGAGGTATAGAACTTTAAGTTGCAATAAAACAACGATGGATTATTCGATTGACATGAATTTATTTATCCGAAAGATAATCTTGTAGCATTACATTTTAAATATGATTTCTGGCATATGACCGCCACAGCTGGCGCGGATGTAGTCCAATCTGGACGTCCAATTTTCGATGACTTTTTCCAACATTTGTGGCCGTATATCGGCGATAACACAGCGAATGTTGTCTTCCAAATGGTCAAGCGTTTGTGGTTTATCCGCATGGACCAATGACTTTACATAGCCCCACAGAAAGTAGTCTAGCGGTGTTAAATCACATGATATTGAAGGCCAATTCACAGGTCCAAAACGTGAAATTAGGTGATCACCAAATGTGTCTTTCAATAAATCTATTGTGGCACGAGCTGTGTGACAAGTTGCGCCGTCTTGTTGACTTGTTGAAACAACATCTCCTGGACATCATGGTTATTTAATTCAGGAATGAAAAAGTTAGTAATCATGGCTCTATACCGATCACCATTGACTGTAACGTTCTGGCCACCATCGTTTTTGAAAAAGTACGGACCAATGATTCCACCAGCCCATAAAGCGCACAAAACAGTCAGTTTTTCTGGATATAACGGTGTTTCGACATACACTTGAAGATTACCTTCACTCCAAATGCAGCAGTTTTGTTTGTTGACGTAGCCATTCAACAAGAAGTGCGCTTCATCGCTAAACAAAATTCGCTTATGAAAATCGAGAACAACGGTAAAATAAAATTGCACTATTTGAAAGCGTTGTTCAGGCGTGAATCTATTCATGATGAATTGCCAAACCAAACTGAGATAAAATCACTTGACAGCTGTTAAATCAGTCGCCATCTTGAAAAGTAATGCCAACTTAAGCTTCTATACCTCTATAAAAACACCCTTTATTTTGCCCTTTTAAAACCGAACAAACAAAATAAAAATCGCCGAAAATAAATATGTACCTTTTATATTTGCATGAATTTAATTTTGTATAGGAAAAATCTTTTAATTTAATGTTTTAGTTGACATACATAAGTATAAGTATATGGCAGTGGAAATTTAATATTGAAATATGAAATAATGAATATTGGAAAAAAAGTAAAACGAATGAACTAAGCAACGAAACTAAAAAGTGTTGGCAATGTTATACATATACTTTTTGTAATTAATAAAAAGAGCAATGTAGATTAAAGTTACATTTCAATCAATGTAACCACGAGATTAAATAATTATGTGTTATACATATATTATAAATTTATCATTGTTTGTAAGAAAGTAAATTAAACTTTCACTCATACATCTTGTTAAAGAAAATCGTGATGAATTGGCAGGTTTTAGAGACCAAGGAAAACTTTTTATTTTTTTTTTTTTTATTTTGAACAAATGCTGGCAAAAATTAAGTGATACAATTTTACCATTTAGGTCGACGTGCTCATAACATGTGGCAACACTAAGAAAATTAATAGAGGAGAGTACGGAACAATATGGATAAATAAATGGGACAACTTAGGATCGAAATGAAATAAATCTTACATTGAATGGTATTTGCAAATTTAATGAAATGGGATTAAAATGTATATATATATATATATATATATATATATATATATATATATATATATATATATATATATATATATCTATATATATTCAGTATAAATCCAATATGTACATATATCACGCTTCTCCAGTTATTTTTTTTCCTTTGCTGTTTTTTTTTTTTTTTTTTTTTGTTTAATAGGTATATTTTAATTCAGCTTTGTATATCCTTTTTTTTTGGATTCAAATCTTATATTATTTGTGTAATTAAATATGTTTCTTTGGTTTTTTTTCCTTTTTTTTAAATAATACATTTTTCACTTTGCTTTTGAGCAAACCATAACCCAATTTTTTATAGAACCTTATTTATTTGCACCATTAACTAAATTAAAACAGAAGTTTTTAACAAAATAGAAACGAACCTGTGTTTTGTTTTTATAATGTTCCTTTTATCTATGTATGAACGTAGCCCACGAGAAGCTGGCTGGAATTCTCAGAGAAGCAAATTATTATTTCAAATAATGATCCGGTTCGAAGGAACCAATGTTCAGCTCACGTCTTCGATTGTGTCAAAGTTGATGAAATCTGGATGAAAATGTAATAAATATTTCTCTGAGCCCAATTTTGTCGAATGGAGGAATTATACTCAAATATTAAACGAATTGAAAATAAAAGAAAAGACCAGTTCAAAAGTTGTAATCAGACAAGACAGAATCGTTTTTCCCTTTTACGGAAATAAGTATTTACGACATCTTTTTAATTTGTTGACGAAGTTTTGGAACTTATTTGACAAGAAAAGGATAGCTAATTATATGGTTCTCAGAACAAGCAGTACTTGTTATGTCGTAAGAAAGAAAAGAGGGAATAAATACTTTTCGGGATTGACAACCTAGTAGGAAACAATAAGTATATAAAATATCTCTGACGTAAACAAATATCTTTTGGTTAAATGCAAATATTTTACGCACAAGAAGTTATCGCTGTAATGTTTTCGCAATATTATTCTTAATAAAATAGTACATTCCGTTATGAGTGCGGTTATATTTAACAAATTTGTTTTTGTTTAGTTGAAAGATTGTTAAATATTCTTTAATAAAAATTTTACCTAATTTCTCATAAAATAATTTAAAAAAAAATTGTGCTTTTCATTTATTAAAATAAAGCTGGATTTTAAATGTATAAATTTGACTACACTTCTAAATAAAAAAATTTAAATAAAAATATTACTAAAACATATTTGTATTAGCTGCGTTCGTTAATTCAAATGTTTTTAATTGAGTTTGCAAGTTGGGTTCGTATACACAATACAAAAAAATGAGAAAACAAATTCAGTATGTAAAGTGACTATTTTTTTACTGAGTATTTTTAATTTTAGACTAACTTTTACTAGTAAAATATTACTTATAGTATAAGCAAATCAAAACAAGAAATAAATCGGCCCATTGCGACTTGGACTCACATGAATAGCTACCGTACCACTTAAAAACATTTAACATTAAATAGAGTGCTTAAATTTTCCGATTAGTTATCATAGCACTTAATTTCTTACCTTTATAAAATAAAAACTAACTAAACTAAAAAAGACAAAAACAATATGTTATTTGAACAAACCATTATTTTATTTACCTATTGATATTCATTTCTATGGTATTCAGCTCATTTCTCTCAAATAAAATTGAAAATAGATTATTAAAACGTGTGCTTAAATTTTCTTTAACTTTTTTTTCGAAGGACCGATAGACGGGTAGACAGATTGTAAAAAAACAGGAATATAAGTAAAGGTGAAGTTCGGCCATGCAGATTCTTATATACCTTTCATAACAGTAATGTTAAATATTCCCTTAATCTGTTATGTTTCCCAATTTCACAATACATATATCAACTTAATTATCATCTTTTTCTTTGCGTTCGCATCATCAAAATTTTGTGAGAAGGTACATTAGTATCCTTATTCCAATATAGGATAATTTTTGTAAAAGTTAGGACCTTCCTGCAATCTATATTGCGATAGAATGGTCTGACTAAAGAATATTGGGGAGGAGGGGTTATATTGAACCAGCCGACGTGCCTATTGACTGCTCCTGGTTCCTAGTGGGCACCCTGTGGGAGCGGAATGGTCTGATGTTGCTGAATTGCGTTAGCGAAGTTTTCGAAACTATGCCTGGCAAATTAATGGGCTTAAATTTTCTATATCTCTACTGGTGCCTTGCCGAACACAGACGGACAGACGGACATCGCTTAATCAACTTCTCTGTGTAAAAGGATCCAAAAGATATATACTTTATGGGGTCGGAAGTCAATATTTTAGATATTACGCACGGAATGACAAACCTGTGGTGAAGGGTATAAAAAAAAATAATTATTTTTATAAAATGATATAGATTTAATCAATTAAAAAGACAAATAACATCTTTCTTAGTTTCGGTATTAGTATCAACAAGAGTGGATATGCCATAGTAACTTGCTAATCTTTTAATTATTTTCGCTGCCTTTTTGTACTCAGTTAGCCAATTTTAGTGGATGTGTGCGAACGAGCCCATTATTGAATATAAAAATTATTAATTTATGTATTTTTGTTTAAACTTCAAATATGAAACGTTTACGTGTTTTTAGTAAATTTAAAACGTTGAAGGTGTACGTAAAATTTACGTATCCCCAACATTTACGTAAGAGTAATGGAGCCTTTAGTTTTATCATTTTCGATATAACCGAATTTTCAATTTAAAATAATTGAAAATATTAACTGTAACGGAAAATCAGTATTTATATTCAGTTTTTTTTAGAAATGAATGTTGGAATCAGTAGAAAAATAAAATGCTTTGAATTTTAAATGTTTATTCAGTCAAAAATAACTGTACAGAATACTTTCTAAATAAACTACAATCAGTTACTGTAAAAATATTCTGAGTGTACGTAAGTAACTATTAATTGCTTAAGTATAATAAAAATAGATGAAAGAATAAAGTATATTACGTTTGTATAAAAAGTTGCCAAATGGTTAGTTTTGACTTGAGTTTGGTCGTTAAAGGGCTAAAATTTATTTTTTATTAGATTTATTCTTACATATTGACTTCTTACAGTTTTAGCTTTGAATATCATAATTCTATAGCTGTTATTAATTTTGGACAGAAAAAGGGGCTATTTGACCTACAGTGCCATGGTATCAAAACTTTCATCGTAAAAGTATATAATGAAATTGGGTGCAACTGAAAAAGATGTATAAAAAATTGAATGAAATTTTAATCGTGTAAATCATTACTTATACTTTCATTTTGTTACTAAAAAACGTGAGAGTGTGAATAAACAGTATATCTTAATATGTTACACAAAAAAATAAATATGTAAAATCATAAAGTACATAGAGAACCAACGAAACTGTCAGAAACCTAAGTATTTTGTTAAAAAATCTAAGAGTGTATTGGTAGACAAATTTGAATACGATTGCTTTAAAAAGTCACCACAGCAGCTAAAGTACACATATTTGTACATACAAAATGTTTTGTAAAATTATATTTTTTCAACATTATATTTTAGAAGTAAAAATTACCCAGCATACCAAATGACTTGAGAAAAATATTATAAAAGGCTTACGAACATAAGTCTTAAGCTTGAAAAAGACTTAGAAAGAATATATTGAAAAATTCTATCGTAACAATTGTAGAAAAATCAAAACAGCACCCTTGTGAAAATATTATAAATGCATGATTACTATAAGCTTATTCGTGCAATTGTATAATAAGCTTACTAAAACAATAGAAAAGATTATTCATGTCAATATTTTTAAAAGATGTTTTACATATGTAATTGTAGAAATAGCTTTAAAAATAATATGGCTAATTTCCACAAAAATGTTCAACTAAAGCATAATAAAGAGCAATGGAGCACATCAACCAGCTTTCTATTATCTCATAATCTCAGTACATCGCGACGTCATTACTATAAACACCTTTTCAGAATAGACTGTATCAAAGATGCTCACTATTAACTAAAGATTGTCACAGAACTGCTACAAAAGAAACGCTTGAAGCGATACTTAACTGCAACAAAAAGAACTCAGCAATAAAAATATAAAGTATCCTTAGATCCGCCAATGCGTTCTTTTAAACTAATCATATATGGTGTAATGGCCTAGTATGCCACAACCTTAATTTAATTTTTTTTGTAAATTTATTTTTAAATTAATAAACTGATATAAACTATCCAGGAAAACCCTTTCTTATCTTACCAGAAACACTTCTAAAAAACAACTTGTTAATTGCAAGTAATACAATACTACAAAGCGCCAAAATCTAAATGTTGCCAATTTAGTGTATAAATAAATTTTACATTTCTAACATCCTCACTTAAAATTTATTTAATTTTATTTCAAATTTATTAAAGAGACAAATTGATTAAACTTTACATTAACAAGAGACTTGGTTAAAATGTCAGCAACATTATTTTCAGAGCTTATAGATTTTAAAGATATCTTATATATATCGATGTGTTTGGTATGTGGATGAAACGATTCGTTTGTAGCAAGATGCACTGCACTTTGATTTTCGCAAAACAATATGGTTGGCTTAAGTTGACATTGCATTAACTCTTCTTCCAGTCCTCTAATCCATAACACTTCTTGAACTGCCATCCCCATAGACACATATTCAGCTTCACAAGTTGAAAGAGCTGTTGTTTGTTGTTTTCTGGAACCCTATGCTACCGCACCACTTTTTTTCATAAAAACATAACCGCTCCCGGATTTTTTTTCTTCAGGGTCTGCAGCATAATCAGCATCGCAGAAGCACGTTGTTTCAAAACTCGATTTCTTTTCAAAAGTTAATTTGTGGTTGATGGTACCTTTGAGGTATAGTAGAATACGTTTCGCCGCAATCCAATTGGTTCTTGATAGGGATACTTATCCTTACTTGGAGTAGAAACAGGATTACAGGATACCATATCAAAACGATCTAATAGTGTTTTAATGTAACTTGACTGATCTATTGTTATAGATTCACCAAAAGAATAATTTATTTTCATACCAAGAAACGATTTTGCTGGACCAAGGTCCTTCATTTTGAATTCATCTTTTAGTTGTTTAAGTTGTTTAATTAAGCAATCTTTTATCTTTTCGTTTTTCCAAAAAACGATCATATCATCAACATACACTGCCAAAATAATTAAATTTTCTGTATTTTCATTAAGAACGTAAACACATTGATCATTTTTGAACTGTGTCATACCAAAATCTTTCAATTTTCCACTTAGTCTTTTATTCCACATTCTAGAAGCTTGTTAGGCCGTACTAGGGCTTTTTTAAACGTGACTATCGGCAATTGGTGTACCTTTAGGAGGTTCAATGAAAATTTCATCCTCTACATATCCTTGGAGAAAAGCAGTACATACATCTAAGTGGTTATTTTTCAGATCAAACTCTAAGGCAAGAGTTAGCAAATAACGTGAAGTATTTTATCTTATTACGGGTGCATACGTTTCTGTGTAGTCTATGCCATCACGCTGAACATAGCCCATTGCCACTAACCTGGCTTTATACTTAATTTTGCTACTTCGTCAGCTTTCTTTTTGAAAACCCATTTCGTGGATAATTTTTTCAAATCAGGTATTTCTTTTAGTAAACTCCATGAGTTGTTTTCCATTAAGGAATTGTACTCACTCTGGATCGCCTCCAACCAATATTTCCTTTCAACACCATTGACTGCTTCCGAATAACTAACAGGGTTTTCCGTATTGCTATATGGTAAAGTCATCCATACGTTTTGGCTTTCTTATTCTTGTAGAGCGACGTGGGGTATTCTCGGCAGCTTCATCTTGTTGTTGTTGTTGGTTGGGGTCATCATCTTCAACAGAACTTTCATTAGAGGATCTATCATCATCAACCGGTTCAACTGGATTTATACAAGTCCTCACTAAATCTTGATCCATTTGCGCTGAAGTAGAAGGACTAGGTTCACTGGCATTTTCTGCCTTCGAAAAATACATTTTGTCTTCAATGAAAACGACATTATGACTTATGTGGACTTTTTTGGTTTCTGGATCATACTGTTTGTAGAACTTGGAGTTTTGACTATAACCAATCATGACGCATTTTCCGATTTTGCATCCTATTTTCGCCTTAATTCTTTTGGTGTCATTACCATCGCAACACAGCCAAACACTCGTAAAGGCTTTAAATTTTGTTCTCTGCCGCTCCACACTTCTTCTAGTGACTTACCATTTAAACTTTCTTTTGGCGTAATATTTAATAAATGTGCTGCAGTGTTCGTTGCCTCTGCCCAATATGTTTTATCCAAGTTGGCATCGTATAACATGGTTCGAGCCTTTTCTACCAAACTTCTATTCATGCGCTCAGCCTTACCATTTTGCTGAGGGCTATACGGAGCTGAGGTTTGATGCTGTATGCCGCTGTGTATGCAAATCTGTCTCAGTTCTTTATTGCAATATTCTAAACCATTATCTGACCTAAGAATTTTAATACGCTTGCCGGTTTGGTTTTCTACCAATTTTTTTAACTCTCTAAATATTTTCGGCACCTCAGACTTGTTTTTCATCATATAAACAAACACTTTATTTGAAAAACCATCTAAAAATAAAACATAATATTCTGCACCACCTAAAGATGGTTGCTCCATCTTGCCACAGACATCTGTGCGTACAATTTGCAAAATATCATCTGTTTGTGTTGTTTACGGTTTATATGATAATCTGAATTGTTTACCTTTTAAACACGATTCACATACTTTTGAGTCAGAGCTATGGTTGAAAAACACTCCTGAGTTTTCATCTGAATTAAGCTTCTTTACACTGACATCAGCAGCATGACCCAAACCCCTATGCCAAGTTTCTTTACTTTTACTGAGTAAAAGATTTCCAACCCAATCGTCATTTATTTTGAACCCAATCTGGTTGAGTTTTTGGGCAGTATCTACAATAGTATTGACTCACTGATATCTTTGCAATTTATTAGTTGAGTTGTTGTAAGTTTACTCAACAATCCACACCGGCGTGTCCAACCAGAATCATCAAACGTTGTTTGGAGCTTGTTCCAAATATCGTTGGCAGTTGATACATCTTGTATGTGTACATATAAGTTTGGCGATTTACAGCAGCATCCTGCTCTGTCCCCAAAACTGCCTTCCAAAATCCTTGGAGCTTCAAGGCATGCTCCACTGCAAATTTCCATTGGTGGTAGTTCTCCCTACCAGTCAGTCTCTCAATTTCAATAATCTTCTCCATCACACATCGTTTCTGGGCCCATAACCTGAAATAAACTGTCCAGGAAAAACCTTTTCTTATATCACCAGAAACACTTCTAAAAAAACAACTTGTTAATTGCAAGTAATTAAGGAGAAGGTTACAAATCTTTTATTTTATATAGAATGTAGTCACATAAGATAAACTACAAAGCGCCATAATCTAAATGTTGCCAATTTCGTTTATAACATAAACAAACTAATTTTTTTTTTTTTTCAAAAAAGTAATTCTGTCAACAGAAATTGTCAAGAAACACAACGAAATGTTTAGAAACTGTTTTTTAAGAGAAATAACAATCAGGCAATTAATGCGTATATTAACTGTGTGTTACTTCCTTTGGAAAGGGTGGTAGTAGTAGTCGTGTTATTAATCGTGAGAGTAAGACGTTCTTTTATTGCGCTCTGTTAAAATTTTTAATTACTGATACATATAAACTTTTTAAATAACAAAAATTAACTTAAACATACTTGTTAATTGTATTTTTCCTCGTGTATTTAGTGCATCTTGTTATGATTTGTACTTTTAAATTTTTTTCTTTTTAATTAAAAAACAAGCAAGCCAACGAAATTAAAAATAAACAAACAGTCTTTGATATACGTTTTTTTTTATTGTTGTTAATATTAACGTTATTCTGTGCTCTTTACCTTCAATCTGTTTATCAACAACAACATCAACAATAACCGAACAAATATTAAAGTTTCAACAAAATAAAATATTTCTGTTACACCATGTCCAACGTTAATGCGTATAAATGCATAAAAAAAAATTGTGCTATTGATAATGATGATGAAAGAATGATTACTTGTTGGTTATGTCATGGCTTTTATCATTGTAAATGTAGTGGCATAAAATCTTTAATTGCTGATGCTTTAAGTAGTATTAAGGGATTGCATTGGTGCTGTGATGATTGTACAAAAGTCAGTGTCGAATTCTATAGATTCCATCAAAGCACTAAGAGCACGTTTCTCAATATTCAAAATAAAACGGCTTCGTTTTCTGATGAAATTGCCTCTTATGGTAAATTATTTGATGATCAAGAATGTTGATGTACCTGAGCGCCGTAAATCAGCAAGGAACAAAAATAAAAATAATGCTGAGTATGTTGTCTCTATTAGCACGACACCAAATCGCTCTGACAATATTCTTTCAATCTCAAATAATGTAGTTGTCAATGAAAACAATAATAATATAATTGAACCATCATCTTCATTTTCCAATCCTCCGATTCCTGTTTCAAACTTTGCATCTGCTGGGACTACTCCGACTACCCAAACTTTTTATTTAATTTGTGACAAAACTGTTCCTCAGCAATTAGTCGTTGTTCTACTAAAGAAGCATATTTTTATTTCACGTCTTGCCTCTTCTACAACTTCTAATGATATTGATTACTACGTCAAATCAAAACTAAACACTTCATTTAAATTATCTGTTCATTGTGATTTCTATGATCAACTAACTAGTTAATCCTAACTTCTGGCCGAAAAACATTTTTGTTCGTGGATTCTTTTTCAATGATAACTATGATAGTCGCAGTTTTGTAAATGTTGCTCAAATACCACCACAGAGTATTTCTTCCAAAAACTAAATAGTGCTGATAAACGTCTAAATATTTTGTACCAATATGTTCGTGGCCTAAATACAAAATTGTCAACCCTGCTGGTAAATAGTAATGACTTTTCGTCGCATGTTTTAATTTTCACCGAAACTTGGTTTAACCAAAATGTATTCAACGCAGAGATGTTATGTTATAAATACCAAATATATCGATATAACCGAAGTAATAGCAGAGGTTGAGATGCTCTTATTGCGGTTTCCAGTTTGTTTTCATCTGAAGCTATTTAAACTGATGTTTCTGATGTCGAATTTGTTGCTGTTGTAATTAAAATGGCGTATAAGAAAATTTATTTTACCTGTTCCTATATTTCACCAGGCTCGGATACTCCAACATACTCTAAGCATATTAAAGCTATTAAATTGGTATATCAACAAGCTGATCTTAATGATAGCATTTTCGTAGTTGGTGATTTTAATCTCCCCTTCATTTCGTGGATACGTAATCCGGATGCTTCTTATCTTATCCCGGTAAAAAATAGAAGTTCTTATGATGACTTCTTGAATGAAATGTTTGATTTGAGTCTTTATTAATTGAATCATGTGTATAGTGACAGTGGAAATTTCCTTGATCTGATAATCACTAATGATCCTGATCACTGTTCCTTAAATCGCACTGAGCCTGTTTGTTTGCCAGAAGATCGGTACCACCCAACTATCGAATTCAGCATCTCAATTTGTCTCGAATCGTTATAATGCTGATAAAATTTATTGCTTTAAGAAAACTAATTACACTAAATTAAATGATCTGTTAAGAACTACTTGTTGGAATGATTTGTTGTCTACTTCCATGAGTATTAAAAGCGCCTCGCGTATTGACACAATAATTACTAAGCTTTATAGTAAAATATATTCTTATTTTGAAGTTTGTGTACCTAAAATAAAAATCAAACCACCAGTTGGTCCACCATGGAATTCTAAGGAACTCTCAAGGTTAAAAAACTTAAAAAATAAAAGTTATAAAAAATTTAAGAAGTCTGGTCTGACAATAGATTACGGAAAATACGCAGTTTGCCGTGCTGAATATAACTCTTTTAATCGTTGGCTATATAACAATTATATCAATGGCATGAAAAATAAATTTACTCGTGATCCGAAATCATTTTATACTTTTGTAAACTCGAAAAGAAAATCTAGGGCTCTGTAATGAAGTTTTGTGGATGTGAATCTAGTGATGAAAGTATTATTTCCAACATGTTTGCTGACTTTTTTGCCAGTATGTACTCCAACGATTAATTTCAAGATAAAAATGAATATCCATACATTAGCCATTCTAACAACAACATTTGTCTTCCAACATTAAATTGACTGAAGTTGTATATAACTTGAAGAAATTGAAGATGTCATTTAACCATGGCCCTGATGGTGTACCAAGCTGTATTTTAAACCGTTGCGCAGAGTTATTAGCTACTCCGTTAACATTTTTATTCAATATTTCTATTATAAATGGTTATTTTCCTAAGTTTTGGAGAGAATCTTTTATTATCCCATTATACAAATCTGGTAATAAGTCTGAAATCACGAACTACAGGGGAATAGCTAAACTAAATGCCATTCCAAAATTGTTTGAAAAAATTGTTGCTGATTACTTCTGTCATCAATTTTCTTCTATTTTATCATCCAATCAACACGGCTTCAGAAAGGGTTGTTCAACTACTACAAATGTTCTTCAACTAACTCCTTAGTTAACTCTGCTTTTATTGAAAAGAAACAAACAAACAGATGCTGTATATGCAGATTTTAGCAAAGCATTTGATAAAGTCAATCACAAGCTTCTCCTGATGAAACTAAATATGCTTGGTGTTACCCGCATTAGCCTTAATTGGTTGAAGTCGTATTTAACATGCCGTAGTCAAACTGTTCGTTTTAATAATCGTTCATCAAAATGTAATCTTCCCAGTGTTATAAACTCCTCACATGTATTAATGTATGCTGACGATGTCAAAATCTTTTATAGCGTCAAACATTATGCAGATCATATAAATTTGCAGAGTGATCTCAACAATCTTGTTTTATGGTGTAGACACAAGATGATGGTTTTAAATATTAAAAAATGTAAATGCATTAGATTTTCAAGGAGTGATTTTATCAGTGTTAACTACTTCTTAGGAGAACATGAGTTGAAGGTAGTTGATTCATTTTTGGACCTTGGAATTCTGCTGGATCCTAAACTTAATTTTGTATCTCATATTAGAATGACTGTCAATAAGGCTCGAGGTGTTCTTGCATTTATTAAGCGCTGATCAAAAGAAGTTTCCGACACTTACATCACAAAACAGTTATTTGTGGCTCTGGTTAGACCTATCCTGGAATATGGGTCAGTAATATGGGATCCTTATTATAACGTACATTGCCAACTTCTTGAATCTGTTCAAAAACAATTTTTTCTGTTCTGCTTACGTGGTTTAAATTGGCTTGACGATGTGAGGTTTCCTTCATATACTAGTAGGCTTGCTTTAATTAAACATCCTAATTTAAAAACTAGTCGTATTATGTTAAATGTTTCTTTTATGTTAAGTACTATCAATGGTAATACTTGTTGTGAATTTCTGTTGGCCAATATTAAATTTAATGTTCCATGTAGTAATATGCCTCTTTTTGTCCAAAATTGTAGAACGAATTATGCTATGGCTGATCCACTTGTGCGATTATGCAATCAATTCAATAATTTTTATAAAAATATTGATTTCTCTTTAAATTTAAATATAATTAAAAGAAATTTAATTGTAATTTTAAATACTTTTAAATACTGTGTAATATAATAAAATCTCTACTAATTTAAGTTTTTATGTAATAGTCTGTAAGGATAACATCCATTGACTACAATAAATAAATAAATAAAAAATAAGACAGATGGTTAGTGTGATAGTAAAGCTTCGGTTATGGCAACACTGCAATTGAACGTCGTAATTATTTTCAGAACAGTGTTGCAAGGACGCTGCGATATGCATTATTATAAAGAGAAATTAATACATATCAGAAAAATTGATATTGCCATGGCTGAGTATTGAACTCGTGACCATTGCTTAGTAGTCAACGCGCTAACCATTTAAGCTACATCACCCAAGCATTGTTAAAAAATCTTTTGAATTTACATTTTATAAATAGCTGTATGTTAGGTAAATATTTATTTCGCGCTCAAATGAAAATATGAATTTCATATTGTTTGCTGCCAATGTTATAAATGACAGTCGGAGAATTGGGTCTCTATGTACTTTATGTGTAAACTTTTTTACACTTAATTTTGATTTGTTTCTACATTTGAATCGATAGATATTGTACATTTATGTTTAATGTTAAATCAAGTTGTTTTTTGTGTTCTACCATAAAGCAAACAAACAAACCTTTGTAAGGGTGTGGTTAATCTGTACAAATTTATATCCATTTATAAGAAATTTGTTTTTTTAGAAAAGAAAATGCCATTACATTTTTGATAGAAAGGGCAAAAGGTCGTTAAACAAGGGCAAAAGAGCGTTAAACATATTCGGCATTTACACATTTACATACATACAGTCAAAATATTATGTACGTTAAATCAACTGAAAATGAAATTTAAAACAAGTGAAAATTCTATTAAAAACCGGTCTACTCATTATTCAATTAAATCAAATGAAAAATTTCTTTGTTTTCAAATGGTAATATATCAACCGGTTAATACCAGTAAAAATAACTAATTTTTCTTTTATTTTAACTGCCAAAAAATTTAACAACATATTCCGTAAGAATAATTGATTTTTCCGTTGTTTCGGGTTTTTTAAATGACAAAAAATTTAATTTGTGTTTTTTAACAGTAAAAATTTTAACTACCGTAAAAATAAATGATTTTTTCTTTGTTTTTACTATTTTTACACTAGCCATATTTCCCGAAAAATAATAACAATACAGATTGTTTATCTTAAAAATATAACATTTTTATTTAAAAACATTAAAGTTTTAAATTCATATACATATGTATGAATGGATTTTCTAACGACTTTTGGCATTTCCGAAGCACATCTAGAATATATAAATTACAAACAATAGGTCTGTTTCTTTACTTTTTGGGAAAAGTTCGTGAAAATGAGAGCAAACAAAATTTTTTCTCATAAATAGTCAGTGTTTTGACAGTTTTGATTAAATAATTTAATTTTTTTATTCTAAAAACATTTGAATAAATTTTTACTTTGTACATTTACATTGTAACTCAATACACATTTATATATGTATGTTGCTATTTTAAACTTTTTTAAAAATTTTGTTTTTGAATTTTTTTTTTTTAATTTTTTCTATTGTTTATTTTTTATAGCTGTTTGACAATTTACACAATTTGCCCGAAGAAAAACTTTGGGCTATTTTGTGCAAGAAGAGGAAGAATTTTATTCTTTCAAACACGCTCTCATTTACCCAAATTTAAAGTACGGGAACGCTTTTCGGGCTAATTGGGATCCCGCGGGATCCCAAAATTAAGTAAAGAAACACAGCTAATGTATTAAATACTTTAAAACTGTAAACTTCTTACATTTCTTTTGATCCTATATCAGTAGGAAGCTCCCCTGGGGTTCCAATTGTCATTGCAGTACATTCTCAAATGCCTTGACGCGGTTCACTCGGCGAAAATAGGGGCACCAGACGCTAGGGTTCCTAGAACCTAAATATGGAAGAAAAGGTCTTGGTGTTAAAACATACGGGTTCTCTTCGAGGCCCGACCAGTGCCCAGTACCACGGGAATCGGTAGCCCCACAGAGAGCCTATCCTCTCTGTGACCGGTTGTTTGTGAGGTCCTCATCGGGGGTACACGTGGTGGTTGTGGTAAGATCGATTTATGTAGGTATGGTGCACGGTCGTTCAAGTTTGCTGTTGCACTCTGAACAGACGGAGTTTGGATAGTCTCCAAACCCCTAGTTTCACTAGGTGGTAAGACAATCGTCGGGTGAGGGCCTACACGGCCAGGTACTGACGTAAATCACGAATCAGTAGGAAGCAGAGAAGCAATTTGAAACAATTTAAAAATATTATAACTACCCTATGAGCAATTCAACTAACTTTAAATGCACTTTAAGCTAACTATTTTGCAACCAGTAGTAGTTGACTTGGACTATTTTTATTAAAAATAACTGACTTTTTTAACATTGTGATGTCCTAAGGTGTAGTCAGTTGTCTTACTGACTAAGAAGTTAGCTTAAAGTTAGTCAATTTGTACTTAGCTATAAAAATATTATATACGTATTAGTTAGGTATAAAGCGAATTTGTAAAAATATGCAATACATTTTTTCCCTGCTTATTATTATTTCCTGCATCTTTGACTGAAGGCTTCTTAACCAAAAATGTTAATACATTAAATGCTCGATAGTCAGTAAGATATTTCCTACCAAATAACATTAAGATCATAATTTAATCATAATTTAAGAAAGCAAGGGATGTGACACAAATTTTCATGTATAATTTTAAAAAAGAAATGAAAAATATTTAAAACAAAATTGTCAAAAATAATTTTATTTTTGATTTTGGGGAGGTTTTGCATTTACATTGTAGTTAGCTTATAGTTGGGCCATACAAGTTAACTTAAAGTGTGCTATATTTGTAGTCGACTACCATTTTGGTTGTAGGGTATTGTGTTGTTTATGTAGACATATATATTTACATACATACGTATGTACATAGATATATACATATACACATATGTTTGTACACTTTGCGAATAAAGTAAAGCTCATTACGCGGTGCAAGCGTGATTATAAGGGCTTGAAAGGGCTAGAACCGTAAATCTGAATTATTACTCGTTTCTACCAGAATGAACAGACTCAACGTATATAGCTGCTCAAGCTACCAGAATGTTAAAATGATCTTTCAAAATAGTCTTTTCAATAAAATTAACATAAAATGAAGGCCTACTTTGTTAAAATAGTTCGTATTGTTTCAGTTTTTTATTTTTCATTAATTATTCAATGAAGTTTAAAAAGAATGCTTTATTTCTTCGTGCAATTTATAAATATCTACATCTCGGGTGATATAAGCGATGAATGTTAATATAAAATTTTAAGAAAACAGATTCATATTTAGTAAAGTTTCACAGAAAGCACCTAGTTATGTTAATTTAAAATAGATACTAAAACAGGAAATTAGTTATTGGAAAAATTAGGTACATGTCATGTTATTTTTGTTTAGTATTGTTTGGCATTTTATAATGGAAAGACTTACGGCTTAATCGCTTCATCCAGAAAAAACAACGGTTTGGTGTGGTTTGTGGGCCGGTGGAATAATCGGTCCATATTTCTTTAATGATGCCGGTGCGAACGTAACCGTCAATGACGACGGTTATCGTGCCATGATAACCGACTATTTGATGCCTGAAATTGAAGCTCGTGATCTCGGCGACATTTGGTTTCAGCTAGACGGCACCTCTTCCCACATATCGCTTCAATCAATGGATTTATTGAGAGAACATTTCACGTTTTGGGACGGTCGATTGGCCACCAAGATCGTATGATATCACCCTTTAGGGATATGTAAAGTCTAAAGCTTATGCGGACAAGCCCGCTTCGATTCAGGCCTTGAAGGAAAACATCACGCGTGTTATTCGCCAGTTACCAGTCGAAATTCTCGAACGAGTTACCGAACATTGGACTCAACGGATGGACCATCCACGACGGAGCAACGGCCAACATTTGATAGACATAATCTTCAAAAAATAAATGCCAAAGAATGTTCTTTCAAATGATAATAAACATTCTCCATTAAATTGTAATTTTCTACATACTCAAAAATACCCACTAAACGGCTGAATATTCCTCAACGAGAATTAAAATGTACATACATATATATATATATATATATTTTTCTTTTTTTGGCACGAGATAAAACTAAGTAAATGGGCCCAACTGTATTTCATATGTATGTAACTTAACAGCTCTTTTTTATTGACAATTATTCTTTTATAGTTACCATAGCATACTTTGCTACGCATAATTTTTTATTTTCTATTGAGTTTTTTATGTTGTTTTTTTAAGAAAAAAAATTTTAAATTATATTTTTTACAAATAAAAAATAAATAAATTAAAATAATGACTGTAATGGAAAATCGGTATTTATAATCAGTTTACTTTTTAATGAATTTTGAAGACAGTCAATAATTTATTTGCTTTTCATTTTAAGTGTTTATTCATTTAAAAATAACAATACGGTTTACTTTTTAAATAAACTACAATCAGTTGCTGTAAAAATATTCTTAGTGAACATATGTATGTAAGTACGTAAATGCAATGAGTTGTCCTTAAATCTAAAACTAACATTTACAACAGTAGTTATAAATTAATAATTTGAAAAAAAAAAATACAAATAAATACAATTATGTACACCAAAGAAAGCGAATACGAGTAATTACAGAAGTAATCTATACTCTAATTTATAGTACGAAGATTATAAGTATGTAATTAAGTTGTACTTACAATTAATAATAATGACATTCAATATTGATAAAAGTTTTAATAAAAGTGTCATTATAAAATAATAAATTATAACAAATTCGAATAAACAATAAACATATACCAAAAACGAAATTCAAATAGAATACTAATGAATAAGTAGTAATGTTTAAAATTAGTAATTTAATACAAAAATAAATAAATAAACAATGTGACTAAGAAATTTAATAAAATGCAATTTAGAACCTATTTTAAGAAAAAATAAATAAATGATAAGAAACGAATAAAAAATGATTATAGTAAAATTAAAAATAAACAATAACAATTGAACATATTGTAATAATAATCATTTAAAAAAATAAAAATATTTGAAAAACAACAAAAAAACAATAATATTTTTGAAAATTTTAATTATTATTAGTCGAACATTTTATGTATTACATACAATGAAATTTATAATCAAGCTTAAGTTCGTTTTTATTCTCTCTAAGAAAGAATTAATTAAATTACAAATTAGGTGATAATATCAAAGACTTCAAAAAAAGAAGGAGGTTATCAATTCGTCTGAATGTTGCTTTTTTATGTTTGTGCCCGCAGAACTCAGCCATTTCTGAACCGATTTTAAAAATTTTTTCTTTATTTGAAAAGTTATGCTTACAGATTGGTCCCGTTTTAACAACAGTTCATTATTTTAAAAATTAAAGGGTGTCCCCATACAACATACATGTTTTTTTCATGTATTAAGAACCCTAAAGGGCACTAATTTAAAATTTTAAAAAATTGCGTATCAGTAAAGCTTCCACCAACCAAAAGGAATAAAAAAATCAACTTAGAATTTAAAGGGTATCGCCATAGGTGACGTAATTTGACCTTTATGGGGCAATCTTTTGAACCGTTAAAGACAAAACCTTGAAAGTTTGACAGAATGTCCATTACTATGACCTTTATAATAAAAAGGATAAATATTCAAAATTATAAATTAAAGGGTGCTCCAATAGTTCATTAAATTTGATGTGTATGCCCATACTTTTGAACATTTGTACACCGACCGTTAAATCTACAAATAACCTGTATTACTAAGTCCGCTATAACAAAAAGTATAAAATTTGAATTTGGAAATAAAAGGGTGTCCCAATAGTTAATGTAATTTTATATATGTGGCCAAACTTTTGAACCGTTATAGACAGACAGCTGAAATTTACAAGGAACCTGTATTGCTAAGTCAGTTATAACAAGTATATAATTTGAATTTAGAAATTAAAGGGTGTCACCATAATTGATATAATTTGAGCTATATGAATTTCTACTACTTTCTCTGGTATACTAGCAAGTATAAATATTTAGTATTATGAATTACAGGGTAACCCAATAGTTCTCTAATTTGTTGTATATGACTAAACCTTTGAGCCGTTATAGACACACAGTTTAAATTTACAAAAAATTCTTGTGGCCAAGTCCTCTATAACAATAGTTCTTTAATTTAAAATTGTAAACTAAAGGGTGTCCCAATAGGTGAAGTTATTTGATTTATGTTGCCCTATCTTTGAAACCGTTATAGACAGACATTTGATATTTACGCAGGACGAATATTACTATGTCCGCTATAGTAAAAAGTATAAAATTGGAAATCAAAGGGTGTACCTAAAGTTAATGATATTTGATCTATATGACCTTATCTTTTGAACGCTTATAGAAAAACATTTGAAATTTTAACAAAGCGAATATCACTACGTCTACAATAAAAAGTACTAAAAGGGTGTCCTCACAGCTGACGTAATTAGACTTATATGGACTAGTATTTTTAACCGTTATAGATTGAGACTTGATATTTACATAGTGAGTGTATTGTTATGTCCGCTATAAGAATTATAAAATTGAAAATAAAAGGATGTCCCTAAAGTTAATGAAATTTTATGTATGCCTTATCTTTTGAGCCGTTTTAGATAGACAACTCAAATCTATACAAAATGTGTATTACTATGGTAGATATTACATAATTATAAAAATTTATAATTAAATGGTGTCCCCATAAAAGACGGATGTTGGTGAAAGTAGCTTTTGAACAGTAATAAGGAGATGCTTGAATTTCACATAGTCTTTACTTCTTTTCCTGCTTATTTTTGCGCATTTTGTTTATCTTTTATTTGGTTTATATATACTTCTTACATTTTCAGTTTAGAACTGGTAACCAACTATCTGTTTTGCAGTCGGTTTTTTTTTTTTTGCAAGAATTATTAGACACCAGCACGAGTGGAATGCACATTTTCTAGACAGCCACGTCCGTCATCAGCACTCTTGTATCTAAACTACTAAGGGTAGTGTTTAGTTGTAAGCATCATCTATTTAACCAACCAAACCCAGATAAAGGAATACGAGAAAACTTGTATTCAATTATCAATCGTCAGTTGGTGAGAACGTGTCTACCACTACCCTAAGCTTCCCTCTAGTTGAAAATTTTTACTTTTAATATTTACCACCTATATTTTGTTGTTCCTTCAGCGAACCTTCGGTTAGCAATGTTCAGCATGGTTCAGCAATACTAATAAAGGCTCGAATAAAACATTATTTACTGTGTGATTTTTGTGAAGATTACCTACAAGCAACAAACATCTACATTGAAGAATTTCATCAAAACTTAGTTATTTCTTCGATTTATTCACCTCCTAGGTTTCAAATATCAGAGAGTCAATACAGTGATTTCTTTAAATCACTAGGTCCCTGTTTCATAGCATCAGGCGACTACAACACTAAACATACGTTTTGGTGATCATGCCTAATAACTCCAAAAGGTCATATTTTGTTTGACACAATTTCAAAAATGCGTCTGAATGTGATATCGAGTGGACTTATTGGCCTACTGATCGAAAAAAATACCTGATGTTATTGATTTTGGCATGATTAAGGGTATTCCGAGAGAAACGATTAAAGCTGAAGCGTCACTTGAATTATCTTCAGATCATTCACCCACTATCGTCTATATATGGAACAAACAAAACATTATATCACCAATGACTATCATAAGCATTAATTGGTTGAAATATAGAAAGTTTCTTAGTACTCATTGTTCGGAAAACATCCCGCTAAGAACACCTAATACGTAGAGCGGAGTCTTATTGATTTTGACCAAAACCTCAAATCAGCTGCCCAAAGCAGACTTAAAGAATGCACGAACCGGCTAAAAGACATGCTGGAATCTCGAAGAGTAGCATCCGTGAAAAACTATTTGGGAGACCTAGACGCAACTCCTCAATCAGATTATTCATTATGGCGTGCTTGTAGAAACCTTAAAAGGCCAGTCTTACATAAGCCTCCTTTGCGAACTTGAGCTGGAGGCTGGGCAAGGAGTGATACCGAAAAAGGAAATTTATTTGCTGGACATTTTAAAAAGGTTTTTACCCCAAATATATCGACTGATATAGTTGAGTTGCCAGTTGTCGAGGCTAGTGCGGCAGTATCGATAAGATTTGAATTTGGTGATCTTGAAAAGGCAATAACGGATTTAAACACCAAAAGAGCCCCTGGCGTTGATAAAACCAGTAACAAGATGTTAATTGAGTTGCCCCGTGTAGCTCGCAGAATCGTTCTTTTTATTTTTAATGCCATTTTACGTCTTGAGTACTTTCTCACAGAGTGGAAGGTGTCCTTGGTTACCATGATTCCTAAACCAGGAAAAAACCACACAAAAATACAGACCTATAAGCCTTTTGTCAAATATGTCAAAGCTGTTTGAGAGGATGTTAATAACTAACCTTAACCCTATTCTAAGCGACAAAGGATGTATTGCAAACCATCAATTCGGCTTCAGGAAAAAACTTAGTACGATCGAACAAACTCACAGGTTAGTTAATGTTTTTAAGAAGACTTTTGAAGAGAGAAAATACTGCTCTGCGCTTTTTATTGACGTTTCTCAAGCATTCGATAAGGTATGGCATGAAGGCCTAATATATAAGCTAAAACTGAATTTTCCCGTAAACCTCTATAAGCTGCTAGATAGTTATTTAACCGAACGAAAATTTATTGTGAAAGAAGGAGATTTTTTGAGCTCACCCCAGCCAATCGATGCCGGTGTTCCCCAAGGTAGTATATTGGGGCCATTTTTATACTTGTTGTATACTTCAGCCATGCCAACTAGTAACCGAGTTCACACATCAACATTTGCTGACGACACAGCCTTTTTGATCATTCACGAAAGACCCGAGGTAGCATCACGATATTTACAAGACCTCATATCCAATTTAGAAAATTGGTTGAAGAAATACCTCAGCTTTCAGACGTCAAATATCTCGGCATACATCTTGACCGGCGCCTTACATGGAAACGCCACATAGAATCAAAGTTAACACAAATGAAGTTGAAGGCAGTCCAACTAAACTGGCTAATTAGCAGAAATTCTACTCTAGCTTTAGATTGCAAACTTTTATTATACAAGTCAATTCTAAAACCAATATGGTGTTATGGCATTCAATTATGGGGCACTGCCTCAGCTACCAACGTAGAAAAAATTCAAAGGCTCCAAAATAAGATTCTTCGTATAATTACATCTGCTCCTTGGTATATAAAAAACTCAAACTTCCATAAAGGTCTAAACGTGCCATCAGTTAAAGCAGAAATAGCGAAACTTGCCATAGGGTATTTAAAGAAGCTTTAAACTCATCCGAATCTACTGGCCCGTAACATACTAAATGAACTTGGTTACATTCGACAAAGAAGGAGGGTCACTGCTTCTCTCATCCGTACATCAGAGGGATAACCCGCAAATTACAGTAACCGTACATACATTTTTTTTGTCCAGCACTGGTTGGACTAAACAAGTATATTTATTTTTTTAGACTTAAGATATGAGTAATTATTAATAGTTCAATTATATTTAAGATGCAATAAATAAAAATTGCGAAAAAAAATTGTTACTTTTTTGGTAATTGATTTAATTCAAATACGTTTTTAAAATAACTTGGGACTTTTTAAGGTTTGTCAAAAACTGTATAATATTACTAGCTGTGTCCGCCGTCGTGGGCGTCCTGATAATATTTTGCTCGATTTTGCTGTTAAAGTATTCCACACCAATCGTAAAAGAAAAATACGACCAAACTAAAAAGAAACTAACAATAACAGAATTTTATAGCCACACTCAAGTCGTAGTATTCTTACCAAATTTTAAAAAGTAACGTTAAATAACAAAAATAATGTAATCACATAATTACCTAAGTATGTATTTACCAAAATAACCAAATTATACAACATGTACGCGACTTAAAACTATTGTTATGTTTTATTTATTCAATAATGGGTACTTTTTAAATTAATCACGCAACTAATTATTTTAATTTAAAGATACTTTATTAAGCTTTCTATAAATATGTAACTATTATTGACACTGTTTGACACTTTCTAACTTATCTACAAATCACCGTTCACGTACAGGTTCAAATAAATAATCACTCGCAACGTGTGTACATATGTATGTACATATACTTATAGCTACTTAAGAAAATTCTGTAACAACAACTAAGGCAAACTTGGCAAAATGGGAAAGTCTCGATTATAGAAAAACAACCGCTCGTTTCTATTAAGGTTTTGCTACAAAGTAATTCCACAAAATATAAATACAAATTTTATTTACTTGCCTTACTAAGCAGTTCTTTTATACGTACTTTCACTCATTTTTCTCCACTTTCGTTTGGTAATAAAATATTTTTGCGGAAAAAAGTATCTTATATTGTGATCAGGATACTTAGGTATCTTCTCACAAAATTTTGTTAAAATCCATCCAATAGTTTTTACGTGATGCGAACGAAAAAGAAAAGCAAACAGACGGAAATGAGTTACTACATCATTATATGCATGTATAGATTACGAAAGGTTTAGTTTTTTAGAATATCTTGAAAAAATACGCAAACATAATCTTTACAACAAAAATCATTATCTCTACAACATAAATTCAGTCTAAAGGCTGAATTATAATTATACTATAATAAATAAATTAATTCTTTCTAAATAAATCAAATTTGTGAACACAAAGCTGTTGAATATACATTCAAAAAAATTCATACATACATATGTACATACAAAATTATAATCATTTTTATTAGTATTAAGAAAATTTTGCAAGAAAAATTACATATTTTTTGCTGCTTCTGTTCTTCTTCTTTAATTATGTCGTTCAACCTAGAACGGCAGTATGATGAAAAAAAGGCTTCTGGAGACAATAAGTCCACAGTGAAGCCTTTACTTAATTTATGTTATATTTATTTATATTTTATAGTTTTCGTTATTTTAGTTTTCGTTAGTTTGTAAAATTTTCTTTTTTTTTTTCTTTTAAATTAGTTTATGTGTATTTTATTTATTATTTTCATTATATATATTAAGTTTGTTTTCATTTATTAATTTTTCTTGTAATATTGATACACGATAACCAGAACGATTGCACATGGCTGATTAATGCAACTACCAATTAACTGTACTAAACAGCTAATCGTGGAAGCCAATCACCCAGTGCGAGAGTGAGACGTAAACCACTCGAAGGCCTAGCAACAAGAACGGCCTGATTGACTTTAAACGATAACGACAATGACGCGCGCACGTGTTCCTCCACCCAGAGCTACTTTACGAATCTTGCTGCTTCTGTGATTTTGTCCAAAAGTAATATAAAATGCAACGGTGTGCAGCACTTGTATGCACGGCTGCCAGATTTGACGATTTATCGTCATTTTGACGATTTTAGTCCAAGTGACGATTTTTAAAATGCCAAAAATATGAGTGTTTAAAAATATAAAGTTTTATATTCTTAGTTTAAACGATTTAAAAATTGTGGTAATTAAAGTAAAAAATAGCTAGCTTAAAGGGGATTACTGTTCGCTTTCTAACATTATGTGTACGATTCTTTAAAGATGTTTTTTGGTAAGTTCCAGCGTTAAGAGTATTGATAACTCCCAAACATTCTATCAATAGATTTTATGGTATATTTTAAACTCAAGAGCAATTTTATACATTTAAAATTTAATTAAATGCAGTAAACACATAGACAATATCAGAATACGTTGTAGACATTATCAGAAATAGACACATTTATAGTAAAACGATTATTTTAAAGTCATCAAAGCTACACGATCACTGTAGTCATATTAGGGCTATTATAAATTTTTGTATGCGACATTTTTATTTTTTTTCAACAAAAAAAGATGTCACAAAATTAGAAATTCATTTACATGCCAAAGGTTTTGAAAAAATATATATTTTTTGGAAAAAGTTATTTTATATGAGTAAAATGTGTATTTCTACAACAATGTCAGAGTTTACGAAGTAGCTGTCGTCGTGTAGCCGCTGTCGTCTATGTGTTTAAAGCATAAGAAAATGTCTAAGTCTGCTTTGAAAATGACTTTTTTTGATTGCTTTTTAAACAAAAAAAAAACAAAAAATATTTAAAGAAATATTTTTTTAATTGTCCGACTTTTTTAAGCTGAAAATGCGATTTTTATATTTTTATCGGGAAATTGACGATTTTTTCTTAACTTGACTGGCTGCCCTGCTTGTATGTCCTTATGTAGAGTTGCCAACCGAAAAATGAATAAATATGTGGTAATAATATAGAAAAAAAATTAATAAATTAATTATTTAGGCTTAAGTTCTTAATTATAAAGAGATAAAGAAAAATTAGATACATACTGATTCCGTCATCAGCTGTCCAGAAAATGCATTCTGCTTTGCTGGTATCTAATTTTTCTTTATCTCTTTATAATTAAGAACTTAAGCCTAAATAATTAATTTATTAATTCAAAAATAGTTCAAATAAAATTCATATAATTAGAAAAACAATTTTTAGCGCAAAAAATAGTTTAATGAGAAACGTGAATAAAAGAAAATGACAACTAATTGACGCTTATTGTTAAGATATTGTTGTCTGAGTTGGAAGCTTGATATTTGTCTTAACGTTGGTATAACACTAATAAGAAGAATGATGAAATTTTGTCATGACAATTATTTGACGTTTATCAAAACAAATTTATATAAAGTATAGACACTAGGTCATAGTTTGCCACATATGATTTATATGTACTGGCAGGGTTGCTTAAATTGGCTTACTACGTATTAAAACACATAGAAATGTAAGCAAAAAACGTCGCTAAATTCATATTAGTTGTTACTGTAGAATTATTTTGAATAGATCATGTCCACACGGACATCAATACAAATATAAAATGAACAAGAATTCTCTTCTTGTAAAGAAATTTAAAACAGAGAGACAGGCATCAAATCTAAACTAAATATTTAAGAGAAAGTAAAAGAATTAGTCGCGTATTGAATGGGTCATCCTTTAGTTGTTATTTTATGGTTTTCCTTTATTGTAGCGGGCATAGAAGTAAGGACTGTGTATATTTCAAGCGTCTGCCTATTACCATTCATAGGGTATGCTACATATATGCATAAAACTACGCATTTTATGGTGTCACCGTTTAATTTCAATAACTACTCTTATAGCGAACATAGCAATATATGTATGTATATGCTATGTAATTTCCAAGTGCCTATATTAAATAAAAGGTAACGTATATATACGTCAAATTAATTCACCCATGGGGACACCCTTATTGTGGATATAGTAATACGGAGTCTGTTTAGATTTCAAGTGTTCAAAAGGTCTTACCATATATGTGTTATACTATTACTTTTTATAAATTTTATTGTGGATATAGAAATACAAACGGTTTAAAATAATGCTATAAGATATATACGTTAAATAATATCACCTCTGGGTACACCCTTTACTGTTCGAAAAATAAGGTATATACATCATATTACATCACCTATGGGGACACCCTTTTATTTATAAATTTAATATGTATACTTGTTATTATAACGGACAACTTAATGCACATTTTGTCTAATGTGTATTACGTTACACATTTTGTTTAATGTGTATTACGTTGCCGCTTTTGCTCGTCTAAAAACATAAATCGCAATTTTAAGCGATGTGGAAATCTTAATTTGGAAGTATACGTGATCAGTTGTAAAGTTGTAATAGTTTAAAACCAAGGCACATTCATCAGGTAACCTCACTACGAAGGCGAAACATTAAGGCGAAAAGTTTTAATTTTTTTGTATGGAGTTTGACGGTTCGACTTCCATTTAAGGCGAAAAATTGTAAGTTTAACGGTGAAAATCCATATAATGTGCCTTGTTTAAAACTGTTAAACAGTAAGCGCAAAAAAATCTTCTTTGAAACCTTTGCTTAAGCTCTAATTCAGGAGACAGCAAAAGTATCTTGTCGCAGTCACATAAGGTGCGAAAACTTGAAGTTGCTGCTGAGGATGATATAGTAGTCGAGAGAAACGAAGAAACAGTCAAACAGGCATTAGAAGAATATCGAGGCAAGGAAAAAGCTGAGTGTTTCAATTGAGATAAAGTCGTTTATCTGCAGCGGAATTGTAAGGCACCAAGAAAACGAGCCAGATCTGCTTCGCCGTCCAGGAACAACGAACGTGCCGCCCACCAAGCATCACAAGAGTCGACAACTAAAAAGAGCTAGAACTACGGGACATAAGCTACATACAGCAGCTAAATAGCTATAGTATTGCTTGTGGGTACATCAACGGGAAAAAGCGTATTCTGACAACAAAAACGTTGCAGTCTTTAACAAGGCACGACTTGGTATTCGTTTGCTTCTGCTACGTAAATTGTTCTAATCTATAGTAAGAGTTGATCATGCTACTGCTTAATGAAGTGGTGCTCTCACACATTTATTTGCTCATTTTGGTTTGTTCAATCAAAAGCAAATAGATATTTGGGAAAACATGTTTGCCTAGTGGTCAGACTAGAGAAAATATTTGAGTAAGAAAAATATGTGATTAAATTGTTGAAAATATAAATTTATTTCCCCAAAATATGTATGTATGTACATGAAAAATATACATACAAAGCTTAAAGAAAACATTGTATGAACATGTTGCACTTGTACAGGCACATACATATCGCACAGAAAATCACAAACAGCCACAACTCAAAATCCACAAATTTTCAGGAGAGTCAAAAACAGTTTTTAAAAACGTGGTATTCGAAATATAACGAAATTTCCCTGATTTACGTCTCAGCCTCTTCCAGGGACAGTCTGCAAGTATCATATTCTTCGATTTTCATCTTGATTAGATGATACTTGAAGTTTCCATAACCTGACACCAACGCAGTTATCTAGCTTAAGGTACTTCTATTGTATCTGAGTACCTAAATGGCCTTTCCATGGGCTCCTTGAGCACCACTCCAGCATGCCTACACGTAATAGTCTCCCTCCACCTTTTCAGGTTTCATGAATTCACTCATTGTCGGACCTTAGATCGCATTATGCTATTAACCAATGCTACTGTGAGTTCTGGTCCGCAGCTTATTCCCAGCTGTGCCTATGTTTCCCTTAACCCATTTCAATATTATCTCATTAACAGAGGCACATCTGTTATGTTTTAAAACACATTCCAGCTCTAGTTTGGAGTACACGTACACCTACCGCATGCGTTTTATAACCGACTGATTGTCAAGTGCAATGAGAACCATTCTTTTCTGCACCCGACATTCCAGCAGGTGATCCAACGCATGCACGGACAGACAGACATTGTAGCGATATTAGGGGTAACGTTTCTAGCCTTTAGGTACGGAACCCTAAAAACAGTGTGTTATCATGTGTAATTTAATTTTATTTGCTAATAATAAAGTTTTAAAAGCAAAAAACTCTGCTAGAATCAACTATTGTTTGCCCATATTTACTCTTACAAAAACTTTGTAAGAACAAATAATTATTTGCCCAAAAAAGAAAAAAAATATTTGCCGATGAGTGGTCACATTGGGAACATTTTGGTTTGCCGGCATATAATTTTGTTTGCCATGAATCAGCTGTTTTGTTGTTTGCCTATCAATTTTATTTTGTGGTCAGACTATGGCAAACAAATACTTGAGGATTTCAGGCAAATGTTTGCCTAATGTGACCGTACCTTTACACTTGTTTTGCCTCATTCTACACACATTTACATACATACATATTGCAGTAAATTCATACATATATAACGGTATTGCATTCCGTTAACATACTTTGCTTTAAAACATTGTATAATTATAAATTTGGTCGTTGTCGAAAAAATAGTGAAGCAATAAAAACTTAATAAAACATTCTCGCTCATTGTTATTTTTTAAATGTTTATGTTCAACTATACATTTGGCGACCGTGACAGGACATAGTTAAAAGGTTTAATTTAATTAAAAGAAATTAAAAAAATTAACGTGTCCAAATAAATAAATAAGTTGAGTTTTCTGAAATAATTAATAGTTGTCTAAAACAACTAAAAAGAACAAAACAAAACGAAAGCTACATATTGAAAAAGCAAAGACAGTGAAACACCAAATGCTTATCAAATAAAATTTATAAAAACAATAAAGAAAATTAACAAAAGAAAATAAAGTTAACAGTGGGTTGTTAAATATATTAAAAACTTCTAGAAACGAGAGAAGCAAAATTTCTTCATCATCATCGCCGTCGCTTTTGTAGTTACCAACCAGCTGTACTTGTTTTACAATAATCATTGTCATCATAAATATCAGCATCGTCGTCGCTTACCAAGTTAGCAGCGAAATACAGTTTGTTCCACATCAATCATCGTCATCGTAACTATCATATTTGTAGTCTCGCATTGGAGTTGCTAGCCACCATCCTCTGCCACAATTGCCGCCAACAAAACCAACGTCGTCGTCACTTAGAATATCAACCAGCATCAAGGTTGTAAGATTTATTTCCACATATTTCGCCAGTTTTAGTTTGTGCGTTGATAAGTGCGGACGCGATTTTTTAAGCTCGCCATTGACAAAGGTCGTGTGCCTGAACGTGATATCGAGTGGACAACCCACCTATTGGCCTACTGATCGGCAAAAAATACCTGCCTTTATAGATTTTGGCGTGACTGAGGCTATTTCAAGAGAAATGATCGAAGTTGAAACGTCACTTGAATTATTCTCAGATCATTCACCCACTATTGTCTATATATGGAACCAGAAAAATATTGTGTCACTAAAAACTAGCACAAGCATAAATTGGTTGAAATATAAAAAATATATCAGTACTCATTGTTCGGAAAATATCCCGCAAAGCACACCTAAATACGTAGAGCGGAGTCTTATTGATTTTGATCTAGACCTTAAATCAGCTGTCCAACATGCAACAGCTACCCGACAATTAATTAGACACAATCAAATTTATTCTGTAGACGTCGAGAGGCTCTTGGCTGAAAAAAGAAAAATTCGCAGAGAGTGGCAATCACACAGAATGCACTAAGCGGCTAAGAGAATTACTAGAATCCGGAAGAGCAGCATTACTGAAAAACTATTTAGAAGACCTTGACGCAACTACTCAATAAGATTATTCATTATGGCGTGCGTGTAGAAATCTTAAAAGGTCAGTGCACATAAGCCCCCTTGCAAACTTCGTCTAGAGGCTGGGCAAGAAATGATACCGGAAAAGGCAATCTATTCGTTGGCCATTTTAAAAAGGGTTTTACTCCAGATGTATCGACTGATATAATTGAGTTGCCAACTGTCGAAGCTAGTGCTGCAGTACCCTTAAGATTTTAATTTAGTTATATTGAAAGGGCAATAATTGATTTAAACACAAAGAAAGCCCCTGGGGATTGGATAAAACCAGTAACAAGATGTTATTCGAATTGCCCCGTGTAGCCAAAAAAAATGTTCTTTATGTTTTTAATGCCATTTTACGTCTTGAGTACTTTCCTCCAGAATGGAAGTTTTCGTTAATAACTATGATTCCTAAACCAGGAAAAGACCACACAAAGGTAGATTCATATAGGCCTATAAGCCTTTTATCAAATATGTAAAAGCTGTTTGAGAGGATGTTAATAACTAAGCTGAACCCCATTTTAGGCGACAAAGGATGTATTCCAAATCATCAATTCGACTTCAGAAAAAAACAAAATACGATCGAACAAACTCATAGGTTAGTCAACGTAGTTAAGAAGACCTTTGAAGAAAGAAAATACTGCTCTGCGTTTTTTATCGACGTTTCTCAAGCATTCGATAAGATATGGCATTCTGGACTAATTTACAAGTTAAAACTAAATAAGCCCGTAAATCTATATAACCTGATAGTTATTTAACCGATCATTTCATTTTGAAAGAAGGAAATTTTGTAAGCTCAACTGAGCGAGTTGAAGCCGGAGTTCCCCAGGACAGTATATTGGGGCCCATTTTATATTTGTTGTATTCTTTACATCGACATTTGCCTACGACACAGCTTTGTTAAGCATTCACGAAAGTCCCGAAGTAGTATCACGATATTCACAAGACCACATATTAAATTTAGAAAAATGGTTGAAGAAATGGAGAATAATGGTGAATGAACAAAAATGTACTCACATAACGTTCACACTGCGTAGGAATCATGCCCCGCTATTCGCATAAATAAGCAAACAATACATCAGCTTTCAGACGTAAAATATCTCGGCATACATCTTGACCGGCGCCTTACTTAGAAACGTCACATAGAATCAAAGTTAACACAAATGAAGCTAAAAGCAGTCAAACTAAACTGGCTGATTGGCGGAAATTCTACTCTCGCTTTAGATTGCATACTTTTATTTTACACATTAATTCTAAAACCAATTTGGTGTTATGGCATTCAATTATGGGGCACTGCATCGGCTAGCAATATAGAAAAAATCCAAAGGCGCCAAAATAAGATTCTACGTATGATAACATCTGCTCCTTGGTGTATAAAAAACTCGAACATCCACTTAGATCTAAACGTGCCATCAGTTAAAGCAGAAGTAGCAAAATATGCAGTTACGTATTTACAGAAGCTTCAAACACATCCAAATCCGCTGGCCCGCAATATACCAAACGAACGTGGGTACATTCCAGAGAATGACAAAAGTATAATTTTTTGTACTTATTAAGTATTTGAGGCCAAACATATATAAATGTGTATAGCTACAGCTAAAACAACATACCATACACACATACTCATATCAATTTCAACTTAAATAACTACAAATATAGGCAGAGAATAAGTGTTCGCATACTTGTTCATTATTTTTCGCAATACCACTAAGTATAAGTAAAAGTTGGATAAAGTATTGGCTATACCCATACTTGTAAGTATAGAGTAGGAATAAGTACAAGTATGTAAATACTTGTTTTACTTATAAGTATACTTAGAGTATTATAACTACTTTTCCATACTTGTAAGTGTTAGGTAGTTATAAGTATGGGTATGACAGATACCCATCACATTATCTACCTGCAACCAGTTGTACTCATACATGCATTACGTATACATTTTTAAGTTCGTTGTGTATAAATAAAGTTTGTTATAAGTATTGAGAATAGCTGGACATAAATCAGACCAGAGATACAGGGATAACATCAGTTTATAAAAAACAGCGTTGTCTTCCCACTGTTCAAAAAGTAATCACTATCCCAACTTTGAAAATGTATCAATACTAAATTTGGAAAATAATTATAAACATCGTTATATGTTAGAAATGTTACAAATAATTAAAGTTCCGATTGAAAAAAGAATAAATTTTAAAGCAGATACAGAAAATGTTGCACAGAATTATAGACATTTAGTACATAAAAAATAATAGTATAATATAATCTTTAATTCTTTGTAACTTTTCCGGTGTAATTTATGTACATATATGTATAAATGTGAAATTATTTTGGTTTTTCTAAAAACTGTTTAAACATTTTTTAATATAAGAAATTTTATGTAAATATGTATAGGTTTAAAAATATTTTTATCATTCGTAGTAACATTTTATTTGCTTTTGAGAATTTTGTTTTTGAATATTTTGAAATGTTAGTTTTTTAAATTTGATTGACAAAAAGTTTTTTCAATCAGTTTAATATTTTCATTCAATTAAATATTAAAAAACTATTTTTAATTCCTGACGATGCTACCCAATGGTGTAGCGAAATATCGAATATAAAAATAAATTACAATATTTTGATAAAAAAGACCTAGAGCGTAAAAACTTAATTATAAAATTATTCAAAAGGTCAAAAATTACAATAATTGTTTAATAAAAAAATATTTCGCTAAAACAATTTTTTTTTAAATTTGCGTCAAATATATACAATATTTTTTAATTTTGAAAATATTTTTAACAAATCACAAAAAATATATAAAATAAAAAAAATAGCCAAAATATATAAATTTTTTGATTTTTATTTAAAATGATTAGTAAACACGATAAAGGTAACATTTTTATATAAAACAATGAAAAATATTGGTTTTTATAACAAATGGAGACCTGCTCATACCCACCCTTAAGGTATTTGTCACTGTGTTCTTTTTTATAATATGTTTTATAGTAATTAAATTTATTAAAACATTACTAAAAATCAACAGATGTGTGCCAGTCCTATCTCAATTCATAAAATATATATTAATATGTGCTTCGCAGTCGGGTTTTGGTGGAATTTATTATTAAAATCGATCTTTCTATCACGTAATTAGCAGAATATAAATTAAATAAAATCCAATTTTTCTTTAAAATTAATCAACATTTGAAAGATATTCCTTAATCCTTACTTCAAAACTTCCTTTGTATGTAAAAAAGATAATTAGATAGAATATAATATTTTTTATAATCTTTCTAAACCAAAATTAAATTTTCTAATATGATTGATAAGTATTCAAAAGTAAAATTTTTTTTTAAATAAGAAATTTTGCGTGTGAAAAGGAATTGCAACATTTTAAAATCGAAAGATGTTTGTAAGCTTTTAATAAAGTTTCCAATTTCCAGAATAAAATCATCATTTGGTATGAAAAACATTTTTAAACCTTAAAATGGAAGATATTCGTGAAGTTTAAATATATTTCTATGTACCGATTCCGACTTCCAGAAGTAAAATCATAATCTATATATATATAAAAAAAGTTACATTGTGTTAGAAATTGATGTTCCCTGGAATGCGTGAACCAAATTTTGTTTCTGAAAAGTTTATATGAAAGGTGACATCAATACCAAGGTTTTTATGTACACACGGTCTCTGTATGTGCATTGGTTCATGAGTTATAGCCGGAATAGTTGGCGTGGTACCGCCCATACAAAGTAAAAAATTATTATCGTGTTCCTGGCGAACTGCAATAGATAGCGCCTTGAAACTTTGCAAGAGTAGCCTTTGTGCTAAGGCGTATAGTCTGCCAAAATACAGAATGAATTGGGACAGTGGGCGTGGTACCTCCTATACAAAGTGAAAAATGATTATTGTGTATATAGAGAACTATAGTAGGTATGGTCTTCAAAGTGGGTACACGTAAACCCCATACCCATGCGTATACTCTAGAAAAACATAGGCTGAATTGACAGTAAGCGTGGTACCCCCCATACAAAGTAAAAAATTATTATCCTGTATCTAGAGAACTGCAATAGGTAGCGCCTTGCAATTTTGCATCAGTAACCTCCATATTAAGATACATTGTGTAGAGAAACACAGACTGAATTTGAATGGAGGTACCTCCTATACAAAGTGAAAAATTATTATCGCGTGCCTAGAGAACTACATTAGGTATAGCCTTGCAACTTTGCACAAGTAACCTTCATACTAATGTGCATAGTCTAGCAAAATACAGACTGGATAAGAATAATGGGAGCGGCACATCCCATTAAAAGTAAAAGATTGTTATCGTGGTAATACGTATAGTCTAGCAAAAAACAGGTTGGATGGGAACATTTTTGACTTGAGAATAGCGTGCGTTTTCGCGTTAAAATTTGGTCATACTTTTCTTCCAAGTGTTTATTGTGTTTTTTGTAGATGGGTGTAGCGAAGCGCACCGGGGATAGCTAGTTAAATATGAAAAACAATTTACATTTAAAATTTTAATGTCTTTGTTATCAATTTTCATATTCCTTAATTCAGTTTCTAATGTTGACCAAAAGTCAATGAATAATCTCCAACAATAGCGCCAACTATTTTAAAAACCGCCATGTCGCCAAATTTTGATAGCCATTTAATATTTAAAATCGCCACGTTTTGCAAGAAATCGCCATATCTGACAACCCTGACCAGCATCAATCATCATATTTTTTCTTCGCTAAATAACCCATAATCTTCGTCAACATCACACACAAGTAAAACATCATGACCACACATCAAACTGCTGCTTCAAACTCGCTCTTTTGTGATTGTGTTAGTAAAAAAATATTCACACGTATAGGTCGGTGTGAGTTTGAAGAAAATCTAAAACTTTTGATTTTCACTACCGTCGCCATAGAAATTTGAGGCCAGTTTGATGTGTGTGCGCGTAATTACTTCAAACTGCACTTTCGTTTACATTTCGTACTGACAACACAAACCATATTTTTTGTCGGAGAAATATACGAAAAAAATTTTATATTGGAATTTATAGAAGTCTACCATGGCTTGCCTGCTTAATGGCAAGTTAAGTCCAAACAATATAGCAATAGGAATGAAAAAAAAGCTCGATATATTGCTGGAAAAATATAAAGAAAAATATCCTAATGCAGAAAAAAAATATGTCGCACAAAAAATAAAATCTCTTCAAACCGCTTACAGGAAGGAGTTAAAACGAATTGGAAGATTGGAGAAAAGTGGTACTGGAGCAGATGACAATTTAGAACCAAATTTATTCTATTTCCTGATACATATGTGTCTTCATTCATACGCAAAAAGTTCTGGAAATCACTTGGAGAACTCAATTTAAGTTCATTGAGAAGATTTTCATGTGTAAATTGACTTCTTTTCTTGAACCATTCTTCCATCCAAAGACGCTTTACGGGTTCTTTTTTATTGCTTGTGCTAGTGCAATGGCTACGCAACAGTTGTCAATTTCGGTCATTTTTAAAATAGAAATAATTGAAAAAAAATGTCAAACTTATGTTTTAGGAAAACAAAAATCCGCTCGTACTTTACTCTTCAAAAAAAAATTTTTAAATGAAGTTTGAAGCTTAAAATTGTATGTGTTGCGGTGCTAAGCAAAATGAAATGTTACCAATCCATACACAAATTTGAAGCATCAGTTTGATGTGTGGCCATGCTGCTTAAGAGAAATAAATTTATTGATTTTCATTATTATGCTCATAATATTTGTCTCTTGTTTCTACATCAGTGTAATCCAAAGGCTCAACCATGATAGAATAAACAAGGTAGAGTTGGTTTTACAAAAACAAAAATCGCATGTATTTCGTTGGTAGTGTTTTTGTCGAAATGAGGGTGGCTTCGAGCTTCCTCAGCAAAGTGGAATTCCCAATAGCAAGCACGAATAGCTTAGCAAGAAAAAAAGATAATAAAACACAAGATAAATTGCAAATATTTTCAAAAACGAATAAGAACAATTACTTTCCTTTTATTTATTTACATGCTTTTCCACAATTTATTTTACTTAGAGTTTAAGTTAAATTTATGTTAAAAAAGAAACGAAAGATATCGATATTAGAAATTTAAGTACAAAGTTCAAAATTATATTACATAGCAAAAAGTTAAAAAGTGCGACTCTAACAACGAAAAAAACATTTCTTATTGTCCAACGATATGGCGCAAAAGAAAGACGAAAGATTTAAAAAACTACGGCCAACTATATGGCGCACAAAATTATTATTACAACGATTAAAAATAAAAATTTATAAAAGCGCGACTTTAAGCAATATTTTCCATACTTATTTTCGAATGATAAAAACTAAGTATGTATCTAACGCTCAATAACGAAAAATAAAAACAAAATAGATAAAGATAACAGCAGCGCCTCTTAGATGTCAGATCTTTTCAACTATAATTTGGCATCACCCATTATGAACCAGAGATGGATAACCCGTTCAGACATAAACAGGTAGATTTTTGAATTGTAGAATCCAAAAACAGCCGATTGTAATAAGAAATTACAAAGCAAATTGTGCGTTTTTTCTTATTAGTGCTTTTAATTATATCTAAGAATATATAAATTTAAGTACTTAAAATAATATTGATTTTAAGTAAATTGTTCGCTTCTATAGATTCTATGGGTTCCATTAAACCGAAAAAACACTTTTTGTGTATTAAATATGGTTATAAACTAGAATGTAGCAACACAAAAATTTTTATAAAAAATAAAATATATTTTAAATCTATTTTAAAACTAGTTTTTAAAACAACAATTGTTCTAAAATACTGACATTATTATTTTTGTCCTTGTAGGATATTTTTTCTCTATTTCTCCATTTTAGCTTAATTTTAGATAAATACTGTAACCTTTGCTGCTATTGTGATTATTTATATGGCCTTATTATATCTCTTTATGTTTTTTATTGTAGAATTCGCTTTGCGAATAATCATTTAGAAATATTTATTTGCGTTGTACTGGAAAAATTAAAATAGTTCAGTACATAGATTACATAAATAGAAAGCCAACTCTCCCAGTGTCAAAAAGTGGCTATAAATGTCTTCACACTTACAGGTATGGTGTGAATTCATTGATTACATTAAGACACTTTAAAGCGATATATTGTTGCACTTTCTAAGGATATAAATAAATTCGAATTTTTGCACTAACAATTTATTTACAATTTAATGTATTTTAAATTTTTTAACACTAAAATAAATTTCATATTCTTGAGGCTTGTTAGGTGAAATTTATTTCTTCACAGTATTGTATTTTTTGTCTTTTAGCGAATGAACATGTTCCATACAAAATAAAAAATAATTAAAATTAGTATTCAATTCAACGTTTTTCGCATATACATAAATATAGTAAAAATACGAAATAATTACTTAAGAACAAATGAAATATTTAATTTTAACATCTAAAATTGATTGTAAAAAATATATGTAGCTTTTTTTTACAAAACATTTTATACAACTATGTGCAGTTTAGGTACTGTGGCGAAATATTTTTAAAAACCAATATGTTTACAACCTTGTTTACCAATACTTTCCTTGACTTAGGTTTTTTGGCAAAAGACTTGGGTTTTTGACATTTCAGTTGCCTATCTATGTGTAATATATGATCTTAACATGACAATAATTATCTTCAAATCTAATGTTACTTTAATTTTAACAATTTTTCTTATTTAACAATAAGCTTGAATTGGATTATACTGTCTACTTTAAAATCTTGATTCAATAAAACTCTAATACAAGTGCATCAACACTGTAATGTTTAACTTAAATACTAGTTCCCTTAACTGGGGTTTGCTATTGATGTAATCGATGTATAATAAATATATGTGAACACAGCTTGATTTACATTTGCTTTTAATTTAATGAAAAGTGATCCATACATATTGTACAAATTTGCTCTTAAAATATCGCGTCAGTTATTAGTCCTTTCAGCCTAAAGCCAACTTGAGGTTGAGTAATTTCCACACATTTTGTAAAAATTCACGACCAAAAAAAATATTTAATCAATATTGAAAAAAGTGAAAAATTATAAATTAATTGAACAATGCCATAAACAGCTTCAACAGTGAAAAAGTAAGCGTCAAAGAAAATCAAAAATAGCTAAGTTGACATTACTGCGAGCCACGCACACGAATTTGTTTGTTGTTGCATTTTTTCATAACAAAAAATAAACAAACGTAAACAAAGTTTGACAACTACAATTGAAAACAAACGAAGGAAAAATATGTCAGCTGTTCATCTAACCTTACCTTGTTTATTCTACCATGGGCTCAACTATAATATGTATGAGCTAGCTTAAGCCAACTTAAGCAACTCTGCAGTTACATATATATCATATGTGGCAAACTATAATGTACTTAACAACACTTTTCGTTAAGTTTCGTCAAATGTCATTTGCAAGGTATATTTATTTTTACTAGGTAGTGGCGTCCCTACAACAAATACAACAATACAAGAACAACATGGCATTTTTTTGTTGCTTTGTAGTTCGAAATGTCAAAAACGTAGAAGAAAATTGATAAGGAGTTATGTGTTTTATTTCCTTCTGCACCATAAAATTTCTAAACACATAGAACTTTTCACATTTCGAACTAATAAATCAGCTGAGCGGACGACACTACCTAGTAAAATAAATATACCTTGGTCATTTGCTTTAGCAAACTCCGAAACCGGCCGCACATTCTGTACGGAAACAGCTGTTTGTGTTTTGTATTTTACATATGTATGTACATTCATAAAAAATTGCAATCGAGAACGAAAGTGAACAAATTATATCTAAATTTAATATAAAATTAAAAAAAAGAAGTTTCTATAAGAAAAAAGGGGGGCGTTGTGTATTAATCGTAATTAAAAAGAAAGGCCATTTTATGATTTATGAGTTGAGTGATGCACATCACTGTATTTTTTAGTACTTTTGGCCAAAATTACACAAACAGCAAAAAATGTAAAATTTTTCTTTCAAAATTTTCTTAAAACTATTAGAAATAATTATTAATTTGTATATGAATGGTATTAGGTAAATAAAATATATTTTTTTAACACCTTTTTGTTAACAAATTTCATTTATTCAGAAAAAAATTATTATTTTGCAAAAGTACGAATAAAACAAATATGCAACTGTGTCATAATAGTTTTTAGATTCATGTAAGTTGATTAAGCATTTGACAGACTTTTCGTTCATTTTTTGACATTAGCTTAAGCCAGCTTATGCATATTATAGTTGGGCCCAAGGCGAATTCATACAAGGTGTGAGCAGTAGAGTAAGAACTACAACAAACCAACAACTTTGACATTAGATTAGCAGATATGAAACAATGTATTTTTGACAAGACATTATCAAAAAACAATCAGCTGGGCTATCAACTCCACCTGGTATGAATTCGCCTTGGTTGGCCCTCAAATCTTCATTTTCTGTGCACACTTGTGGTACAAAAACAATAAGAAAAAACTCACACCGACGCTTGTTCTCTTCTATTTCAGTTTGATTTCAGTCGTTAAGTCCCGTTATAGTTTCTTGTAAAATATTAATCCCAGAGATGTGGAAACAAAATTTGGACTGGGATACTCCGTTGAATCAACGCAGCAAATTGAAAAAAGTTTTTCGAATATAAAGGAAATCGAAATAACACGGTTCCTTGGTACTTCTCTACAAACAAAATTTGATATTCATAGATTTGCAGATGCGTCGCAATTGGCATATGGATGTTGCATTTACGTGTGTGTATCTCATGAGAATAAATTCAAATCAACATTGCTAATAGCAAAATCTAAGGTAGTTGCCCAGCAATCATTGCCTCGTTTAGAGCTTTGCGACGCTTTATTGCTTAGCCGAACATGGGACAAAATCAAACATAAATTTGAGCATTTTACTTGTCGTGTGTTTTTTAGGACAGACTCAAAAATCGTCTTAAGTTGGCTAACAAATCATTTATCGTCGTGCATATGTTTTGTCGCAAATCGAGTATCAGAGATTCAAAACCTCACTTATAACATAACATGGAGACATGTGCCTTGGAAACAAAACGCTGCGGATATAATTTCACGTGGATGCCCCGCAAATGACTTAAAAAAACGATTTTACTGGCCCAGACTTTCTATCTAAGCCGGAAATTAATTGGCCAAAAACATTATAGACAATGTGGAAATGAGAAAGACTACATTCACAATAACAGTGATCATCGAATCAGTAATTAGCCAAATAATTTCTAGTAACTCTTCGTATCAAAGCTATTCCTGGTCAATACGGTCAGAGTGGTCGGCCTTAAATCAAAATGGGTGTTCTTCGACGCCATATTCACAAAGTTGCACCTCTACGTAGCAAAGCTAATTGAAAGTGCCTTTCAATGGGGGCAGTTCGGTCTAGCGGAAAAAAATCAAAAAAAAAACTTTCGAATTAATCAATAAAATACATATGGGATGGAAGCTGAGACTCCCACGATTCCAGACGTGGTTTGGTTTTTTATGTGCGTTACATCTATAAAAAGTGACACGGCTTTAAAGTCGAATTATTTTCATAATTTTTTCATAATTTCATAACAAAAAATGGGTTTGGAGAAATAAATCTCAAAAATTAATTTTTCAAAAAAAATGCTTGCAGATTTATTTTTTTTATTCAAAAATGTAGCAGAAACAATGAAAAAATTCTAAAATTCAAATATTTATAACAACGCTGTAAAAAAATTATGAAGTTTTTAGCCAAAATACGTACTTGAAAAAGAAAAACAGTCAGCTTCGATGGACCCGAAAAAATAGGCACATCAAAAAATTACTTTTATGAATCAATAATCTTATTTTCTGTTATATATACTAAAATATGTATACAAACATTTAGGTGTTTTCTATGCCAACTTTTGAAATATAATGATTTTAAAAATCATATAATAAAATATAATGATTTTAAAAATCAATCATCCATATTTGAACAGTTCTGTTTTTGGCGTTGATAAGTGCGGGCGCGATTTTTTTAGCTCGCATTAACAAAAAACAAATAATTGAATAATTTCAAACAAAAACAAACCAACAACAAAGTTGTCTGTAATTTTTTCTTTCTTTCTTTCTTTTTATTTTTTACAACGGCGTATTGAATTGCTACTTTAAAAATAAAACAAAAACAATAAGGGCTAATGAGCCTCTTTAATTTAAGCAACAAAAATGTTGACAATGTTGAATTAAATGAAAACAAAAAAACAAAAAATAATTTGTGTGCAAATTCTACGCCAGTTATACGTGCCCAATCTTGTTCGTCGCTTTTGCTAAGCGATGACAATATTATAACTAAATCTTCGCAGATTGCACCAATGTCCAAAGTACTTAAAGATAAGGAGACTAACGGAATAAGTTCCCAAAATCGTTTTGCTATTTTAGATAGCAAAACAAGTGAACAAAAAACGGCACCGAAGTCGTTTAAACCACCACCAATTTTTTTAAGGGAAAAAAATTCGAATGAATTAATAAATAAGTTAATTTCAATTATCGGGGAAAATTCATTCTATGTAATTCCAATCAAGAGTGGTAACATTAATGAAACTAAAATTCATTTTATAGACGAAAGTAGTTATCGTAAAGCAGTAATGGAGTTTGAAAGCTGCAATAAGAACTTTTATACCTATCCGCTGAAGAGTAGCAAAGGCCTAAAGGTAGTCATCAAAGGTGTTGACTCATATGTTAATCCAGTGGAAATAAAAGCTGGCCTCCAAAAAGCAGGATTTAAGGTTAAAAGCGTTGACAATCTCAGAAATCGAGAGCGTGTCCCTCAACCTCTATTTCGCGTTGAACTGGAACCTGGGGATATTAGATTAAAGAAGAACGAAACGCATCCCATTTATAATCTAAAATATCTGTTACACCGCAGGATAAGTGTAGAGGAACCACATAAGCGGTCAGGACCCGTTCAGTGTTTTTAATGTAGCAATTGCGGTGGAAATCACACTGCTAACTACAGAGGCTGTCCAGTTTTTTCTGAGGTAAGGAAGTCAACTCAGAAATTAAATACTTCTGCTAGGCAGCCACAATACCAAGCAAATGCTCATTATCCTCAGTTAGCTCAACCCACAACCAAACATGTTTCATACGCGGATATGTTAAAATCCAATCATGTTTTAGCACACAAAGCGACACCTACAACCAATTCTACCCCAAATATGCATTCAGAAGCTAAAAAACAAACACCATCTGGTAACTACAATCGTCTCGAAGCAAGTATCGAGACATTAGTGCATTCGTTAAACAGTTTTATGAGCTCTATGAGCAGCATGATGCAAGAAATGGTTCGCATGCAATCTATGATGTTGCAGGCGGTACTTAACAAACCATGAACTGTTTAAAATATGTTTCTGGAACGCAAACGGCTTACGCCAACACAAAAATGAACTCGAGTACTTCTTGAAGAACCAACAAATTGATGTCATGATGGTTTCAGAGACTCATTTAACAACAAATAGCTTTTTTAAAATCAATGGCTATATATTATATGACACTAAAGACACCCGTGGCAGAGCATGTGATTAAACATCATTTACTGTGTGATTTTTGTGAGGACTACCTTCAAGCAACAAACATCTGTATTGAAAAATATAATCAAAACTTTGTTATTTCTTCGATTTATTCACCTCCTAGATTTCAAATATCAGAGAGTCAATATATCGACTTTTACAAATCACTAGGTCCCTGTTTCATAGCATCAGGCGACTACAACGCTAAACATACGTTCTGGGGATCACGCCTAATAACTCCAAAAGGTCGTGTTTTGTTTGATACAATTTCAAAAATGCGTCTGAATGTGATATCAAGTGGACAACCCACCTATTGGCCTACTGATCGACAATAAATACCTGATGTTATTGACTTTGGCGTGACTAAAGGTATTTCGAGAGAAAAGATTAAGGTTGAAGCGTCACTCGAATTATCCTCAGATCATTCACCCACTATTGTCTATATATGGAATCAGCAAAATATCGTGTCGTTAACAACTTGCACAAGCATTAATTGGTTGAAATATAGAAAGTATCTCAGTACTCATTGTTCGGAAAACATACCGCTAAGAACATCAGAAGATGTGGACCAGAGTCTAATTTATTTTGATCAAAACCTTAAATCAGCTGCCCAACATGCGACAGAAACCAGACAACCAGCTAGATACAATCAAATTTATTTTGTAGATGTCGAGCGGCTCTTGGCTGAAAAAAGGAAAATTAGAAGAGAGTGGCAAGCACACAGTTCTCCTCAACTCAAATCTAGACTTAAAGATTGCACGAAACGGCTAAGACAACTGCTAGAATCTCGAAGAGTAGCATCTGTGAAAAATTACTTGGAAGACCTCGACGCAACTGCACAATCAGATTATTCATTATGGCGTTGTCATCAGTAGAGACTAGTGCCGTAGTACCCCTAAGATTTGAATTTAGGGATAGTGAAAGGGCAATAGCGGATTTAAACACCAACAAAGCCCCTGGCGTTGATAAAACAAGTAACAAGATGTTAGTTGAGTTGCCCCGTATAGGTCGCAGGATTATTCTGTTTGTTTTTAATGCCATCTTACGTCTTGAGTACTTTCCCACAGAGTGGAAGGTCTCTTTGATAACTATGATTCCTAAACCAGGAAAAGACCACACAAAAGTAGAATCATACAGACCTATAAGCCTTTTATCAAACGTGTCAAAGTTATTTGAGAGAATATTAATAACTAAGCTAAATCCAATTCTTAGCGCGAAAGGATGCATTCCGAACCATCAATCCGGCTTCAGAAAACAACATAGTACGATCCAACAAACACACAGATTAGTAAATGTAATTAAAACGACCTTTGAAGAAAAAAAATACTGTTCTGCGCTCTTTATCGACGTATCTCAAGCATTCGATAAGGTTTGGCACGAAGGCCTAATATTTAAGCTAAAGCTGATCTTGCCCGAAAACTTGTATAAGCTTTTAAAAGATTATTTAACGAATCGCAAGTTTTTACTAAAAGAAGGTGACTCTTTAAGCTCGCCACAGCTCATTGAAGCCGGAGTTCCCCAAGGTAGTATTTTGGGACCAATTTTATATTTATTGTACACATCGGATATGCCAATTAGCACCCTAGTCCACACATCAACTTTTGCAGATGACACAGCTTTTTTAAGTATTCATGAAAGTGCCCAAGAAGCATCACAACTTTTACAAGACCACATAATCAATTTGGAAAAATGGCTAGAAAATTCTGAGAATAAAAGTGAATGAACAAAAATGCACTCACATAACTTTCACACTGCTTAGGGACTCATGCCCTCCTATTCGCATAAATAACCAAATGATACCACCGTCGCCTTACTTGGAAAAGCCACATAGAATCCAAGTTAACACAAATGAAACTAAAAGCAGTACAACTAAATTGGCTTATTGGCAGAAACTCCACCGTGAGCTTAGATTGTAAACTTCTACTGTACAAGTCGGTCCTCAAACCAATTTGGTGCTATGGGATTCAGTTATGGGGCACTGCCTCAGCTAGCAATGTAGAAAAAATTCAAAGGCGCCAAAATAAGATTTTACGTATTATTACATCTGCTCCCTGGTATATAAAAAATTCAAACATCCACAAAGACCTAAACATGCCATCAGTTAAAGCAGAAATAGCGAAACATGCAGTCACATATCTAAAGAGGCTTGAATCTCATGCTGAATGAACCTGGTTACATTCGACTAAAAAAAGAGATACTGCTTTTCTTGGCCGTACATTAGAGGGATGACCCGCAAATGATTTCAAAATCCGTGTAACAAACATTATTTTTGTCTAGCACTAGCTGGACTTAAAAAGAATATTTTATTTTAGACTTAAGATACGAGTAATTATTGTTAGTTCAAAAAATATTGAAGATACAATAAATAAATTATGAAAACAAAAAAAAAATCATATTTGATATTTTTAATTAATATTATCAGTTGATACAAGGTATATTTATTTTACTAGGTAGTGTCGTCCACCCAGCTGATTTCGTAGTTCGACATGTAAAAAGTTGTATGTGTTTAGAAATTTTATAGTGCAGAAGTGAGAAAGCAATAAAACACACACACTTCTCAATTTTCTTCTATGTTTTTTGACATTGCGAACTACAAAGCAAAAACAAAATGCCATGTTGTTCTAGTATTGTTGTAGGGACGCCACTACCTAGTAAGTACCTTACTAGGTAGTGTCGTCCGCCCAGCTGATTTAGTAGTTCGACATGTCAAAAGTTGTATGTGTTCAGAAATTTTATAGTGTAGAAGTGAAAAGGCAATAAAACACATACAGGCCTTCTCAATTTTCCCCTGTTTTTTGACATTTCGAACTACAAAGCAACAACAAAATGCCATGTTGTTCTTGTATTGTTGTATTTGTTGTAGGGACGCCACTACCTAGTAAAATAAATATACCTTGGCTATGCTTTAAACCAGGGTGAACTAATACAAGGTGAATTCCTGCTCTAGTTCCAGTCATTACGTATCTTTTGATTGTTATTTTTGTTAGTAATTGCTTTTTGTTTTTGGGGTTAGTTTTGTTAGTAAGATGACCTGCAAAGAAATTAAAAGATTAATTTGGTAACATTCATTAATGGAACGATACTTACGATTACCCAAGTTGTCCCGTCCAGTTTTATTTAGTTGTCCAATAAATAATCTGAAAAGAAATAAAAGAAAAAGCTAAGAATTAAAAATTGTTCTTACCATTTGTTTTGTTTTGCTTTGCAACTATCAATGATGGTTTTTATAGTCGTGTTTGTATAAGAGGGTGTTTCGTAGTAAGACTGTTTTTGTATTGGCAACGCAGTAATTATGTGTAGAATGCCAGAGGTAAACAAATAAAGTAATATGCAAAATTACAAATTAGCTGTTTATTTTGAATATTTATTATGTAGAGATTATGAATGAAAATGTTGTACTGCTGAAATTGCTGAGACCCTGGTTGCTGAAAGGAACACAGTATAAGTTTTTTGTTAAGGAATGAGAGATATATGGGATTGGTAGCTGAAAAAGGATAATTTAGGAGAGGGAGTAGGTACAGTAAGAGGTGTTAAAAGCGTTTTTTTTAATATGTAGTTAAATAGGGATTAAGGATTTGGAGGGAGAATTCGTATATAAATTTCAGCGAATAAGGATTTGGAGGGAAAACCCTTATGTAAATTTTAGCGAGTAAAGGATTTGAAGGGAGAATCCTTATATGCATTCTCAAGAGTAAATAAATCCCGCAATATTTCATGGGTATAAATACTCCAAAATATAGAAAATCGCTTAATTTTCTGGCTGAAACTTAGACAAAGTGAGAGAGTGTTGTTAAAATCGTTCTATGGATTTTTTTTAAGGTGATAAAAATTGAAAAAGTGATGTTTAAATAAAATGAGAATATTTTAAAATTAAAAAAAAAATAAAATCGTCTATGTAAGTTTTATTAAAGTCTCCGAAAGTGGCAGGAGATTTGATTAGATTGTGTTTTTTTTTTTTCTAATAGCAGGTGGATCCTTGAATGCTATAGTCGTCAAAACAACTCGGCAAAAGGACTATCAAGCAACAAAAATCTGTGTCCTGGAATAACTTCGGTTAGATAGAAGAGAAAAATTTAAGAAAATACTTGGAAGCTAGTGGGGTAAGCTTGAATGGTGAAGCCAGGTAGGCCAGTTATATTTTATTATTCAAAAAATCGAGAAAAAAAATCTACTCTGTGCCTTTATATAGGGAAAGTAAAAAAAAGTAATTTTATATGAATAATTCTAGATAGAATAAATTAGAGTTAAGATTGTGTGTGTTTTGTGAATAATATTGTGTGCTTTCGTGAGTGTTTAATTTTAGGTCTGTAAAAAAAAGAAAAAGAGGAAAACTAAGAATAGAAAAATATTAATTAATTATAAATATATACTGAACAGTCTTAATCTGGCATTTGCCGAGTGAGCACGTATTTTCCTATTGACGGTTGTTTTTGCGGGTTATCGATTACAGTTGGTTTATCGAGAGTATTGTGCTTTTTCTTCTTCTTTTTATTATAAGAAGAAAAAATCTTTTACGGAAAAGAAGTGAATATATATATATATTTTTTTTTTGGGTGAAGGGCATACAAATAATAGTTTAAAGGGTTCTCTATACGCAATATGAACGTATATCCCCCGGACCACAATCGGTTCAGGGAGCTTGGCTCTTAGGCCGGTATAACTAAAGGCCACAAATCAAAACGACCACGACCTGAAGATTTTGTAGATTTATCAGAGACGGAGAACAATCAAAATCATCCTCCTCGTTATCTAGTTGCTTCATTAGTTCCCCAGCAAGAGGGTATACAGGCTCTCTCATTGGCATCATACAACGTTTTTCAGGTGGAAAAAGGTCTTGATTACATCTCTCGTGAACGCTTGGAAGTAAAGGAAATGAAAAGTGGAGATTTGTTAATAAAAGTGCCAAACAACAAAATTGCAGAAAAGTTTATTAGGGCTACTTTGATCGATACTATTCCAGTGAAAATAACCCTCCACAAAACATTAAACACTATTCAAGGACGGATATTTTCTAAGAAAATTTTAGATATTTCCCAAGAAGAACTTATTGAATCCCTCAAAACACAAAAGGTTGTAGATGTACGAAAGATCACCAAGAAAGAAGGAGACAAAATAGTCGGAACAGGTGCCGCAATTATTACCTTTGACTTAATTTATCGCCCTGAACACTTGAAAATTGGATGGGAACGTGTAGCTGTTGAGGAATATATACCAAATCCAATGCGATGCCTTACTTGCCAAAAACTTGGCCACACAAAAAAATGGTGTAAGAGCAGCGACCACTGCAAAGAATGGGGTTATACTGAACAACAAGAAATTTGTACTCGAAAATTCTGCGTAAACTGTGAAACTGAAACCCATAGATCGTATGACTCTGGATGTCCGACTTTCTGGAAACATAAGTCCGTAAATTATCTTAGAATCTCAAGAAGATGCACAACTCGCGAGGCTTGGAAAATATTCAATGACAATCCTAACCTAAACACTCTTAAACCTGTTCAAAGAAATAAGAAAATTCCAACATGTGCTCAAATTGCAAATGGCGAAATTAACAGAGAACCGATAACTGCAGAAAAAAACTTCAATTCCAACACCAAAACATTACATCAAAACACTCTCACAACAAAAACAAGTGCATCAACAAACTTAGAACAAATAAAACAAACCATCCCCTCAAAAACAAAAAACCCATCACTAATTATTGACAACAACAAAATTAACTCATCAAACTCTTTTCATCCTACAACCAATACCAATAGAGAAATAGATAATACTACAGCAACCACTCAACATATAGACCAGAACAATCTCATAACACTGGAAAACTCATACAAGTAAATATTTTCGCTAAATAAAAAAACAACAGACTATTCAACAACTGATAATCAAGATAAAATTAAAATTAGTGACGCCAACTCAGATAATTTAGAAGACTCTTTTGAAGATTGTTTTAAATTAAATTCAGACGAAAACATTACTGAAGATATGGTTATTCAGGAAATCAATGATGGTTTAAATTTAAACAGTCCACCAAGAACAACAAATAATTCTTTAAACATTGAAGACACACCGTGCACACAGCTTTATAACAATTTCCCTCAATTAAATGTATTAATTACACCAAATACTTTAAAGAAAACTAAGCCTACAAAAAAGAAAAAAGAAAATTTTAATGGTAAGTGGCCTAAACATCACGCTTCTACAGTGGAACATACAAGGTTTCATTAACAACAAATACGCTTTGGAACTCATAGTTGATCGGCATTTACCAAATATTATTGCGTTACAGGAAACGCATATAATAGAAAAGAACGTACATCTGCTTCACCTACCAGGATTTACAGTTTACCACCACAATAAAGATTACATTTACGCGAAATCGGGCATAGAAATACTGGTTAAAAATAATTTAAATGTCGTACAACATCTCAAATCAACAGATAACCTACTTTACCAAACCATAATAATACGTGCCGATGTCGATCTCCATATTACAAACGTTTACAGGGAAAGTGAAATTAACCTAACTACTTCAATGGTTAACAATATTTCTTTAACCAAGGACGTAAACCATATTTTTTTGGGTGACTTCAATTCACAGAATGTCCTATGGGGTTCTTCTTCGAACTCACCTAACGGAAAAATCTTGGAAGATTTCGCGGATGATGAAAACTTGGTAATTTTAAACGATGGTTCTCCCACTTTGTTCAATACAAGAAATACACTAACTGCTGTTGACGTTTCTATGTGTAGTGTTGACATGGCACCAAATTTAAATTGGATTTGCCTAGCCTTACCTAATTTCAGCGATCATTTCCCTATCCAGATAACCAATAATATGGGTATAGTAAATAAAAAATTTTCACCACGTTTTCAAGATGGAAAAGCTGACTGGCCTCTTTTCGAAAAGAGGGCAGCTACAGTGAATGACCAGTTCGATATAACAACAAACATTAATAAGGATGCTGCCCAGATTAAACGTATAATTAGACAATGAAACTATCCCTATTAGTCGTAAGCCAAAGGAAAAACACAATCCTAAATAGTTCAACTCTGAAATAGGTAAATTAATTAGCTTGAGACAAGATGCATGGAGACAATTTAAAAGGAGTCGATGTCAATCCAATGCTATAGAATATAGAAGGTCATGTGCAAAAGTAAAGCGAGAGTGTAAAACTGCAAAGAGAAAAACGTGGGAAAATTTTCTCAATACTTTGAACCCCTCAATGGATATTCGAGTTTTGTGGAATAAAGTTGGTAATTTAAGATCAAATCGCATTGACAACTTCCCAACATTATACGTAGATGAAAACATTATTTCTCATCCTTTAGAAATCGCTGATAGATTTGCACGTTTTTGGTGCTCACTAGGTGCAGATAATGCATTCGACAACGAAATCGTATCCGCAAAACAGAATCTTATTATAGATAATCTTCCGCAATCAAGTCAACAAATTACGATTTTATCTCAAAATATTGATGTTCGGGAACTAGATAATGTATTGAAAACAGTAAAAGGGTCAACACCAGCAAGAGATAAAATAACATATGCAATGGAGAAGAATTCTCCCAAAATACTGAGATCTCGACTTTGTGAACTATACAACAATATACTTGCCACCAGTGTCTTTCCACAAGACTGGAAAACTGCTATTTTATCCCCGATTCCTAAACCTGGAAAAAATCCCAATCAACTAGAAAAATTTTTGAAAAAATCATGGCAAAACGATTTTGGAAATTCACCAAACATAAGTTATCAAAAATACAACACGCTTTTATACCCAGACACGGTGTACACACAATATGCCACCAGTTAGAGGAAATTTTACGTTCAAACCTTAAACAAGGCAAACACAGTTTAGTGCTCTCGGAGGATATAGAAAAAGCCTTTGATCGCGTAATATCAACATATATCATTTTGGAGTTAAACAAATGGGGAATACCAAAACAAATAATGAAGCTCTTGAAATCTTCTTTGGATAATAGAAAGGTAATTGTTAAGGTAGACGTTCACTTTTCTACAACCTACTCATTGGACAATGGGATCCCTCAAGGTTCCCCCTGTCGGTAGTTTTATACAATATATACTCAAACTCTTTGGCAAGGGTCGTAGAAAATCTTCCCGGTATATATATAGATTATATTGGAATTTATGCTGACAACATATTTGCTGTAGCATCAGGAAATCCGGAAGCAGTCCGTTTAAATTTGAAAAATTTAGATATTAAGTTCCAGCAATGGGCAAAAAGCAAAGGTGCTGTTGTCCCTTCCAATAAAACGGAGGTTCTTCATGTTTGTAAAAAGAGAAAGCATTTATCTTATAAATTAAGTAAAATTAACAATCTGCTTAAACTAATTTGCTCTCGCAGCAAGGGACCCCATATTAACACCGCCGTAAATATTTGCCAATCTTTGGCAATGGGTACATTTTTGCATTGCATCACGGTTTATGGCTGGACCTCAAAAAAGAACATCGATAAAATCTACACTTCGATCAACAATTGCTTTAGAACTGCTTCTGGTTTACTAAGGACAACTCCGTTGAATATATTAAGATATGAAGCAAAGTTTTGTGATTTTCAAACTCAGTTGGAGAAGAGTGCTATTAATCTGACGGATTACACACTACTTTTTGGAAGCAATTAAATTCCCCTTTGAATGGTAAACCATCATCCATTAATAACATACTTTTACTTTTAAATAAATCAAATGTCTCAATACCGCAAAAACTGGATGGTCATGCTTATTCCGACACGTTTGCCAAAATAGATGACAGTCTAAGCTTCTACAACAAAAACACTACTAATCCGGATTGTTTTAAAAAAATGCTTTTACAAAAAGTTTCAGACTTCTCTCCTGCTGTAGTCTACTATACTGACGGATCTTTTCAAAATGGGGTCACATCGTACTCTATTGTTAAACAAATAACAAAACCCAATTTGAGACAATTAACCAAAATCGTTTGCCGGACCATACTGGAATTTTTACGGCTGAAATTGCGGCAATCAGTACTGCCATTACATGTTCCACTGTCCATGGTGAAAGAACTTTGATATGCACCGATAGCTTAAGTGTTACAAAAACCCTTATTAAAAATCAAAACGGTTCATATGATGACATGTTGCGTTTAAAACAAGTAGACCACCGAGTGCTGATACTTTGAATTCCAGCTCACATCGGTATTCTAGGAAATGAAAGTGCAGATAATGGTGCAAAAAATGCCTTAAATTTACCTCAAATAACTGAAACACCTTGTTTTCCAAAGTCATTAATAAACCAGTTTAAGATGACTCAAAGCCACCAACCTTCACAGCTGAGTAGACCAAAGTACAACAAAAACCTAACTAGACCTCAGTGTATAATGTTGGCCCGTCTTAGAGTGGGTAAAGCCCTCTTTAATTCAAAACATTTTTTCGAAAGAACAGATCCACCAAAATGCAGCTACTGCGATGTCAATCTAACAACTCAGCACATACTGTCAATCTGCCCAAACTCGAAAATAGATGAACCACTGGAGAAAATCCTTGATTGTACAACGGACGAAAATCTACCAAAAATTCAAAGAAGCTTACGGAAGCATAACATCCATGATGTTTAGAGCCAATCTTTAATTTAATTTCAATTCAATTTTATTAATTTAATTTTTTGTATAAATTTCTTTACTTTTCTTGTATTTAATTTTAACTACTGTTTAACTTAACTATTATTTAACCTCATGTACATTCAAAATAGTTTATAAATTCACAATACGTGCGCATATGGTCTTGCTACCCGGCGCTTTTTTCACATATATTTTATAAATTTATTTGTAAAGTATATTTTAAATAAATAAATAAAATATACTGAACGTTGGGCACAAACTAGGCGTGTTGAAGATTTTATCCAGGAATAGGTTAGAAGATTTTCCGCAAAACATCCTCAAGGAGCTCCTTAAGGCTTGTAATTTAGCTTCATTCGTTCCTGAAAAAAGGGATCTAAATAGTAGTTTGGGCCTGAAGAGGTTAAGAGAAAAAAGTAAGATATTTATATTTATAAAAATTTAAAGAGAATTACAAAAAAAGAGAATTTTTGTTTCGGTTATTTAATGATTATGATAGTAAAATTTAATAGAAAAGAAATTGTTAGTTAAAACAAAGGCATATTAAACAAGGTGATAGCGTAAGGGAGAGGAAATTTGAGCAAAAAATTTTTTGATTTTTTTTATATTGATTTTGACAGTAAAATAGATATTATTCTCTCTTAAAAAACCTGATTAATGTATCTCCATACATATAAAAAAAATTGAAAAAATTTCCCTTTAATATTAGCTCCGACTTGTGCAGTCACCTGGTTAAATATGCCTTGGTTAAAAGTATTAGACAATAAGTATATGTATATATGTATGTGTAAGGAATTTTATATTTTTATATTAATAAATTTTGATGTATAATATTTAGGTATAAAAATGGAATTTGAGTAAATCATTTTATTGGGATTGTTGAATCAGATAGGGTGTTGAAGGACGGGTTTTGGGTTCTGTAAAGATAGTTTTTATGATGGTGATATTACAGACATGGTTGGGAATGGGCTTTTGGGGATTAACATCTATCTCCCGATTTTTGAGGTTTCGAGGGGTTTTTTTTTTTGTGAGTGTAGTTTTTTTTTATTGACCTGTAGATATTTTTATTTTGTGACGTACCTAGGTAAGCTAAGGGTTGAGAACTCCGCCCAGTGAAGAAGCCGCAAGAACTAGCAGGGCTGGCAAACGGTAACAGAATATGGCGCCCAGAGGAAAGAACTGAAAGAAAGAATTTATGCTGACAACATATTTGCTGTAGCATCAGGAAATCCGGAAGCAGTCCGTTTAAATTTGAACAATTTAGATATCAAGTTCCAGCAATGGGCAAAAAGCAAAGGTGTTGTTGTCCCTTCCAATAAAACGGAGGTTCTTCATGTTTGTAAAAAGAGAAACTGCAGGAGGCGTACAACTTGTATCAGAAATGTTAATCTTGAAATCTCCGATCAGATGAGAATATTAGGAGTTATATTTTGCAGAAACCTACTTTGGAATAACCATGTGAAGCATTTATCTTATAAATTAAGTAAAATTAACAATCTGCTTAAACTAATTTGCTCTCGCAGCAAGGGACCCCATATTGACACCGCCGTAAATATTTGCCAATCTTTGGCAATGGGTACATTTTTGCATTTGTAGCAATTAACGTATTTAAAATTTAGCTAAAAAGGTGTTTGAACTGCTGGACTGTAGCTTTAGCATGCAAATGGTTCCGGCTTCTATCTCGTCGGCTATCGGTAGGGTTCGGAGCTACTTATTTCCAGTATTTTATTAGCATGACTACAGATTGTATTATTTTATTTATGCATGCTATCATAGAAAGTGTATAGAAAGGAAACGGAAATACTAATTATTAAGAAAAGTGTATGGACTTATGAATTTACTTAGTTGAACAATTTCGTGCGTAGATGTTTGCACGTATTTTTCCTCACCCAACCGTAATCATGAGGTAGAAAGCAGCAATATTATTCATGATCCCTTAAATAACTAAACTATTCGATCAACTAGTCGGAAATCAAACGAAAAACATTTAGCATTTCATTTTTAAAGTCGAATTCACAATGTTTATTAAAATAAAATTTCGTAACATTTTAATGTTTATCTTACTTTAGTTTTCAACTAACTGAAAAATTACAATCTGGAATTTGCATCATTGTAACCAAAAAAAAATTTTTTTAATTTAAATAAATGACTAAATTAACGCGAAGTACAAAAATCAATAATGTATATTTCTGAAAATAAAAAAAATAGTTATATCCAGTTCGGATATTAACATAATATAAAATTTTTATAAAAAAATGTAATATCACACATCAGTACATGTTTGAGTTATTCAGGTTTAACATAAAAATTATATAAAATAACGATTTATATTAATTTTATCCATATTAAAAAAAAATAATCTTAACCGAATTGGGGTTCGAACCATCAATGCTTTGCTCCGGAAACACACGCATGCTCTACACCACCGACGTACCGCGTAATTTTAATAACTATGACGATTTTATTGCATTGATACGCTATTAAAATGTAATGTAAAAGTTGTTAACATACTTACAAAGAAAATGTAAAATATTTCATTCCGTTACGTTATACAATTTTTTTTCCATTACTTAAATTTTACCAAGTTAGAGCCAAAAGAAGGAAACAAGCAAAGCAAAATTATTAACTAAAAAAATTCATTTGAAAATAATACTAATAAAATTTAGTTTAGTTTTGTTTGTTTCAATCCTTTTCTCTACTATATAACTTTTTCTTTAATCAAAGCAAGATATTTAGTTGGTTATTGTATAAAAAAAATTAACAGAAAATATTAAAAAAAAATTTATTAAACCCGACCGGGCATTGAACACACGACCTTCGGATTGCAAGACGGCGTCTCATACACTACACCATCGACGACATTAATATAGCGATAGAATTTCTTGACCGGATTACTTAGTTACGAATAGCAGAATTGGAATAAAAAGAAATAATGCAAAGTAAAAATCCTGATAAATTCTTTAATTTTGAAGATAAATATATTATCATGGTATTCATATTTTAGGAAATTCAATTTTCATTCCAATTCTGTTAATTAAATTTTCTTAGCACCTCTAGAATTTGGAATAGCAGACCATCATCAATTATTTCTTACTATAATTTAAGAAATACAATTGCTGATGCTTTACTAACTCAAATTTATTATAAATAAAATACATAAACACAACTTACAGCTTGAAATGGAATCCCTCGTCGAAAGATCTTTCGCTGGGCTTCGTGCTGATGATCGTTGCTGGCAAAGGAGTTTAATTATTAATTAATTTACATATTGGTACTACGTTAGTTGAACTTTATTTGTTTGTGTTCATATGTATATTTATCATTTTTATAAAATAATTTATTTCTTTTTAAGTTTAAGTTGTTTTGTTTAAGTCACTTTCGATACTAATTGATCTTTACTTCTGTTCACTATGTATGATTTTTACATTTTTTTCTCTCTTTTCTACATATTGATTTTTGCACTTTAACAATTTTTTTTTTTCGGGATAAATAAGAATTAAAACCAATTACTCTTAATAAAACTTTTCTCTATAGTTATAAATTATGCATTATGGAACATTATTATATTGATAAAATGTATGTTTAATATGATTCTTTTTTTCTATTAGAAAAATCTTAAGCTTTACCCAAAATGGGTTTTTTTTTTTAATTGATTTTATTTTATAGGATTTAAACCACTTTTCACTTTAACTAAACTTTTGCTTTTAGTTATTTTTTTTTTGCCTTTTTCATGTCTTGATAATGTTCATGTTCAGGACAATTTTAGATGCGGGTTTCTGATGAGGGTTTCCCGTGCCCAAGAAAGAAGTTGACTCCACAGTATGGCTGAAACTTGTCAGATTTGTTTAACCCAAAGGTAAATTTTTCCTGGAGGTGATTTGCATTAAAACGTATGCAGTAACATTACCTTTTCTGTGAATAGAACCGCACTATTATGAAAAATACTATTATTCACTTAATATTTAATTAATTGAAATAAAATTGATTTTTTTTCTCTGGATGAAGCACTGAATAGGTTTTCTCTCAGAAACGATTTTTAAGCAGTAATGGCGAACAGGAAAGAAAGAATTTTACATGGCTTACGCGATATTTATACCCGGATTAACACGCTAAAATTTTGGAAAACATGCGCTAATTCACCGATTGTTTTCTTTTCCTTTTTTCCACTTATTTTCTCTTATATGACGTTATTACTAAAATGCACTGTTTAATCACAGAGTCGTATCAACGAGACAATCAAGTACTGACTGTTACAAAAAATTATGTTTAAAAAGTAATTTGAATATGGTTGATTTAAGCGCCTCTACAAACCCCCCTGCCAAAATCAGGTTTTAGGCTCCAAGGGACATAAACCTGATACCGCTTAAAGGCAACAAAATAATAGAAAAACTACAAATTATTGCCGTATATCCTTTGCGTGGTATACTCCGATATAACGTCCATTAAGGTCCTCTAGTTCATAATAGGAATTTCCAGTTCTTTTCCGAATGCGTGCCTTCACAAAAGATGGAGCTAGTTTAGCGTTAAAGCCTTTTTCAAAACTACTTTGTCGAAAGTTGCGCCTAAAAACTTCTTGACCTGTTGCATAACTAACCACCCGAGATCGCAGATTATATGATTTTTCATTCCTATCCTGCTGATGCTTCATATTTTTCAAAGCCCGATTTCTAACGATGTCGAAAGAGTCTTCCTTATTGAATTTCACAGTTCTGTCGTCAATTAGTTCTAAATTCCGCAGAAGTGCATATGTCTTACCATTGGTAATCATATGTTGTCCGAATGCCATGTAATAAGGAGAAGTCCCTATAGATGCATGCACTGATGATCGTAGTGAACAACAAATGCTGCTGAGGTACTCATCCCAATTACTCTGGTCGTGTTTAATATATGCCCTGATTGCCGATAGAACTGAACGATTAACGCGCTCAGATGCATTAGCCTGGGGCGAATATACAGCAGTATAAATATGACTGATACCATAATTTTGCAACATTTTATTAAAGTGCATCGATTTGAATTGCGCTCCATTATCAGAAACTATTGACTCCGGCGTACCAAATGTGTGGAAAAGGTCTTCTTCGAGATATTTTATAATTACATCTGCTGTAAACTTTTTAACTGCCTTCAGAAAGCAAAATTTTGAAAAATGATCAAGGACGATAAAAATACCTACATTATCCGATTTTGATCTTGGGTATGGACCAAGAAAGTCTACGTACAGTTTTTGGAAAAATCTATTGCTATTGGTATTCTTTCCCATAGGTGGTCGTGTCACAAAGTTGGGATGTTTAGAGCCCTTGCAAGTGTCACAGGAATTGACATATTCTCGAACATCATTTACTAAATTTGGCCAAAAGTAAAACCTTCGAATGCGGTCTAACGTTTTGGTAATACCACCATGAGATGACAAGTGACTATCATGTGCCTTTTCAAGTACCTCTCCAATCATATCTTTTGGTATCCAGAGTTTCCATGCCAAATCATCTTGTAGTTGCTCCCCAGAACAATGTTCCGACCGTCTGTACAAGTAACCGTCAATGATTTTCAGGTCTGGTGTCTTACTCAGACTCACTCTAATTTTGTCCAATAGGTTTAAATAGTCGAAACTTTTGAACTTGTCGGATTGTAAGTCTACGAATAGTCCAGAGTCCTCATCCAAAACAGACAAATTAAAACCGGTAATCTCGGACAGATCTTCAGTGTTGGTATGCGAAAGTGCATCAGGAACCACGTTTTGGCTGCCTTTCCTATGTTGGATGTTAAAATTAAATCCTTGAAGTTTCAAAGCCCATCTTGCCAACCGTGAATTGAGATCAGTTTGGGACATGAGCCACTTAAGTGATGCATGATCAGTAACCACTGTGAACTCATGCCCTTCAACATAAGCTCTAAACTTTTTAATGCTCAACATTGCTGCTAAACAACATTGCTGCTAAACAACCGAATAATTGCGTTGGGCTTAGTTGAGTTTCTTTGACATAAATGCAATAGGAACCTCTTCACCTTCCGCAGTCTTCTGTACCAATACACTTCCTATTCCAGTATGGCTTGCATCACAATGAATAAAGAACGGTTGTGAAAAGTCAGGTCTATGCAATACTGGGGCAGTGGTCAAGATGCGCTTTAATTCGTCAAATGATTTTTGAGCCTCTTCACTCCAAACAAACTTTCTACTTGTTTTTAACAAGTCTGTTAAAGGTGCAGTTACCGCAGCGTAATTCCTAATGAACTTCCTGTACCAACCGGATACTCCAAGAAATCTTCTGATTTGTTTCACTGACCTAGATATTGGAAATTCACGTATGGCAGCAATTTTATCCGGATCAGTCTGTATAACACCCTTTCCCACTATATGTCCAAGATAACGGACTTCTCGCACACAAAATTTCGATTTTTCAACATTTATTGTGAGTCCTGCAGATCGGATTTGATCAGAAACCTCACGTAAAACAGCAATATGCCTGGCAAATGTATCTGACACTATTAACAAATCGTCCAGATAGACGAACACTTCAGTTCTTAAATTCGCCGGTATCACCTTGCCCATTAACCTTGACATGGTTTGTGGCGCATTACAAAGACCAAATGGCATGACCTTGTAATGGTACAAGGGACGTCCGGGAACAGTAAATGCCGTCTTATCTTTCGACGATTTGTCAAGAGGGATTTGCCAGAACGCATCCTTAAGGTCTAAGCTTGTAATAAATTCAGCCTTTGGTAATCGACTGAGAATGGCATCAATATTCGGCAAAGGATATGCATCCTTAACGGTTACTGAATTGACCTTTCTACTATCTAGGCATAAACGAACCTTGCCTGGCTTACGAACGAGGACAATAGGAGATGACCATGCGCTATCAGATTCCTCGATTACGTCATTTTCTAACATTCTGTCAAGTTCCGCATAAATTAGTTTTTCCATTGCTGGGGAAACCGGAAAATGACGCTGTTTGATTGGGGTAGCTGTACCAACGTCAATAACATGTGAAATTACTTTTGTACGACCCAATCCTTCTTTCGCAAATGAGGGAAAAGAGTTAATAATGTGTTGCAATTGCTGCTTCTGGGACTCTGACAAACATCGTTGTTCAGTATTGCCATTAGAAAATAAATTAAGATTAAGTTCTGACACAAGACCTGTCGGAAGTAGATTAAAGCTTCTCCAGAAATCTATGCCAAGGTACAAATTTTGAGACAGGGATGGCACAATATATAATACTATGTTCTTTCTAATGCCTCGAAAAACTATAGTGGTACGAATATATCCCGAAACACTTTGAGATTTTCCATCAGCTGTCTTGACATACGATCCTAACCTCTTGAAATCGGTCTTAGAATTTAGAAAATCTACTGCAGCTTGCGCTCCTAAACAACTAACAGAAGCTCCGGTGTCCAATAAACCCATGACCAATTTCCCAAAAATGTTTACTTCCGCGTAAGGACGAATATCACTAGGTTTATCATAAATGGAGTTCAGAAAGCCACGCCTAATAGATCTAACATTTTTCCAAAAATATTTCAACCGTTCAGTAGACCGTCTTTGTTTTCTAGTGATAGTTGGTTTATTAAAAATTTTATTTCTTATTTCATTATACTCAGCTAAGCGTACATGAAATGGTTTAAAATATGTTGGTGGATGAGATGAAGATGGTAAAGGGCGAGAACTAATTTTGTTGTTATTTCTAAAAGTTAAATTTTTATTTAAAATTGTCACATCAGGTAAAAAGGTGTTTGAACTGCTGGACTGTAGCTTTAGCATGCAAATGGTTCCGGCTTCTATCTCGTCGGCTATCGGTAGGGTTCGGAGCTACTTATTTCCAGTATTTTATTAGCATGACTACAGATTGTATTATTTTATTTATGCATGCTATCATAGAAAGTGTATAGAAAGGAAACGGAAATACTAATTATTAAGAAAAGTGTATGGACTTATGAATTTACTTAGTTGAACAATTTCGTGCGTAGATGTTTGCACGTATTTTTCCCCACCCAACCGTAATCATGAGGTAGAAAGCAGCAATATTATTCATGATCCCTTAAATAACTAAACTATTCGATCAACTAGTCGGAAATCAAACGAAAAACATTTAGCATTTCATTTTTAAAGTCGAATTCACAATGTTTATTAAAATAAAATTTCGTAACATTTTAATGTTTATCTTACTTTAGTTTTCAACTAACTGAAAAATTACAATCTGGAATTTGCATCATTGTAACCAAAAAAAAATTTTTTTAATTTAAATAAATGACTAAATTAACGCGAAGTACAAAAATCAATAATGTATATTTCTGAAAATAAAAAAAATAGTTATATCCAGTTCGGATATTAACATAATATAAAATTTTTATAAAAAAATGTAATATCACACATCAGTACATGTTTGAGTTATTCAGGTTTAACATAAAAATTATATAAAATAACGATTTATATTAATTTTATCCATATTAAAAAAAAATAATCTTAACCGAATTGGGGTTCGAACCATCAATGCTTTGCTCCGGAAACACACGCATGCTCTACACCACCGACGTACCGCGTAATTTTAATAACTATGACGATTTTATTGCATTGATACGCTATTAAAATGTAATGTAAAAGTTGTTAACATACTTACAAAGAAAATGTAAAATATTTCATTCCGTTACGTTATACAATTTTTTTTCCATTACTTAAATTTTACCAAGTTAGAGCCAAAAGAAGGAAACAAGCAAAGCAAAATTATTAACTAAAAAAAATTCATTTGAAAATAATACTAATAAAATTTAGTTTAGTTTTGTTTGTTTCAATCCTTTTCTCTACTATATAACTTTTTCTTTAATCAAAGCAAGATATTTAGTTGGTTATTGTATAAAAAAAATTAACAGAAAATAATAAAAAAAAATTTATTAAACCCGACCGGGCATTGAACACACGACCTTCGGATTGCAAGACGGCGTCTCATACACTACACCATCGACGACATTAATATAGCGATAGAATTTCTTGACCGGATTACTTAGTTACGAATAGCAGAATTGGAATAAAAAGAAATAATGCAAAGTAAAAATCCTGATAAATTCTTTAATTTTGAAGATAAATATATTATCATGGTATTCATATTTCAGGAAATTCAATTTTCATTCCAATTCTGTTAATTAAATTTTCTTAGCACCTCTAGAATTTGGAATAGCAGACCATCATCAATTATTTCTTACTATAATTTAAGAAATACAATTGCTGATGCTTTACTAACTCAAATTTATTATAAATAAAATACATAAACACAACTTACAGCTTGAAATGGAATCCCTCGTCGAAAGATCTTTCGCTGGGCTTCGTGCTGATGATCGTTGCTGGCAAAGGAGTTTAATTATTAATTAATTTACATATTGGTACTACGTTAGTTGAACTTTATTTGTTTGTGTTCATATATATATTTATCATTTTTATAAAATAATTTATTTCTTTTTAAGTTTAAGTTGTTTTGTTTAAGTCACTTTCGATACTAATTGATCTTTACTTCTGTTCACTATGTATGATTTTTACATTTTTTTCTCTCTTTTCTACATATTGATTTTTGCACTTTAACAATTTTTTTTTCGGGATAAATAAGAATTAAAACCAATTACTCTTAATAAAACTTTTCTCTATAGTTATAAATTATGCATTATGGAACATTATTATATTGATAAAATGTATGTTTAATATGATTCTTTTTTTCTATTAGAAAAATCTTAAGCTTTACCCAAAATGGGTTTTTTTTTTTTTATTGATTTTATTTTATAGGATTTAAACCACTTTTCACTTTAACTAAACTTTTGCTTTTAGTTATTTTTTTCTTGCCTTTTTCATGTCTTGATAATGTTCATGTTCAGGACAATTTTAGATGCGGGTTTCTGATGAGGGTTTCCCGTGCCCAAGAAAGAAGTTGACTCCACAGTATGGCTGAAACTTGTCAGATTTGTTTAACCCAAAGGTAAATTTTTCCTGGAGGTGATTTGCATTAATCTATGGTAGAAATTGTTCTGGAATTCGATAAAAAAATATTTCCCTTTACATGTCTACATATGAAATAAAACGTATGCAGTAACATTACCTTTTCTGTGAATAGAACCGCACTATTATGAAAAATACTATTATTCACTTAATATTTAATTAATTGAAATAAAATTGATTTTTTTTCTCTGGATGAAGCACTGAATAGGTTTTCTCTCAGAAACGATTTTTAAGCAGTAATGGCGAACAGGAAAGAAAGAATTTTACATGGCTTACGCGATATTTATACCCGGATTAACACGCTAAAATTTTGGAAAACATGCGCTAATTCACCGATTGTTTTCTTTTCCTTTTTTCCACTTATTTTCTCTTATATGACGTTATTACTAAAATGCACTGTTTAATCACAGAGTCGTATCAACGAGACAATCAAGTACTGACTGTTACAAAAAATTATGTTTAAAAAGTAATTTGAATATGGTTGATTTAAGCGCCTCTACAAACCCCCCTGCCAAAATCAGGTTTTAGGCTCCAAGGGACATAAACCTGATACCGCTTAAAGGCAACAAAATAATAGAAAAACTACAAATTATTGCCGTATATCCTTTGCGTGGTATACTCCGATATAACGTCCATTAAGGTCCTCTAGTTCATAATAGGAATTTCCAGTTCTTTTCCGAATGCGTGCCTTCACAAAAGATGGAGCTAGTTTAGCGTTAAAGCCTTTTTCAAAACTACTTTGTCGAAAGTTGCGCCTAAAACCTTCTTGACCTGTTGCATAACTAACCACCCGAGATCGCAGATTATATGATTTTTCATTCCTATCCTGCTGATGCTTCATATTTTTCAAAGCCCGATTTCTAACGATGTCGAAAGAGTCTTCCTTATTGAATTTCACAGTTCTGTCGTCAATTAGTTCTAAATTCCGCAGAAGTGCATATGTCTTACCATTGGTAATCATATGTTGTCCGAATGCCATGTAATAAGGAGAAGTCCCTATAGATGCATGCACTGATGATCGTAGTGAACAACAAATGCTGCTGAGGTACTCATCCCAATTACTCTGGTCGTGTTTAATATATGCCCTGATTGCCGATAGAACTGAACGAATAACGCGATCAGATGCATTAGCCTGGGGCGAATATACAGCAGTATAAGTATGACTGATACCATAATTTTGCAACATTTTATTAAAGTGCATCGATTTGAATTGTGCTCCATTATCAGAAACTATTGACTCCGGCGTACCAAATGTGTGGAAAAGGTCTTCTTCGAGATATTTTATAATTACATCTGCTGTAAACTTTTTAACTGCCTTCAGAAAGCAAAATTTTGAAAAATGATCAAGGACGATAAAAATACCTACATTATCCGATTTTGATCTTGGGTATGGACCAAGAAAGTCTACGTACAGTTTTTGGAAAAATCTATTGCTATTGGTATTCTTTCCCATAGGTGGTCGTGTCACAAAGTTGGGATGTTTAGAGCCCTTGCAAGTGTCACAGGAATTGACATATTCTCGAACATCATTTACTAAATTTGGCCAAAAGTAAAACCTTCGAATGCGGTCTAACGTTTTGGTAATACCACCATGAGATGACAAGTGACTATCATGTGCCTTTTCAAGTACCTCTCCAATCATATCTTTTGGTATCCAGAGTTTCCATGCCAAATCATCTTGTAGTTGCTCCCCAGAACAATGTTCCGACCGTCTGTACAAGTAACCGTCAATGATTTTCAGGTCTGGTGTCTTACTCAGACTCACTCTAATTTTGTCCAATAGGTTTAAATAGTCGAAACTTTTGAACTTGTCGGATTGTAAGTCTACGAATAGTCCAGAGTCCTCATCCAAAACAGACAAATTAAAACCGGTAATCTCGGACAGATCTTCAGTGTTGGTACGCGAAAGTGCATCAGGAACCACGTTTTGGCTGCCTTTCCTATGTTGGATGTTAAAATTAAATCCTTGAAGTTTCAAAGCCCATCTTGCCAACCGTGAATTGAGATCAGTTTGGGACATGAGCCACTTAAGTGATGCATGATCAGTAACCACTGTGAACTCATGCCCTTCAACATAAGCTCTAAACTTTTTAATGCTCAACATTGCTGCTAAACAACATTGCTGTTAAACAACCGAATAATTGCGTTGGGCTTGGTTGAGTTTCTTTGACATAAATGCAATAGGAACCTCTTCACCTTCCGCAGTCTTCTGTACCAATACACTTCCTATTCCAGTATGGCTTGCATCACAATGAATAAAGAACGGTTGTGAAAAGTCAGGGCTATGCAATACTGGGGCAGTGGTCAAGATGCGCTTTAATTCGTCAAATGATTTTTGAGCCTCTTCACTCCAAACAAACTTTCTACTTGTTTTTAACAAGTCTGTTAAAGGTGCAGTTACCGCATCGTAATTCCTAATGAACTTCCTGTACCAACCGGATACTCCAAGAAATCTTCTGATTTGTTTCACTGACCTAGGTATTGGAAATTCACGTATGGCAGCAATTTTATCCGGATCAGTCTGTATAACACCCTTTCCCACTATATGTCCAAGATAACGGACTTCTCGCACACAAAATTTCGATTTTTCAACATTTATTGTGAGTCCTGCAGATCGGATTTGATCAGAAACCTCACGTAAAACAGCAATATGCCTGGCAAATGTATCTGACACTATTAACAAATCGTCCAGATAGACGAACACTTCAGTTCTTAAATTCGCCGGTATCACCTTGCCCATTAACCTTGACATGGTTTGTGGCGCATTACAAAGACCAAATGGCATGACCTTGTAATGGTACAAGGGACGTCCGGGAACAGTAAATGCCGTCTTATCTTTCGACGATTTGTCAAGAGGGATTTGCCAGAACGCATCCTTAAGGTCTAAGCTTGTAATAAATTCAGCCTTTGGTAATCGACTGAGAATGGCATCAATATTCGGCAAAGGATATGCATCCTTAACGGTTACTGAATTGACCTTTCTACTATCTAGGCATAAACGAACCTTGCCTGGCTTACGAACGAGGACAATAGGAGATGACCATGCGCTATCAGATTCCTCGATTACGTCATTTTCTAACATTCTGTCAAGTTCCGCATAAATTAGTTTTTCCATTGCTGGGGAAACCGGAAAATGACGCTGTTTGATTGGGGTAGCTGTACCAACGTCAATAACATGTGAAATTACTTTTGTACGACCCAATCCTTCTTTCGCAAATGAGGGAAAAGAGTTAATAATGTGTTGCAATTGCTGCTTCTGGGACTCTGACAAACATCGTTGTTCAGTATTGCCATTAGAAAATAAATTAAGATTAAGTTCTGACACAAGACCTGTCGGAAGTAGATTAAAGCTTCTCCAGAAATCTATGCCAAGGTACAAATTTTGAGACAGGGATGGCACAATATATAATACTATGTTCTTTCTAATGCCTCGAAAAACTATAGTGGTACGAATATATCCCGAAACACTTTGAGATTTTCCATCAGCTGTCTTGACATACCTCTTGAAATCGGTCTTAGAATTTAGAAAATCTACTGCAGCTTGCGCTCCTAAACAACTAACAGAAGCTCCGGTTTCCAATAAACCCATGACCAATTTCCCAAAAATGTTTACTTCCGCGTAAGGACGAATATCACTAGGTTTATCATAAATGGAGTTCAGAAAGCCACGCCTAATAGATCTAACATTTTTCCAAAAATATTTCAACCGTTCAGTAGACCGTCTTTGTTTTCTAGTGATAGTTGGTTTATTAAAAATTTTATTTCTTATTTCATTATACTCAGCTAAGCGTACATGAAATGGTTTAAAATATGTTGGTGGATGAGATGAAGATGGTAAAGGGCGAGAACTAATTTTGTTGTTATTTCTAAAAGTTAAATTTTTATTTAAAATTGTCACATCAGGTATTGGTGTAAGTTTACACGAATTAGGGTCCTGCCAAGCATCTTCTGAAGACTGCGGTTTAAGAATCGACCTATTGTGAACTAAATCTAAAGTAATACTGCTGTTTCTTTCATTTTTATTATTTAAAGATAAATCTTTGTTTTTAAAAGTTATAATTGGTCGGTATTTGTACCCATTGTTCTCTTCGGTCTGCGTGCACTTTTCAGCGCACTCGATTGGAAGTTTTTTGGTGCATTACAGTGGACACAATTTGGCTTATACATGTTGGCAGCGCCACAGCCGTAACAGAAAATGCGTCTGTCATCCAGACAATCTTGGTATCTGTGACCTGCTTTTTGACAGTTCCAACATGTAAGGGAAAACGCTGAGATCTCTTCCTCATCTATGAGATCACTTTCATCTTCGATGACCTCACTTATTTGCCTACGAGGAACAAATGGTTTCAAAAGTTGGTGTCTTTTCCCTACATCCAGTAAAAAGAATTCTCGTCTACGACAAATATCACGTAACTCGGAGACAGATTGTATCTTCCGATTAAGATTCTCATACTGGATCTCGGGCAACAAATTTCTTCGGAGAATTTCTACAAGAACCTCCTCTTGTAGAGGTTGAGAAAGACGATCAGAAATTTCCACAATAGATTCATAGAATGAATCGAAACTCTCATTAACTTTTTGCTTCCTGTCTCGAATCATTTCACGAATATCAAGATCTGTGCGAGAATCTTTATATTGTGCACGCAAAACAACACAAAAATCCCTCCAAATAATTCTTCTAACTGATTGATGATACCTCCAAAACCAGTCGTTGGCTTTGGATTCAAAAAGAGCTGATAAATGATCGCATAGAAGATCGAAGTTACCATTAAGAGTCTGCTTTGTCAAAGCTTCTACTCTGTAAATAAATTTATCTACACACATTCCTCTCGCATCCCCTGTGAATTTTACTTTCCAATTATGAATTATATGACCTACTCTATCTGGCCTAAACACAGATTCACCAAACTGAGAGCTATTTATTCTGGTTGAATTTAACTCATGATTAGAAAAATCTTGACGTGGATCTTGCTGATTATTCCCACTAGGTAAACCCAACAGTTGCTCTAGAGTCTGTTGTTCAACAGCGGGTAAAGTGTGCATTCGCGAATTCGTTTTTGAACTAGAGGCTTCAGCTCTACCCACAACATCTTGTCTCTGGGCATTTAAACTTAATCGACTGAAACAGGCCTCCATATTGGTTTCAACCAGCTTGGTTAATTCTTGGCTTAAATATGTGAGCATCTCAGGCTGTTGTTCATCCATAGCGCTTTTTATCACGCTTTTGATACGTTCTAATTCCCCTGATGGTGAACTGTTCGACTGCATTGACGAGTTATTATCTGACGGTTGTTCAGCTGATTGCTTAGGATCAGATTCTAAAGTACGCTGAGCTCTTGATCGAGTCACTATGGAAGGGGGTGGAAATTTTAGGTTCTGCACGGTCGTTGTTGTGGCGGTGGTAGGCACAGAAAGATTACTACCACAAAATGAACAAGTCTGGTTATTTTTAGGAATTTTATGCAAACAGGATATGTGTAAAGGATGACCACATGGCGGGATATACATATATTTAGAGTCTATAATAGAATCTTTACAGTACACACAATTCGGTAAATTCATAGTGGAAACTGTACTAGCTGAGAAAATTTATTATAAAAAAAATTTTAACTATGTCTGCAGCAAAAGTAAAGCTTATTTAAAATTATACTCACACCTTTATTAAGTAACTTAATGAGAAATTATTATATAATTAAAATTAAATGTTTATAAAAAACCTTAAACAAATAATATAATAAATATTATTCAGAAGAAAAATTTTCTTTTCATAAAAAAAATAATTAATGTTTTTTTTTTCTGCCAATGCACGAGAAAACTACAAAAAGAATTATAAGTATATTTATTTTTTAAATAGCTTAAAAATAATATTTGCCACAAGAAAGATTATTAGTTTTATGATTTCTGACGACGTTGTCGAATAGTTTAAAACGTTCAACAAATGTAAATCAAATCCGAAACACAGATAAAAGATTTAGATAGAAAATTATATTTAGAAAGCGAAAAAGAAAGGTTGGTATTTCTTCGAATTGACTTCAAAAATAATCATTTCCTAACCAATTTTTTTCCCAAAAAAAAACGAAGTAATAACACCGATAGTCTTTATTTTTCGGTCTGATTCTAGCTTTTCTAGTCCAGACATCAGCATTTCCAGAAAAATAAAACACTACGGTAAAACAGATAGTTGAAAGTATGCAATTTCGGTTAACGTCGGTTAATAGCATAATTAACTAAATGCATTATTATTCCACACGTAACGACAAAAGATAACGATTTGAGATAAAGAAAAATACAAAAAAAGAAATAAAAAAAGAATGGGACTACACATAAGACTATTTAAAGATGGATTTAAAATAAACGATCAACTCGTGTGTGGGCCCCACGTTGGGCGCCAAAAATAATATCTGTAGCAATTAACGTATTTAAAATTTAGCTAAAAAGGTGTTTGAACTGCTGGACTGTAGCTTTAGCATGCAAATGGTTCCGGCTTCTATCTCGTCGGCTATCGGTAGGGTTCGGAGCTACTTATTTCCAGTATTTTATTAGCATGACTACAGATTGTATTATTTTATTTATGCATGCTATCATAGAAAGTGTATAGAAAGGAAACGGAAATACTAATTATTAAGAAAAGTGTATGGACTTATGAATTTACTTAGTTGAACAATTTCGTGCGTAGATGTTTGCACGTATTTTTCCCCACCCAACCGTAATCATGAGGTAGAAAGCAGCAATATTATTCATGATCCCTTAAATAACTAAACTATTCGATCAACTAGTCGGAAATCAAACGAAAAACATTTAGCATTTCATTTTTAAAGTCGAATTCACAATGTTTATTAAAATAAAATTTCGTAACATTTTAATGTTTATCTTACTTTAGTTTTCAACTAACTGAAAAATTACAATCTGGAATTTGCATCATTGTAACCAAAAAAAAATTTTTTTAATTTAAATAAATGACTAAATTAACGCGAAGTACAAAAATCAATAATGTATATTTCTGAAAATAAAAAAAATAGTTATATCCAGTTCGGATATTAACATAATATAAAATTTTTATAAAAAAATGTAATATCACACATCAGTACATGTTTGAGTTATTCAGGTTTAACATAAAAATTATATAAAATAACGATTTATATTAATTTTATCCATATTAAAAAAAAATAATCTTAACCGAATTGGGGTTCGAACCATCAATGCTTTGCTCCGGAAACACACGCATGCTCTACACCACCGACGTACCGCGTAATTTTAATAACTATGACGATTTTATTGCATTGATACGCTATTAAAATGTAATGTAAAAGTTGTTAACATACTTACAAAGAAAATGTAAAATATTTCATTCCGTTACGTTATACAATTTTTTTTCCATTACTTAAATTTTACCAAGTTAGAGCCAAAAGAAGGAAACAAGCAAAGCAAAATTATTAACTAAAAAAATTCATTTGAAAATAATACTAATAAAATTTAGTTTAGTTTTGTTTGTTTCAATCCTTTTCTCTACTATATAACTTTTTCTTTAATCAAAGCAAGATATTTAGTTGGTTATTGTATAAAAAAAATTAACAGAAAATATTAAAAAAAAATTTATTAAACCCGACCGGGCATTGAACACACGACCTTCGGATTGCAAGACGGCGTCTCATACACTACACCATCGACGACATTAATATAGCGATAGAATTTCTTGACCGGATTACTTAGTTACGAATAGCAGAATTGGAATAAAAAGAAATAATGCAAAGTAAAAATCCTGATAAATTCTTTAATTTTGAAGATAAATATATTATCATGGTATTCATATTTTAGGAAATTCAATTTTCATTCCAATTCTGTTAATTAAATTTTCTTAGCACCTCTAGAATTTGGAATAGCAGACCATCATCAATTATTTCTTACTATAATTTAAGAAATACAATTGCTGATGCTTTACTAACTCAAATTTATTATAAATAAAATACATAAACACAACTTACAGCTTGAAATGGAATCCCTCGTCGAAAGATCTTTCGCTGGGCTTCGTGCTGATGATCGTTGCTGGCAAAGGAGTTTAATTATTAATTAATTTACATATTGGTACTACGTTAGTTGAACTTTATTTGTTTGTGTTCATATGTATATTTATCATTTTTATAAAATAATTTATTTCTTTTTAAGTTTAAGTTGTTTTGTTTAAGTCACTTTCGATACTAATTGATCTTTACTTCTGTTCACTATGTATGATTTTTACATTTTTTTCTCTCTTTTCTACATATTGATTTTTGCACTTTAACAATTTTTTTTTTTCGGGATAAATAAGAATTAAAACCAATTACTCTTAATAAAACTTTTCTCTATAGTTATAAATTATGCATTATGGAACATTATTATATTGATAAAATGTATGTTTAATATGATTCTTTTTTTCTATTAGAAAAATCTTAAGCTTTACCCAAAATGGGTTTTTTTTTTTTTATTGATTTTATTTTATAGGATTTAAACCACTTTTCACTTTAACTAAACTTTTGCTTTTAGTTATTTTTTTCTTGCCTTTTTCATGTCTTGATAATGTTCATGTTCAGGACAATTTTAGATGCGGGTTTCTGATGAGGGTTTCCCGTGCCCAAGAAAGAAGTTGACTCCACAGTATGGCTGAAACTTGTCAGATTTGTTTAACCCAAAGGTAAATTTTTCCTGGAGGTGATTTGCATTAATCTATGGTAGAAATTGTTCTGGAATTCGATAAAAAAATATTTCCCTTTACATGTCTACATATGAAATAAAACGTATGCAGTAACATTACCTTTTCTGTGAATAGAACCGCACTATTATGAAAAATACTATTATTCACTTAATATTTAATTAATTGAAATAAAATTGATTTTTTTTCTCTGGATGAAGAAGGTTTTCTCTCAGAAACGATTTTTAAGCAGTAATGGCGAACAGGAAAGAAAGAATTTTACATGGCTTACGCGATATTTATACCCGGATTAACACGCTAAAATTTTGGAAAACATGCGCTAATTCAGCGATTGTTTTCTTTTCCTTTTTTCCACTTATTTTCTCTTATATGACGTTATTACTGAAATGCACTGTTTAATCACAGAGTCGTATCAACGAGACAATCAAGTACTGACTGTTACAAAAAATTATGTTTAAAAAGTAATTTGAATATGGTTGATTTAAGCGCCTCTACACATTGCATCACGGTTTATGGCTGGACCTCAAAAAAGAACATCGATAAAATCTACACCTCGATCAACAATTGCTTTAGAACTGCTTCTGGTTTACTAAGGACAACTCCGTTGAATATGTTAAGATATGAAGCAAAGTTTTGTGACTTTCAAACTCAGTTGGAGAAGAGTGGTATTAATCTGACGGATTACACACTACTTTTTGGAAGCTATTAAATCCGCAAGATTTAATTAAACAAAGTGCTTTATGATTTAATTCAAATAACATTTATTCAATAGCATAACTTTATAAAAAGTATTTCACTTCTATATTTAATATTAATAACTTAAACGTGCGTCGCTGTCGGTAGGTATAAAAAGAATGATGATATTAACAAACTGTTATTATGTACATGATGATTGTACATATGTAACTAAGAAGAGAGGAATAAGGAAATTCCAATTGCACAGTGGCACGAGTACTTAACACCCCTTAACGCCCAGATGGTGAATAAAATTGTGGAACCTTCTTATGACGCTTTGAACGACGTGGTGTCGGCTGAGCAGGCGGAGATTTTATATTCACAGTAGGCTGGAGACTAGATGGAGTAATCTGTGTTGAACTTGATGAAGTGCTTGCTGATTCGTTTGGCGGTAGAGTTTGTGCTGGTGGTGACGTCGGCAAATATTCAATATAATTTTCAGCGTTTTCATCGGATGCCATAAATACGTCGGTAATTAATTCTGCAGTCGTATCTATACAGTTCCTAGAAAATTCCAGCTCGCTATTGGTCGAAGAAGTTCGGCTGCGAATTTGGTCTAAATGACGTTTTACTATACGATTATCTTGAAGACGCACAGTGTAAGATAACGGTCCCGTTTGCGATTGAATGTGAGCCGGTATCCACTTTGGACCAGATGCATAATTGCGAACCCATACAAGGTCTCCATTATTAAATGATTCTTTAGCAGGTAAATTTTCCATTGTGTTAGACAATTCATGTGGGTGAACCTTGTCAAAGTAACTCTTAAGTTGTCGATTAAACAGAAGATCAGCAGGTGAACGCCCTGTCGCAGCATGGGGACTTATGTGTTGATTGAATACAAAACGAATAAGATCCAATTCAATATTCGAATTAGCTGGCATTTTCTTTAAATAAACTTTTGTCGTCTGGACCATCTGTTCAATCTGTCCATTTGACGACGGATGAAAAGGAGCACATCTGACATGGCGTATTAAATTATTTTCCATAAAACGTTGGAAATCAGCTGACGTAAATGCTGTTCCGTTATCCGAGACGATGACATCAGGCAGGCCATGCGTTGCGAAAAGCGATCGCAACGATCTAATTGCACATTGTGATGCCATAGATTTGACGATGTATACTTCCAGCCATTTGGAATACGAATCAACCACTAGGAAAAACAATTTGCCTTGAAATGGTCCGGCGAAATCTATATGTAGCCGCGACCATGCGGTCTGAGTATTTTCCCACGTGCGCACTGGTGCTTGAGCCTTTTCGTGGCGAGTTTCTTGGCACTGTATACAATTTTTAACCACTTGTTCTATTTGTGCATCCATATTTGGCCACCATACATAGCTTCTTGCCAAACCCTTCATTTTAACAATGCCAGGATGTCCAGCGTGTAGAGCATGAAGAATGGCTTGCCGACTTGGTGGAGGGATAATAGTTCTATTATCCCACAAAAGGCACCCTTTAAGTGCAGTAATCTCGTAACGGCGCATAAAGTAGGGATATGCTTGATCATCGCGAGAAATGAAACTTGGCCACCCCCTTAACGCCCAGCTAAAGACTTTAGCGAGGAGTGGATCTTTTGTTGTTTGTTTTGCCACATCTTTGGCATTGACAATTTCAGTGCTGGAAAGATCAATCATTAGAACTTCATCGTTTGTTTCTAAATACTGCTCTGTTTCGTCTGGTAGACGGCTTAAACAGTCAGCGTTGCCCATTTTCTTGCCTTCTCTATAGATGAGATTAAAATCGTAGGCGTTCAGAAAAATACATCGGCGAAGCATAACAGTTGATAATATAGCTGGAGTTTCCGTGCAAAAAATTCCTAAAAGTGGGCGGTGATCAGTCACCAAGGTAAATTTTCTGCCATACAAATAATCATGAAATTTTTTCACGAGAAGCGGTTGCTTCTCGATCGATTTGCGAATAATTGCGTTCTGTCTTCGATAATGTCCTTGAATAAAATGAAATAGGCCGTTCAGAGCCATCAGGGAATTTGTGACTCAACACAGCGCCGATGCCATAAGGTGAGGCATCACAAACGAGTATAAGTGGTAATTTTTCATCATAATGTATGAGCACATTGTCAGATGTGATTAATTTTTTCAACTTACGAAGGGCTAACTCATGCTCTTCTTTCCAAGTCCACTGACGATTTTTATCTAAAAGACGATGTAGGGGTTCTGCTATTGTTGCCTTATTTGGCAAAAACGAATGATAAAAGTTCAAAAGCCCGAGAAATGCTTGAAGCTGTTTTTTGTCCTTGGGTGCGGGCGCATTTTGAATTGCTTTTATTTTCTCAGGCGATGGCCTTATGCCAAGACTATCAATTTTAAATCCTAAAAAATTTATTGAAGTAACACCAAAATGGCATTTATCCCTTCTTAAACGAAGGCCTGATTTGTCAAAACGGCTCAAACCTTTGTTCAAACGGTCAGCTAGCTCTGATTCAGTTTTACCCATTACTACTACATCATCAAAATATGGTAAGACACCGGGAATATTTCTTAAAAGCGTTTCAATAAAATTCTGAAAAATGCCCGGGGCTGAAGAAACACCGAATTGAAGTCGGTTTACTTTAAACGCGCCTTTATGTGTTATGATAGTCTGCAATAAAGCAGATTTTTTATCGACTACAAGCTGTTGGTATGCCTGAGCAAGGTCCAATTTTGCAAATATTTTTCCACCTTCTATTGAAGAAAGTAGGGAGCTAATAGGAGGAATTTGAAAATTGTGCGGTAGCAGCGCCTTATTAAGTGTTGACTTGTAGTCACCACAAATTCTTATAGTCCCATCACTTTTGGGAACTGGCACGATCGGTGTGACCCAGTCCGAATACTCTACGGATTCTAGAATGCCCTGATTGCACAATCGGTCAAGTTCGGCTTCTACTCGACCTCGTAGTGCCATCGGAATACGGCGAGCGGGAAGTCTTATTGGTTGAACATTTTCCTTTAAGTGTAACGGAACCGGTTTACCCGTAAATTTACCAAGCTCTTTAGAAAAAAGATGATCAAATTTCTTTAATACCGTTGTAATAGAATTAGATTCTCCAATAATGTGAACCCCTTGAATGCTTATACCTAGTGGAGCAAACCAGTTGCAGCCTAATATATTAGTTTGAGTACCGTTAACAACTATAAGGGGTAAAGCCTTGACTAATTTTTTGTTGTACCAAATATCGACATCGAAAACACCTTTAACAGGAACAACATTATGTTGAAAATCTGTCAAATTTAAATTACACTCATATAGAACCGGCTTTACAGTTGGCCACAATCGACTAAAAACTTGCGACGATACTATGGTATAATCCGAGCCTGAATCGATTTCAAACTTACAAGGCTGTCCATTAATGTATATAACTGTTGAACGTTTACGGGTCTCTGATTCTAAAATGTGATTGATTGCGATTTGGAATTGACAAAATTTCGATGGTTTTTGTTGAATGCTTTCGATGGTTCTAACGTAGCAACATTATGTTTTGATGAACGACAGACACGCTGTAAATGACCCTTGATGCCACAAGCTAAACAGGTTGTTTCTTTATGTACGCACTGTGTGCGGGGATGATTTCCACCACACCCATTACAGGGTTTAGTATCACTCGACCTACGTTGGTTTTGTGTTTTTTTATGTTGCTTTTTATTTTGCTGGTCACGTTTGCTAATATGATGAACCTGGTCTGGCTGGCGAATTACCATTACATTCTTTAATGATGCTTCAGCAGTTGCAGCCCGATCTATGACCTTTTGTAATTGTAAATCTGTTTCAGCGAGAAGATTTCGTTGTAGAGCTTCATCACGCAGGCCACATACCAAACGATCACGAAGCATACGATCCAAAGCGTTGCCAAAATTGCAGTCGACGGCTAATTTTCTTAAAGCAGCAACATATTCTGAAAAACTCTCATTTGGCAGTTGGTCGCGTTTGTGAAATTTGAAGAATGACGCAATTTCCGATGGACGTGGAGAAAAATGTTTCGTTAGCAATGTTTTAATTTCAGTAATTTCCAGTTCACTCACCTTTTTTGGAGATGCCAATGACGACAGAAGATCATACAGCGGTGCACCTGCTAACGTCAAGAAAATTGCCTTTTGGCGATCAGCCTGTGCGTCATTGGCTAGAAGAAAAAGCTCGAACCTTGCGTAATATGTTGACCAATTCTCAGGATGATTGATGTCAAACGGTTCCATTGTTCCCATTGAAGGCATTGTGCGATTTATTTTTTCCGAATTATATGAATGACCAGAAGTTGAAGCTGCGGAATTCGATGCAATATTCTCTTGCGATATTCCAAGAGCAGTATATTCTTTTTCGGTCTTCAGCGGCATTGATTCTTGCCGCCAATTTTTGATGACTCGACTTAACACGTTGTAACCAAGAAATAGTGAGGTTAGGTTCTTTACAATTGTGTTAAATTTTGCAACACTATTGTTATTTTTATAAAGAACATTTGCCACGAAATGAAACTTTGAATTATTAAAGAAACTTTTAATTTGCAGGAATAAATCCCATCCTCGTCGCCAATATTAAATCCGCAAGATTTAATTAAACTAAGTGCTTTATGATTTAATTCAAATAACATTTATTCAATAGCATAACTTTATAAAAAGTATTTCACTTCTATATTTAATATTAATATTAGGTATAAAAAGAATGATGATATTAACAAACTGTTATTATGTACACGATGATTGTACATATGTAACTAAGAAGAGAGGAATAAGGAAATTCCAATTGCACAGTGGCACGAGTACTTAACAGAAGCAATTAAATTCCCCTTTGAATGGTAAACCATCATCCATTAATAACATACTTTTACTTTTAAATAAATCAAATGTCTCAATACCGCAAAAACTGGATGGTCATGCTTATTCCGACACGTTTGCCAAAATAGATGACAGTCTAAGCTTCTACAACAAAAACACTACTAATCCGGATTGTTTTAAAAAAATGCTTTTACAAAAAGTTTCAGACTTCTCTCCTGCTGTAGTCTACTATACTGACGGATCTTTTCAAAATGGGGTCACATCGTACTCTATTGTTAAACAAATAACAAACACCCAATTTGAGACAATTAACCAAAATCGTTTGCCGGACCATACTGGAATTTTTACGGCTGAAATTGCGGCAATCAGTACTGCCATTACATGTTCCGCTGTCCATGGTGAAAGAACTTTGATATGCACCGATAGCTTAAGTGTTACAAAAACCCTTATTAAAAATCAAAACGGTTCATATGATGACATGTTGCGTTTAAAACAAGTAGACCATCGAGTGCTGATACTTTGGACTCCAGCTCACATCGGTATTCTAGGAAATGAAAGTGCAGATAATGGTGCAAAAAATGCCTTAAATTTACCTCAAATAACTGAAACACATTGTTTTCCAAAGTCATTAATAAACCAGTTTAAGATGACTCAAAGCCACCAACCTTCACAGCTGAGTAGACCAAAGTACAACAAAAACCTAACTAGACCTCAGTGTATAATGTTGGCCCGTCTTAGAGTGGGTAAAGCCCTCTTTAATTCAAAACATTTTTTCGAAAGACAGATCCACCAAAATGCAGCTACTGCGATGTCAATCTAACAACTCAGCACATACTGTCAATCTGCCCAAACTCTAAAATAGATGAACCACTGGAGAAAATCCTTGATTGTATAACGGACGAAAATCTACCAAAAATTCAAAGAAGCTTACGGAAGCATAACATCCATGATGTTTAGAGCCAATCTTTAATTTAATTTCAATTCAATTTTATTAATTTAATTTTTTGTATAAATTTCTTTACTTTTCTTGTATTTAATTTTAACTACTGTTTAACTTAACTATTATTTAACCTCATGTACATTCAAAATAGTTTATAAATTCACAATACGTGCGCGTATGGTCTCGCTACCCGGCGCTCTTTTCACATATATTTTATAAATTTATTTGTAAAGTATATTTTAAATAAATAAATAAAATATACTGAACGTTGGGCACAAACTAGGCGTGTTGAAGATTTTATCCAGGAATAGGTTAGAAGATTTTCCGCAAAACATCCTCAGGGAGCTCCTTAAGGCTTGTAATTTAGCTTCATTCGTTCCTGAAAAAAGGGATCTAAATAGTAGTTTGGGCCTGAAGAGGTTAAGAGAAAAAAGTAAGATATTTATATTTATAAAAATTTAAAGAGAATTACAAAAAAAGAGAATTTTTGTTTCGGTTATTTAATGATTATGATAGTTAACTTTAATAGAAAAGAAATTGTTATTTAAAAGCAAGGCATATTAAACAAGGTGATAGCGTAAGGGAGAGGAAATTTGAGCAACAAATTTTTTGAATTTTTTTTATATGGATTTTGACAGTAAAATATATATTATTCTCTCTTAAAAAACCTGATTAATGTCAAACTCCATATAACAAAAATTGAAAAAATGTCTCTTTAATATTAGCTCCGCCTTTTGCAGTCACCTGGTTAAATATGCCTTGGTTAAAAGTATTAGACAATAAGTATATGTATATATGTATGTGTATGTGTAAGGAATTTTATATTTTTATATTAATAAATTTTGATGTATAATTTTTAGGTATAAAAATGGAATTTGAGTAAATCATTTTATTGGGATTGTTGAGCCAGATAGGGTGTTGAAGGACGGGTTTTGGGTTCTGTAAAGATAGTTTTTATGATGGTGATATTACAGACATGGTTGGGAATGGGCTTTTGTGGATTAACATCTATCTTCCGATTTTTGAGGTTTCGATGGGTTTTTTTTGTAAGTGTAGTTTTTTTTTTATTGACCTGTAGATATTTTTATTTTGTGACGTACCTAGGTAAGCTAAGGGTTGAGAACTCCGCCCAGTGAAGAAGCCGCAAGAACTAGCAGGGCTGGCAAACGGTTTATCCTGAACAGGTAACGTAACAGAATATGGCGCCCAAAGGAAAGAACACAGATAATAATTTAGTGTAGGAAACCTAAACACTAGGCAATAAAATAATAGTAACAAGATAATAGCCCAACGTTAAATTTTCACAAGTTGTCTGATAATTTGGAAATTGTTTTGTATCCGTCCCTTGTGCAAACAGTTTCAAATTTTCGTTAGACAATACTGAAAATTTAACGAATAATACAGAAGATGAAAGGTAATGTCCTATGTAATTGAACGAAGTTCATTCGAGTTGCTTAGCTTTCTTCTTATTTAGCAATGAAATAATTAATGTTTAGAATCAGTTTAACGTTGTGTTTGTGGAGCAGTAGTAAAGTGAATCGTCAGCCGCTCTAGCGTAATGCTATGGGGTCCGTTGTTCCGACAAACTTTATCTACTGGCCGTTTATACAAACCTTTTGTTTAAAATTGATTTATTAAAAGGAATTTAAAAAAAAAGAATATATATATATATATATATATATATATATATATATATATATATATATATATATATATATAACTTAACCGTCACCCCGCCGCTGACAACAACAATCCCAAATAAAAGAAACTAGTTTCTGTTAATTTTGAATAGTTTTTGTTTAAATTATCAAAAATTTTTTTTATATACATAGCTAATCATATCTTTATTTATACATTTATTATTATATTTTATTTATAGTTTATGAAAGTATTAATTAAGTAGTTCACGTCTATTATATTATTTTTATTATTTATATTTTAATTTTATTTAGTTGTGAAATTTTTATTTATATTTTTTTTATTATAACTAGTTCTATTTTATTTATATAATTATTTGTTTGCATTTTTTTTTTTGTACTTATAGTATTTCATAGATTTTGTTTTAGTATCTTATTATTTATTCTAGTATTTATTTATGCACGTGTATGTAGTTTTGTTCTATTTTTTCATATTTTATTTTTTTTAACAAGTTTTATTTTTACCAGTTTTTTATATAATTAAAAGTTTTCAGTTCTTTTTAAAATTTTATATATTTATTTCTTGTTTGTCGCGTGCTATTTCGTGTAAAAATTTATATATTTCTGGCTTCATCATTTTTGTTTGTTTGTTCGTAACTTCTAATGAACAGGGAATCAAAATATAATACCAGAATCAGAAAACGAAACATACAGCAAGCAAATTTAAATAGTTCGGTAGAAGTTCAACACAAACAACGTAGGTTTAGCAAATATAGGTCCAAAATGGCAAACAACGAACATTTTAGAGATTTGTCCAGTACTCTTAATACTAGAACTCAGCAAGCAGTAAATGCAGAATATAATTCTAGTACTAATTAATAAATACTAGTCAGGGTCCATCTCCAAGTTTGCAGGCTATTTCAATAGATCCGGAATTGAGAGATTTGGTTGTGGATGAAACATTAGTTGTTCAAAGAGCATTAGAGGAGCGTGTTAAAAAAATGGTTCAAGATGAAGTTAGCGAAATTAAGAAATGGATAGGAGAGTTAACGAAGGTGGTCGGAGAACTTTCAAAATCAGGGTCTCGAGTTCAGGAATCAGTTGAATCTCATCAAGGTTTTCGGAATGCTGTGAGTGGAAATGAGTACGTGAACAGAAATATTTATCCCACTGATAATCATCCTTTTTATCAAAATACAAATTTTCCTAATTTTCCACAACGAGCTGATAATAATATAAATATTTTGCCTTCAACTAGCAACTTACCAAATTATAGAGTTACTACAGCTAATGTTATTCCTTTGAGTGAGAACAGGTCAATTCCAAGCGGTCATTCATTCGTAGAAAATTCTAATAGAAATTTGGAAAAGATTAATATATGCGTAGATAAATGGGGTATTATGTTTGATGGTAATAATACCTACTTGAGTGTAGAAGATGAAATCTTAAGGGATTTTCACCTTTTAGTCACGGGTCCAGGTAAAGACTGGTATTGGTTGCTCATAAGAACTCATGGTAACATGCAATGGCCAACAATCAGATGTGAGCTCTACAACCAATATCGCACCAATACGTCGAACTTCGAAATAATGAGGGACCTAGTTGAAAGGAAACAGCAGCCTATCGAATCAATAGATGCATTTTTTCACATAATGTGTAAACTTAGATCCAGACAAGAATTGTTTATCCGATTGCCGTATCATCGGTTGAGCATTTACGAACAGAATGTATAGAAGCCGAACGTAATTTTCACAGGAGAGATATGCGCAGCAGTATGCCACTATAGCATACAACTCGAAGCGTAAACGAGGTATGCTTCGAGAACATGAAAAAAATGACAATCATTTGGAAAAAGTATCTGCGAATAAAAATATGCAACCGAGACAACAGCTAATATGCTGGAATTGTAAGTCTCCGGGTCATGGTTTTCGAGACTGTGATGCTGCCGAGAGGAGTCTGTTTTGCTATAAATGTGGTAAAACAAATGTAATAGCTCCGAAATGTCCAGATTACAAACGGGAAAACCGGATGAGGGATGTGGGAATGAGTAGGGACCTACGTCCATCCAGAAACCCCGCAATGGAAAATTAAACGAAAATAAGGAAATAGTCGATACAAAATCTGACTTCAGTTGTGTTCAAAATAACACACTGTGTAATTTTTTAAGTCATGGCAAAATAGCCATATACGGACACCACTACGTCATAAAAGACCAAAAAAAGACCCCTGTCTCCCAGTTTTGCCCAAAGTCCTCCAGGTTTTTTATATGGGCCCTCAAAGATGTGGGGCCTCGATGTCATTTTTGCAAAAAAATGATAATTTCCTCAAGCTCATATTTTGCAAACCGTTTGAAAATTTGATATACTCTCTGAGGCAAAATTCAAGGAAACAATCAACTACACAAATGAACATAAGATCTCAATAAACAACTTTCTAGAATATATGAACTTCCTTAGGTAGCCGCAAAAGTGAAAAATTTACCGAAAATTTTTTAGCTACCTACGCGCTACCTAAACGGTGTTAAGAATCATTCCTAGGAAGTTCATATGTTCTGGAAAGTTGTTTATTGGGATCTTAGGTTCATTTTTGTAGTTGATTATTTCCTTGAATTTTGAACGGTTTGCTACCTTGGACCTGAACAGGGGAAAAAAGGTAAAAAAATTGAATTTTTTTAAGTTTTTTGCAATTTTGACCTTGAAGAATTTTTGATTTTATATGTTCACAATTTTTGTTCTTTATGACAAGAGCTACAACTTTGCCTCAGAGAGTATATCAAAATTTCAAACGGTTTGCAAAATATGAGCTTGAGTAAATGATAATTTTTTTTGCAAAAATGACATCGAGGCCCCACATCTTTGATGGCCCATAAAAAATACCTGGAGGACTTTGGGCAAAACTGGGAGACAGGTGTCTTTTTTTTGGTCTTTTATCACGTAGTGGTGTCCGTATATGGTTATTTTTTTCCGTGTTGCACTGTGTAATTTATCACAAATAAGACATTTATATGCCAATTGATTTAAGAAAAAGATATTACAATTTGATCCGATCCCGTATATTTAATGCAGAAAACCCACGCAAACAAATATCTAAAAGAATTGTTAGAATTAGAGAATTGTATAAGAAAAAACGTGAGACAAATAATTTAATAATAGAGTCAGTAAACAGAATAAATGATAAGAACTATGATAGTAGAGTTTTTGTAGAAGTAGATTTAGAAGGAAAAATAATATCAGAATTATTAGATAGTGGAGCAACTGTTAGCATATTAGGAAAAGAATGTAGAGAGATAGTTGAAGAATTATATTTAAAAATAATACCTATATTCTCCAGCGTGAAGACTGCAAGTGGTCAACACCATAGAATATTAGGTAAAGTAAATGTAACCATAAAGTACAAATATCAAAAGAACAATATTGTTTTGTATCTGTGTCCAGATTTGGAACAATCATTATATTTAGGGATAGACTTTTGGCGCACTTTTAATTTAGCTCCCGATATAATACATGCAGAGGAATTAGAAATAAGTAAAGTCTTAGATGAAGATGAAAGTAAGCCAGAACATAAATTAGAATCCCATGAGTTAAACAAAGACCAAAAGCAAAGATTAGACGAAGTTATAGAGAAATTTGATACTTTTGAGAAAAAAGGCTTGGGCAAGACTACATTAGAAAGGCACAATATAAAGTTAATAGATGGCGCAGAACCGATTAAAGATAGGTATTATCCTATTTCACCGGCAGTGCAGGAAATAATATATAAGAAATTATATATAAAGTAATTGATAACATGTTGAAACTTAACGTTATCGAACCTAGTGAGAGTCCTTGGAGCAACAGAACCACCATTGTCAGAAAGCCAGGAAAGAATAGATTCTGTTTAGATGCTAGGAAATTAAATAAATTAACTGTGAAGGACGCGTATCCTCTACATAATATAGACGGCATATTAAGCAGAATCGACGAAACTTATTTTATAAGCAGTGTCGACCTCAAATACGCATTTTGGCAGATCGAGCTGGAACCTGAAAGTAGGCCATACACGGCGTTCACCGTTGCAGGGAGACCGCTTTATCAATTTTGTGTAATGCCTTTCAGTCTCTGCAATGCGGTTCAACGTTTGTGTCGCTTAATGGATAAAGTTATCCCACCGCATCTGAAGGACAACGTATTCATATATCTGGATGATTTGTTGATTATATCGGATGATTTTGATAAACATTTAAATTTGTTAGAAGAAGTGGCCAAATGTTTGAAAAATGCAAACCTTACAATAGGATGAAGTAAATCCCAGTTCTGTTTTCAACGCCTGAAATATTTAGGATTTATAGTTGGGGGAGGGATGTTAAAAACCGTCCCGGATAAGGTTAAAGCTATACGCGAGATACCAGTGCCTAAATCAGTTAGGGAGATTAGAAGCTTTTTGGGAACAGCCTGATGGTATCGCCGGTTTATAAAGAATTTTTCTGTAATATCCGTTCCACTGACTGATGCATTAAAAAAATCTGAAAAGTTTGAAATGACGCTTGAAGCCATAGCACCCTTTGACCAGTATTGCGTCACGCAGACTTTACAAAAAGATTTTATATTCAATGCGACGCATGTGATTACGGCATTGGAGCTGTTTTGTACCAAATGAATGGTGATAAAAAGGAACATCTTATCGCGTTCTATTCGCAAAAGTAGATTTCTTGTCAACGAAATTATACAGTAACAGAAAAAGAATGCTTAGCTGCTGTAATGGCGGTGAAAAAGTTTAGACAGTATGTGTAAATGATGCCATTTACTATTGTAACAGTGGCTGATGCTATTGTAACAGTGGCTGATGTCATTGAAAGATTTAACAGGCAGATTAGCTAGATGGTCGTTGCAATTGCAAGCCTTTGATTTCGAAGTAGAGCACAGAAAAGGTTCTGAAAATATTGTTGCAGATATGTTATCTAGATTACCATGCGTAGAGGTAATAAATATTACAGATCTTTTAGGTTTTGAGACAATTGAATTCGAAAGTAAAGAATATTTAGAATTAGTTGCACACGTAGAGAAAAATTCAGAAATATTGCCAGATTTGAAAGTTGAAAATGGATTAATATATAAAAGAATAGGTTTTGATCCATTATGTGAGGAAAGTCAATGGAAACTTTGGATTCCTGACACTATTACGCAACACCTTATAGAAAATGCTCATGTAAATCCAACAACAGCGCACGGAGGTATTACAAAAACGCTTGAAAGGCTAAAGAGGTTTTTCTATTGGCCTAAAATGGTAATGCAAGTTAAGAACTTTATTACATCTTGCCAAATTTGTAAGGAAACGAAACCTTGTAATTTAAATCTTCGGCCTGAAATAGGTAAGCAAGTAATAACTGAAAGACCATTTTAAAAACTTTATGTAGATTTTATGGGGAAGTACCCAAGGTCTAAAAAGGGAAATTGTTATATTTTTGTTGTGGTTGACCATTTTACCAAATTTATATTTTTAAAAGCGATGAAAGAGGCTACTACCAATAACGTTATTGATTTTCTGGTCAAAGAAATATTCCACAAGTTCGGAGTGCCAGAAGTGATACATAGTGACAACGGAAGTCAGTTCATTGCAAAAATTTTTGGTTAAGTCTTACAAAATACAGCATATAAGAACCGCTGTATACTCGCCGCAAAGCAATGCAAGTGAACGAGTAAATCAATCCGTATTGTCAGCCATACGAGCTTACTTAGATAAAGACCAGCGGGATTGGGATATGTATTTATCGGAGATCGAATGTGCGTTAAGAACGTCAGTCCATACAGCTACAGGTGTAACCCCATTCTATGCACTTTTTGGTTATCATATGTACACTAGTGGTGCGGATTATATGTTGGGTAGAAAATTACAGTCTCTTACAGACCACGAGATAGTAGAATTGAGCCGGAACGAAAAAATGCAAATTATGCGGGATAAAATTAAAGAAAATATGCTAAAAGCTTATAACCGTAGTGCTGAAAGGTATAATAGAGGTGCAAGGAACATCAAGTTTGTGTCAGATCAAGAAGTTTATCGTAGAAATACAATCCTGAGTAACTTTAGTAAAAACTCAAAGTTCTGTAGAAAATTTTTGAAATGTCGGGTAGTTAAACCGATAGGTAATAACATGTACGAGTTGGAGGATTTAGAAGGTAGATCACTGGGGGCGTATCATGTTAAAGATATTAGGATTTAGTTATTGTAGGGTCCAAAAAACTTAATTTCAATTTTTTTGTATTTCCACAAAATCAAGAAATTTCTCTTTGAATAAATAAGATCTGTGATAACAATATGTACCTGTGATATAGCCAGTCAATAAGAAAAGTGCTTACTCGTGCAATAATAGGTTAGGAATATCTGTGATATAGTTGGTTTATGTTGTAACGTCCAAATTTTTCTTGATATTATTAGTTTTATAGTGCAATATAGGATTAAGTTCTGTGTTGTCTATAAATCAAATACATATATGTAATTTGTTGAATTTCCTAAAAGAGAAAGAATGGATAAACAAAGTAAAGCAATTATATCATAGTGTCCAATGTTACTTCCCGCAAATTGTTTTTCTATGTTGACCGTCATGAGAGATAGAGTTGTTTCAAAAACTTTCATGTCAAATGTTTTTTTGAGATGTGAACCATCAGAAAGAGAGTCGTTATCCTATGATAAGATATAATGGCATTTCCATGACTAGTTAAGGATCCTGAAAGAAAGAATATGAATAAAAATTTATAAGAAATAAATGAGCTTTTACATTTTAAAGCATTCGATGATTTGCGCTATAGGTGCTACAATTGGTCGGGGACCAATTACATGAAGGAGAATAAGGATTCTTTGAAACTATGGGAAGCTACTATGTTTCTTTTCATCTGGAAGAGGCAAAAGTCGGCGAATTGCTCTTTTAATATGGTGATCCTGTCTATATTTATGTTGACGAAACGCACGGGATGGTACAGAAACTAGCCGATCAATGTACAACCGTTTTTTTAGTGCAATGATAGATTTTGTTGAATCTGCGATGTTATGTGCAATATTAGGGTAAGAAATGTAATAATTTTTGCTATTCTTGTCTAATATTGATGTAACTGGATTGGGATTTACAAATGCTACAATGTCGGTAGAAAAAACACGAAATAATTAAACATAGTAGTAGATGCTTATAAATCAAGTACGTACGTGTGTGAATTCTGAAGTCCATACATTTTCGTTGGCACAATTTAATGCCCGGCTTTTTTGAGACATCAGGGGGTGGGAGTTCCCCACGTTGGGTTTTTTTACATAATATAACACCGCACACCGTTCCCCCTGACTAACGCCAGTGACCACGGAGTTTTGTTGCGGTGTAGGCAGTCAATGGCTGAAAAAATTTTTAGCGTGATTCACCTAGGAATTATGCATCGGGAAGAGGAAGAACATGCAATTTCCTCATTTCCCTTAATATATAATTGATAGGGAGTGGCTATTAAAGTCATGGAGGCACTACCTCCGGCCAATGTCCCAGTGCTGTTTGCCGACGACTGCTTCTTTTATATTTTTTGTCGTTTTTGATGTTTCTAGTATTGTTTTTTTGTTTGTTTTTTTTATAAATAGGGAGGAGCCGATGACATGCGTTGGAGTGACCAGTTCCTGCTCTAGTCCCAGTCATTACGTATCTTTTTATTGTTAATTTTGTTTGTTTTTTGGGTTAGTTTTGTTAGTAAGATGACCTGCAAAGAATTTAAAAGATTAATTTGGTAGCATTCATTAATGGAACGATACTTAAAATTACCCAAGTTGTCCTGTCCAGTTTTATTTAGTTGTCCAATAAATAATCTGAAAAGAAATAAAAGAAAAAGCTAAGAATTAAAAATTGTTCTTACCATTTGTTTTGTTTTGTTTTGCTTTGCAACTATCAATGATGGTTTTTATAGACGTGTTTGTATAAGAGGGTGTTTCGTAGTAAGACTGTTTTTGTATTGGCAACGCAGTAATTATGTGTAGAATGCCAGAGGTAAACAAATAAAAAAGTAATATGCAAAATTACAAATTAGCTGTTTATTTTGAATATTTATTATGTAGAGATTATGAATGAAAATGTTGTACTGCTGAAATTGCTGAGACCCTGGTTGCTGAAAGGAACACAGTATAAGTTTTTTGTTAAGGAATGAGAGATATATGGGATTGGTAGCTGAAAAAGGATAATTTAGGAGAGGGAGTAGGTACAGTAAGAGGTGTTAAAAGCGTTTTTTTTAATATGTAGTTAAATAGGGATTAAGGATTTGGAGGGAGAATTCGTATATAAATTTCAGCGAATAAGGATTTGGAGGGAAAACCCTTATGTAAATTTTAGCGAGTAAAGGATTTGAAGGGAGAATCCTTATATGCATTCTCAAGAGTAAATAAATCCCGCAATATTTCATGGGTATAAATACTCCAAAATATAGAAAATCGCTTAATTTTCTGGCTGAAACTTAGACAAAGTGAGAGAGTGTTGTTAAAATCGCTCTAAGGATTTTTTTTAAGGTGATAAAAATTGAAAAAGTGATGTTTAAATAAAATGAGAATATTTTAAAATTAAAAAAAAAAATAAAATCGTCTATGTAAGTTTTATTAAAGTCTCCGAAAGTGGCAGGAGATTTGATTAGATTGTGTTTTTTTTTTTCTAATAGCTGGTGGATCCTTGAATGCTATAGTCGTCAAAACAACTCGGCAAAAGGACTATCAAGCAACAAAAATCTGTGTCCTGGAATACCTTCGGTTAGATAGAAGAGAAAAATTTAAGAAAATACTTGGAAGCTAGTGGGGTAAGCTTGAGTGGTGAAGCCAGGTAGGCCAGTTATATTTTATTATTCAAAAAATCGAAAAAAAAATCTACTCTGTGCCATTATATATGGAAAGAAAAAAAAATCTTACTTATTTCAACCCAATAAGAAAAGAAAAATAAATATATTATTATGTAAAATTAAATGTGCTTTATTTGAAAATTAAGAAAGATAAAAAAATAGAAAATAAAAATAGTGTTAAATATTAATATTATAACATAATAGTTAATTTTATATGAATAATTCTAGATAGAATAATTTAGAGTTAAGATTGTGTGTGTTTTGCGAATAATATTGTGTGCTTTCGTGAGTGTTTAATTTTAAGTCTGAAAAAAAAGAAAAAGAGGAAAACTAAGAATAGAAAAATATTAAATAATTATAAATATATAGTGAACGTAGGGCACAAACTAGGCGTGTTGAAGATTTTATCCAGGAATAGGTTAGAAGATATTCCGCAAAACATCCTCAGGGAGCTCCTTAAGGCTTGTAATTTAGCTTCATTCGTTCCTGAAAAAAGGATCTAAATAGGAGTTTGGGCCTAAAGAGGTTAAGAGAAAGAAGTAAGATATTTATATTTATAAAAATTTAAAGAGAATTAAAAAAAGAGAATTTTTGTTTTGGTTATTTAATGATTATGATAGCAAACTTTGATAGAAAAGAAATTGTTAGTTAAAAGTATTAGAGAATATGTGTAAGGAATTTTATATTTTTATATTAATAAATTTTGATGTATAATTTTTAGGTATAAAAATGGAATTTGAGTAAATCATTTTATTACGATTGTTGAGTCAGATAGGGTGTTGAAGGACGGGTTTTGGGTTCTGTAAAGATAGTTTTTATGATGGTGATATTACAGACATGGTTGGGAATGGGCTTTTGGGGATTAACATCTATCTCCCGATTTTTGAGGTTTCGATGAGTTTTTTTTGTGATTGTAGTTTTTTTGTAGTGACCTGTAGATATTTTTATTTTGTGACGAACCTAGGTAAGCTAAGGGTTGAGAACTCCGCCCAGTGAAGAAGCCGCAAGAACTAGCAGGGCTGGCAAACGGTTTATCCTGAACAGGTAACGTAACATAGTTATTAAACACTTTTTGTTATATAAACCTCTAATAAAAATTTGTATTCATAAATGTTTGATAACGCTGAATTAAGAATTAAACGTTTTTATTTATTTTGTCGTTTAATGTTGGCAGCTTCCTTCTAATTCAATTGTCATTACATATCTGGTGATGCACAAAATGTACAACCGAATATCTGAGTAGTTTGAAAAATGAAAAATTAAACAAATAATTTAATTTAGTATAATTTTAAACTAACGTAAATAAAAGTCTTTGAATTTTTTATTACCAAACAAAAGCAAAAACCAATAAGAAATTTTAAAATATTGTCTTAAAACAAATTTTGTTTATTAACCGACTTCAAAAAAAGAAGGAGGTTAACTATTCGTCTGAATGTTGCTTTTTTATGTTTGTGCCCGCAGAACTCAGTCATTTGTGAACCGATTTTAAAATTTTTTTCTTTATTAGAAAGGAAATGCCTACAGATTGGTCCCATTTGAAAAGAAGTTCAGAATTTTTAAAATTAAAGGGTGTCCCCATACAACATACGTGTTTTTTACGTGTATTATGAACCGTAAAGAGCACCCTTTTAAAATTAAAAAAAACTGCATATCACTATAGCTGCCAATAACAGACATTAATAAAAAAATAAAGTTAAAAATTAAAGGGTGTCCCCATATCTGACGTCAATTTAACTATATATGTACCATTTGAACCATTGTAGACAATCACTTGAAAATTGGACAGAATGTCCAATATTTATAATCAGAAATTAAATATTTATAATTAAAAGTTAAAGGGTGTCCCAATAGTTGATGTAATTTGAAGTATATTGCAAAACTTTTGAACCGTTACAGAGATATGGTTGAAATTTACAAAGAACCTGTATATCTAAGTCCTTTATAATACTTGATGTTATAATTTAAATTTGGAAACTAAAGGGTGTACCCATACTGGATAAAATTTTACCTATCTAGACCTATCTTTTGAACCGTTATAGACAAACACTTGAAAATTAGACAGAATTTCCACTACTATATCCCGTATAATAACATTTATAAATATTTAAAATTATAAAGGGTGTCTCAAAAGTTGATGTAAATTGACGCATATGGCCAAACTTTTGAACCGTTTTAGACAGACATTTGAAATTTACATAGAATCTGTCCTTTAAAATAAGTGTTTAATTTAAAATTTTACATTAAAGGGTGTCCCCTAGGTGATATTGTCTAACCTATATGGCCATATCTTTGGAACCGTTACTTTTTATTGCTGTGTCAGTAATAATAAGTGTTAAAAAATAAAGGGTGTCCTCATATCTGAGGTAATTTGTCGTATATGGCTTTATCTGCTGAACCGTTATGAAAAGACATTTGAATGTACAGAACGTATATTACTATGTCCGTTAGTAAAGTATAAAAGAATTTGATTTGAGTACTATTTCTTACAGATTACTTCCTTTTAAATTTTTAGTTAAGAATTGATGCACATATATTTGTTTTGTAGTCGGTTGTTTTTTGCAAGAATTATGCGAAATTCAACAAGTAGTTGATTACTCGCTGTATTGTTTTTGTTTATGCATCACTATTTTGTTTTCTTCAATTTAAAGTGTAAATAAAAGCAAGTTTGGTGAAATTTTTAATGAAATGGAAAGAATAAAGAGGAAAAGAGGAAAAGAGCTAGCAATTGGGTAGAAGATGACAAGGTAAGTACAGAATGGCTATTAAGTACAAAAAATTAATTGATATTTTTTCCATTTCATGCAGATTTTGTTAAAGGAGCTTATAAAAGAAAGAGTGTCTGATATTGAAAACAAAAATACAGACACAAACCAAAAAAAGAAAGCAGCCTGGTTGGAGCTTGAAGAAAGGTAAGTATAGTTTGTACATACTTATATTGAGTTTTTGTTCCAACGTGTTTAAAAATTGATTTATTCTTGCAGTTTTAACAACCTAAATAAAGGGGGCACAAGGACTTTAGCTCAACTAAAATCGCAATGGACATTAACAAAAATTTTATCATAGAAGGAAATCGCAGAACATCGCAGAAAAATGAAAAAGACCGGTGGAGGACCACAACCGAGCGACACTTATTTCAGCGGACGACATTAGTGTGTGGCTTCCCAGCGAGTTCATTGTTGACACAAATGAGTTCGATTCTGATGTCGTAGTGTCAGAAGTAAGTTTAATTTAATTTATATATTTGGATAAATTTATTTATATATACATACTTATATACATCTGTATTTCTTTTTTAGGTATTACAAGTAGAGGAAGAAAACTGTTGTCCGGCAGCAAAGATTTCAATGCAAAGTAACAACTTCAATTCACAAGATTCACACAGAAGTTTTGGAGAAAGAAGTTTCAAAGAAGAAAAAGGTAGGTTAAGCAAAAAATGTGCATACCTATGTATTTGCATAATGTTTTATATTTATTTTGCATATCGTCACCTAAAATGCAAAAGGCCGTAACTACACTTTTTAGTTTTTTACAGGAGAAGGAATAAACGTTATAAATTAAAGACTACTTAAAACTTTAGATTCAAACTTAGAAAACAAACATAACACACATTGAAAGATAATCAAAGCCAACTTTGTTTTGATTTTTTTTTCGAAAAGTGCAGGTACGGCTTTTTGGTTTAGTTGACGTTGCAGTTAAGGCCTTTTGTTTTTCACCAATAAAGTCGTTATTTTTGGACGTATACATGTAAAATTTGCTGTGTAGATGTGTTTCGGTTAAGTTCGTCATAATCAATCAAAAAGTAAATTTTGAATTTTTGAGCAGTTACGGCCTTTTGCATTTTAGGTGACGATATGTATGTAGATGAAAAATCTTGTACACCATAATGTGGCGGATGCCAAAGTAAAAGAGGTTGTCGACGTAGACCTAAAATACCGTGAGGAATTGCACCAGCTACGGGTCGTTAACGAACAAAAGATAGCAAGGAATCTTGACATGAAGTACAAATTGATGACAGCGAAGTACGAATTATTAAAAGCTAAGGCCGAGTTTTTTCGCAATAAGCAGCTTGGTATGTATTTCTTTTCATATTGTTTATTGAAGGCTATGTATCATCAAAAACATCAAAATGGAGTTTTTGGTTGATTATGAACATACTTCTAGATTTTCGACGACGATATGTATGTTGTATGTACATTTGTATGTATACACAAGTAAAATCAAAATTAAAAATGTTTCTGTATAAATGTCTTTAAGACAATAGCAGCTCTTCTTCGTTCTATTTGAGTATTAATTCCATCGTATGTTTCAATTTCAGCTTCTTCTGATTGAGGTTCCATGGTGAGATTATCTGGCATTCCTGTAAAGAAAGAAGTACCATTTTAAAATCTGAAAAACATTTCTGTGACCAGTTTTTTTTCTAATATTTCAATAAGACTGAATTGTTATATTAATATACATAAGTATGTACATATGAATATGCGAACATGCAGGTCGTGGTAGCATATGCATATGTTTTTTTTTTGTTTTTGTTTTTATAAAATGTAGGATATGAAATGCAGTTAAGTTTTTTATTGTTAATAAAAACCAATTAAAAAGTAGTGAACTTGTTTTTTATTTGAACCACGAACATATTTAAGTATGTACATACATACATACACATGAAAAAATGTATTAAATGAACAGCAATTTGTATTTTTGAGAGTTGAAAATTGTAAACGAAATAGAAAATCAATAAATTTGACCGGAATTAGTTTTTTTTTAACATTCAAAAATAAATGAATTTTTGCTTTGAATTTAAGGAAAAATGGGTTGACCAGTTTTTAATTGCATTTTCGTTTGTTTTAAATTTTATTTCACGTTGGTTTTACCTACATAATATTATGAAGATTGGTCTTTGGCGTATTAGGCGACTAATAGTAAAATTATACGACAAACATTTTTACAGAATATTTCAACGCTCTAGCTCTTCATGTAGCCTTTACGGGGAAAACCGCACAACTTTAGAAATATAGTACTAACACGTTTATATCATCTTTCCGAGCTCATCACATCGAAAAATTGACAGATATGATTGATTTTTGCCATATATACCTCCAACACATCATGACTATTTTCATGGCTTGATCATAATGGTAAATATTTAAATAAGGCCTTTTTATTTTGTTATTATATGTTTTATTTATTTTTAATGTTGAAGTATGTATTTAATAAAAATTTCGTAATAATTCTTGCAAAAAAAAACCGACTTCAAAACAGCAAACTTAAAATCATGTTTCTTTAAGACGGTAATTATACAATGATTATATTATATTCGAGGAAGATTGTAGCGGGATTTTTTAAATGTCATTGCACAAACTGTCAATTCAGAAAAAAAACTAATTTTTGAATTCAATAATCTAAAACAAATATCAGTCGATTTTCTACCGGGGGAGCATATAGGGGCACAAGACCCCAGGGTTCTGTGCTTTTTCAGGTCAAACCAATGCCAAACGACTGTCTGTATACAGCGGATCAAAAGTTTGGCTATATACATAAAATTACACTAACTATTGCGACACCCTGTAATTTCCGAGTTCAAATTTTATACTTGTTATAGCGGTCGTAGCAATATAGGTTCATTGTAAATTTCAACCGTCTGTCTGTAACGGCTTAAAAGTTTGGTCATATACATCAAATTACATAAACTATTGCGACACCCTGTAATTTATAATTTTAAATATTTATACTTATTTTAACACACATAGTAATGGACATTCTGTCTAATTGTTAAGTGTTTGTCAATAACTATTTAAAAGATAGGGTCATATATATCAAATGACGTCACCTATTGGGACACCCTTTAAATTCAAATTTTAATGTAAATACTTGTTAAAGAGAACTTTGTCATGCAGATTCTTTGTAAAATTTAACTTTGTGTCCATATACATCAAATTACATTAACTATTGGGACACCCTTTAATTTCCAATTTTAAATATTTATACTTGTTGTTATACCAGACATAGTAGTGAATATTCTGTCTATTTTTCATGTGTTTGTCTATAACGGTTCCAAAGATAAGGACATAATGGTCAAATTACATCAATAATGGGGACACCCTTTAATTTATCCAAATTTTATACTTGTTGTAATAGCGGACTAAGCAATATAGGTTCTTTGTACATTTCAACTGTCTATCTATAACAGTTGAAAAGTTTGGCCATATATATCACTTTTACATTAACTATTGGGACACCCTTTAATTTCCAAATTCATATTTTACACTTGTTATTTTAGCGGACTTAGCAATACAAGTTCTTTGTAAATTTCAACTGTCTGTTTATAACGGTTCAAAATTTTTACCATATATATATCAAAATAAACCAACTAATGGGACACCCTTTAATTTCTAATTTTAAATATTTATACTTATTATAACAGACATAGTAACGAACATTATGTGCAACTTTCAAGTGTTTATCTATAACGGTTCAAAAGATAGGACCCTAAAGGTGAAATTACGTCACCTATGGGGTCACCCTTTAATTTTTAATTTTATTTTTTAATTACTTTTTGTTATTGGGAGCTATAGTTATACGCACTTTTTTCTAATTTTAAATGGGTGACCTATAAAGTTCATAATACACGTAAAAAACATGTATGTTGTATGGGGACACCCTTTAATTTTTAAACTTTTAACCTGTTTTTAAAATGGGACCAATCTGTAGCCATAACCTTTCTAATGGCGCAAAAATTTTTAAAATCGGTTCAGAAATGACCGAGTTATGAAGGCACAAACATACAAAAAAAAAAAAAAAAAAGCAACACACAGACGAATTGATAACCTCCTTCTTTTTTGAAGTCGGTTAAAAAAAAATCGGTTTGATTCAATTGAAATGCTGCACAGTAAATTGTCTAGTGGGAAAAAATCAAAAAAAAAAACTTTCGAATTTATCAATAAAATACATATGGGATGTAAGCTGAGACTCCCACGACTCCAGAGGTGGTTTGGGTTTTCATGGGCGTTACACCTATATAAAGTTACACGTCGAATTCTTTTGATAATTTTTTCATAATTTTTAAGTAACAAAAAATGGGTTTGGAGAAATAAATATCAAAAATTAATAACTCAATAAAAATGCATGCAAACTTGTTTGTTTTATTCAGAAATGTAGCAGAAACAATGAAAAATCCTAAAGTGTAAATATATATAAAAACACTGTAAAAAAAATTGTGAAGTTTTTAGCCAAAAATATGTACTTAAAAAAAATAGTCAGATTCGATGGACCCGAAAAAATAGGCACATCAAAAAACTACTTTTATGCATCAATAATCTTATTTTCTGTTATATATACTAAAATATGTATAAAAAAGTTTAGGTGTTTTCTATGCCAACTTTTGAAATATACTGATTTTAAAAATCATCCATAAATGATATTTTTATTAGAATTATCTATAGATATTTTTAATATTAGAAAATATATGATAATAGTAGGTTCTGCTTTAAACCAGGGCGAACTAATACAAGGTGAGTGCATGGGCGAATGCTTTAGAATGCCTACACAAAACAATTAGAAAGAACAGACTTGAGCACACTTGAAAAAATAGCAGAGCAAATTGTAATCAAGACTTAATGAATAAACTCCTAATTTCTTTTGATCCATTAATTTCATCTAATAGAAATGCAAGAAATACAGGTCTTTCAACAATAATCAAGAAATTAGTAATTACATAATGGTAGATGAATCTATTAAAACTGAATCAGACTCAGAAACTTATTTTAGTGATTAAGAAATTATTTACAATTGTTATGTTATTTGAATTTGTTACTTTATTATTAATATTTATATAGATATATTTTTTATCTTAAATAATAATTTAATTTTAAAATAATTTGGTAACCCTATTCATATAGTGTTATTTGAATACCAATGGTTGTGAGTATTTTCAAAACTTTAAAAAATAAAAATACTAAAAAGTTTAAAATGATGTTATATTCAAAAATGATGTTATATTCAAAAGACAAACGCTTTATCATTTTATATGTGAAATGATAGATTAAAAAAAAAAAAAAATAATTACTGAAATGGGGGCATTTTGGGTATTTAATTGTCCCCGCCCGGAAAAATAAAAGAATTTCTAAAAATGTTAATTCGTCCGTCTATCCGTCTGTCCGTATTGACGTTGAAATGTCGTTTGCCAAGCCACCAGTAGAGATACAAAAAATTAAGGCACACCATCAGCCATAGTTTCAAAAATTATGGGATTGTAATTCAGCAACATCGGATCATTCCTTTGGAAGCTACGAGTCAAAAAAAAACACCTATATTTTTTCACGTTTTTTTTCATTTTTTTCGGCTTTAATGATTCTCATTTGATTTTTTTAGAACGCAATACACATAGTGGTATCCAATGAACCCACAAGATCCTAAATAAAAAAAAAATATAAAAATTTTTGAAAAAGATTTAAAAAAAATTAATTTTTTTTAATTATAAAACATTAAAAAAAGACATTTTTGCCAAAAACTTTTCAAAAAAATTTTTTTCTTAAATATTACAAAAAATTTTGAAGAAATTTTATAAAAAATTTTTAAAAAAATATTTTTGCAAAAAATTTTTTCAAACAATTTTTGAAATATTTTTAAAAAATTTTCAATATCTCTTTGAAAATAAAAATCATGAGTGTAACATAACATATTTGTAATAGTAAGAATATATTGTTACGTTTTTACTTTACGTTGGGTTCTTTTAATTGTAAAATAAATACACACTGTTATTACTTTTACTGTAAGTCACTTTATTTATTTAACACCACTGTACAAAAATGCAGCAAACTGTTAAACACTTTTGTTTGTTTCTTTCTTTCATCATTGTAAGAAAACAAACCATTAATGTTGTTGTTGCTCGAGAGTATTGTGGTTCAGAGCCTATAATGAATAAATTCTTCTTTCGTAACACTACCCCCTTCTCAAACCTGTTCGTCAGGAACAGGCACAGATGTACCTTTTCCATAGTTGGCTAGCCGCTCCAAGTGCACAACTTTCATTTTTGATCTTGGGCTCTGAAGCTTCTGTATTCTGTAAACTACATCATTTAGCCGTTTTATTACTTTATAAGGTCCATCCCAATGAGTTTGTAGTTTGGGTGATAATCCTTTCTTCCGTTGTGGGTTAAAAAGTAGAACCAGTTGTCCCTCGTTAAATCCCTCAGAGTTGGCAGCTTGATCATATCTGGCTTTCATTTTATCACTGGTTAATTTTATCCGACTCCGCACGAATTCGTGAATCTCCTGAAGGTCCCTTTGTGCCTGACTAGAGTTTTCGCCGTCTCCTTCTGCCGATGTTGGCTTAACACCAAACTCTAAATCTGCAGGCAAATTTAGCTCAGATCCAAAGACTATTTTCGCTGGTGTTCGTGAGGTGGAATCGTGAACAGCTGATCTATATGCCAACAAAAATTTGGGTCCCAGTCCCTCTGATGTGCGCTGACCACTTTTCTCAGGTATTCCTCCAGGGTTCGATTGAATCTTTCGACCATCTGATGGGATTGCGGATGGTACAGTGTCGTTCTGGTCTTTCTTATTCCGTATACTTCGCACATCTCTTTGAATATAGCGGATTCAAAATTTCGGCCTTGGTCGGAGTGTAGTTCTAAGGGAACACCATAGCGACACACCCAGTTGCTTATAAAAGCGTCTACAATCGTTCTGGCTTCTTTATTGGGAATGGCATATACTTCCGGCCATTTGCTAAAATAGTCCATGACCACTAAAACGTATCGGTTTCTAGCATTGCTAGCAGGGAAGGGACCTGCTACGTCCATCGCTATACGTTCAAAGGGAGCGCCTGAATTGTACTGCTGAAGCTGTCCCCGACTCCTTCGTACAGGACCCTTTGCTGCAATGCACTCCTGGCAACTGGCTATCCACTCGGCTACGGCTTGTTGACAGCCAACCCAATAGAACCGTTGTTTTATCTTTTCCAGCGTCTTCGTTACACCAAGGTGACCTCCGCTAGGACCATTGTGGAATTGTTTCATGACTTCTTTGATCGTGGAGGATGGCACGACGATTAAGTCTATCACAGTTTTGCCGTCTGTGCTTTCCCAGGTGCGACATAAGCGGCCAGCCTTCAACCTTAGACTGTTCCACTGGGCCCAATATGCCTTCGCCAGCGGACTTTCTGGTGAGATCTCACTTCGCGTCGGTCTTCTGTCTTCCTCTTTAGCTGCTATAATTTTTGGCAATATGGGGTCGTTTCTTTGTGTAGTCGGCCAGTCTTCACTAGATTCTATATGTGTAAGCCGAACATCAATAACGAATTCTTTTCTCTCCGCCTTTGTGCAATGCTTACACCCCAGATCACATGGCCGCCTAGAAAGGGTGTCTGCGTTGTTATGCTTGCCTCCTTTTCTGTGCTCAATACTAAAGTCATAGCTCTGAAGTCGCTCAATCTAGCGTGCAAGCTGTCCTTCAGGGCTCTTGAATTGCAGCAACCACCTGAGTGCGGCATGATCTGTCCTCAGCATAAAACGTTGGCCATACAAATACTTGTGGTAGTGTTTGATGCACTCCAATGCTGCTAGCAGCTCTCGTCGCGTTACGCAATAGTTTCTTTCAGGCTTCGAAAGTATTCTGCTGTAGTAGCCTATAACATTTTCTGTCCCATCTACCACTTGAGACAGCACGCCTCCTATTCCATAACCGCTCGCATCAGTGTCTAGCACGAATTTTTGCCCAGCTGCTGGATATGCCAGGATATGTGCCACACACAACAATTCCTTTAGCTTCTGGAATGCTTTCTCGGCTGCTTCACTCCACTGGTAAGGTCGCGACTTTTTGGTTAGTTCATGTAGGCTCGCAGTAACACTAGCAAAATTTGGTACAAATCGTCTGTAGTATGTGCAGAGTCCCAAGAAACTTCATAACTCGTGAAGATTTTGAGGACGAGGCCAGTCCTTTACTGCCCGTATTTTATCTTCATCGGTTGATATGCTCTCTGCTGTCACACGATGCCCCAAGTATTTGACTTCTTTCTGAAACAATGCACATTTCTTAACACTGAGCTTCAGTCCAGCCGCTGATATATGGCTGAAGACTTCTTCCATGTTCCTTAAGTGTTCATCGAAGGTCTTTCCCATGACAATTATGTCATCCAAATACACCAGGCATGTCTTCCAATTGAGTCCCTTTAACACTCGTTCCATTAAACGCTCGAAGGTGGCTGGAGCGTTGCAGAGACCAAATGGCATAACATTAAACTGCCATAAACGATCGAGAGCACTAAAAGCAGTTTTTTCTTTATCTTTGTCAGCTATCTCGACTTGCCAGTAACCGCTCTGTAAATCTAGCGTAGAAAACCACTTGGTTCCTGCTAGCGTGTCCAAGGTGTCATCGATTCTTGGTAGCGGATAACTGTCCTTTTTGGTAACATCATTGAGCTTTCTGTAGTCAACGCAGAATCTAGTGCTGCCATCTTTCTTCTTTACTAAAACTACCGGCGAGCTCCAAGGACTCGAGGACGGTTCGATAATTCCTTCTCGCTCCATTTCGTTGACTAGCTGCTTTACTTCGCTCCGCTTGGCTAGGGGAATGCTCCTGGGGGCTTGTTTTATGGGCCTCGCTTCTGCCTTGGCTTTTATCTTTTAGGGCGAAGACAGAGGCGTACTTTCGTAGCAGCTGCTTGACTTTGTTTTGGTCAGGTGGCTTCAGCTCTGCTACCCATTTCCCCACATGTTCTGCTAGTATTTAGCGCTCTTTAGTTGACAGTTTTTCAGGCTCCGAGTTTCTCTCGCAATTAATTATGGCCTCTGCTGGTGTACATTGGGCTATCTGAGAGTTTTTACCAATTACCTTTTCACTGTTGGATAGATTTAACACTCTCACAGGAATTTTTCCTTTCTTACAGGTTTTCACGAGGGCTTTTGCTGTAATTGTCTCTCTCTAAATTCCTGATGGTGCTACCACCCACAACCGGTTGTCCTCACAATCCTCATCCATACGTGCCCATATCACAGTTTCTGCCTGAGGTGGTAATTTCTGGATGCTACAGCAACCAACTTCCTTACTGCAGATTTACTCACATATCCAATATCAAGGGGTATTTCGACGTTTCGCCAGATCATTATTTGTTTCCCCATGCGCAGGTCGACTCCATGGATGATCATAAAATCTGCGCCAATAATAACTTCGTCCACTATATCGGCAACAATGAACACATGGTCCACACTCATGTTGGCTATAGTTAATCTGACTTTGGCCTTACCATAGACAGTAGCAAATTCTCCGGTCGCGGTGCGCAGGCTTACATTATTCAATTGTTCCTCTTTTCCCTTTACTAAATCGGGCCTTATTATAGACTGCGACGCTCCTGTGTTTTTTGTCAGAATACGCTTTCCTCTGTTGATATACCCGCTTGCAGTAAGATTGCTGTTTTGCTTCTGCATCACAGATATGGAGATTGTGGAGCCCTCGGTTGTGGGAGCTAGCTCATGCCCCGTAGTGCTAGCTCTCTTTAGTTTAACGACTCTTGAGATGTTTTGTGAGTCGCACGTTTATTCTTTCTTGGCGGCGAAACAGATCTGGCTCGTTTTCTTGCTGCCTTACAGTTTCTTTGAAAATGGCCGACTTTACCGCAATTAAAGCACTTAGCGTTTGTCTTACCTTGTCTTTCATCTAAGACTTTCTTTACCGATTCAAGTATTTGCTTTATGTCGTCCATTGTTGTTTCCCATCTTCAGAAGCTACTTCAACTTTTCGCACTTTGTATGACTGCGGTCTCGAAATGACTTTTGCTGCTTCTTGAGCCAGAGCGTAAGTAATGGTTTCAGCAGAGGATGTGTTTTGTTTAGCGCAAACAAAGGATGTGTTTTGCTTAGCGCAAACTGCGTGCTTAATATCTGGGTCACGAATACCATTAACAAATGCCTCCACTTTGAACTGTTCTAGAAGTGGATGGTTTTCCCCAGAGTATATTAGCTGCACCAAGCGCTCTATACAGCTCCTTTTTATGATCGCCGCCATATTTGCGCTCTAACGCCACCATTATGTCCTCATAATTATTCCTGCAGCTAGTTGGTAGGCTTTCGAGGACTTCTGCTGCAGATCCTTTAAGTGCCAGAATCAGCTCAATCGCTTTTTCTTCATTGCTACATAGATTTTTACTGGCCACTGTCTCGAATTGAAATTTGAAGACGTTGAAGGGTATGGTGCCGTCGAAACTGGGAGCTTTTATCCTATTTATGTTTTCCGTCACTACTCGTACTGGACCTTCTCTTATTTCCAAGCTCATTATTTTGTTTTCAAGCTCCTGCAGCTTTAAATCGACATCCTTTACGTGTACTTCGACGCCACTAGTTTCTAGAAGATTAACTTTTCTGTTTAAACCAGACAGTTGCACTTCTACGGCAGAACTTTCGTCGAACTTGACTACGTCGTCTACTCGCTTATTAATGCTTTCAGAAATTTGTAGAAGGTTCTCGTTGACTTTTCCCAAAAGTTTCTCATTGTTTGCTCTAGAAACTTCTCGAATCTCAGTTAGAAGTTGTTGATTTTCACCTCTTACTTCAGCTAACAGTTTTTCGCTGTTTGCACAAGAAGCTTCGTAAACTTCAGCTAACAGTTTTTCGCTGTTTGCTCTAGAAGCTTCTTCACTTCTCTTAGAAGCTTCTTGTACTTCTCCCATTTTCTCCATCATAGCGGCAAACATCGTATTGAAGTTCATGCTACTTGCTGTTGTTGTTTCACGGCTACATACCTCTGTCACCTCTTTTTCATCGAAGTCACTTTGACTTTTAAATTACTACTGCCATACTACTCGCCATCACGATTCACTTATATAGGTGATTTAAAAGCACCAGAATGTTCTATTCCAGACAGATCTGGCAGGTTCGATTGTTATTGCTCTTGTTTTCTGTTTGTGTGGTTGTTTATTTCTTTATACCTGTTTGTGTGGTTGTTTATTTCTTTATACCTGTATGTGTGGCTGTTTATTTATTTATACCTGTATGTGTGGCTGTTTATTTATTTATGCTTGTATTTATATATGTGGCTGTGTATTTAACTGATGAGTGTTTATTTAATGTGTGTGTGTATATGAGAATGTTTGTTTAAGGCGTTACTCTTTATTGTTTGTTTCTTTCTTTCATCATTGTAAGAAAACAAACCAGTAATGTTGTTGTTGTTTGAGAGTGTTGTGGTTCAGAGCCTATAATGAAAAAATTCTTCTTTCGTAACAATATGTTTATACAGTAACATATTTTTTTAAATGCGTTTGATTCTTAAATAGATGAGATCTCTATTTTAAAACCAAAAGGCATTAAAAAATAGACAACATCAGGATATTGACTACAAACTGTCAAAAATAAAATGTTAACGTTTATAGGTAAACGATTATTTTGAAGCCCGCAAAGCTACGTGGCTACACGACCACCGTTGTGGCTGATTCGGCTAATTTCTATTTTTTTATGCGACAATTTTATTTTATTCAACCAAAGAAAATGTCACAAAATTATAAATTACAAATTCATATACTCGTACAAACAAAAAGTTTGGAGGAAATATTTATTATTTTTCGAAAAAGTTATTTAATTTTATAAAAGCAAAATAGGCTACAACAATGTCAGAATTTACGAAGCGCTGTCGTCTTCAATATCATTAAGTATCTGACTACACGGCGCTTAGCTGCGTAGCCGCTGTCTTCTATTTCTTTAAAGCATGAATAATGAGTTTTCTCGCATACGACTTATTTTAATTTATGTAAAACGTCAACAATATGGATAATGCTGTACATGACTGTATAAATAAAATCACCGTGGTGAAGGGTATAGAAGATTCGGCACAGCCGAATATAACGCTCTTACTTGTTTTAAATCCAGGTTTCCCTGATTTCTGGTGTGGCCACACGAGTAATATTAGTGTCTTCAGATCTCTCCTGCGCTACATAGAAAGATTGCTCACATCAAAAAATTATGTTAAAAATATTGAATCCTTAAAATCAGTTAAATCACTTTAAAAACCTTTTTTAGTAAAATAATTCAATGGGAATTCAAATTTTTTTTTTCAAAATGTTTGACGTATTTACTGGGTACAACGGCTCAAGTTTTCGTTTTACCTGATTTGACAACTTTTGATGTAATAGTTGGATTTGATTTTTGATGTAATAGTTTTGATTTGACCACGGGATCCTAAAAGAGATCCCATAAGTCAGATTTCTAAAATAATTTTGGGATTTGAGAAAATTGATATAGTCTATTATAAAAAAATTTTTGAGAAGATTAGTGACCATTTTTGGACAAATATGGAAGTGCACACGTAGTACACCTTATGAAAATGGTACACCAAGGGGTCCTAAAAAGACCCCGTTAGTCGGATTTCTGAAATAATTTTGGAAATTGAGATTTAAAAAATGTCTTATAAAAAATTTCTTGAGAAGATTAGTGCACACGTAGTACACTATATAAAATGGTGGACTAAGGGGTCCTAAAAGAGACGCCATTAGTCGGATTTCTGAAATAATTTTGTAATTTGTGAAAATTGAGATTTAAAAAACGTCTTTTATATAAAATATATTGAAAAGGTTAGTGACCATTTTTGAATAAATATGGAAGTGCACACGTAGTACATTATATATTAAAGATAGACCAAGGGGTCCTAAAAGAGACCCTACTACTTGGATTTCTTAAATAATTTTAAAATTTGAGAAAATTGAGAGTTAAAATATTTCTTTTAGAAAAAATTGTTTGTGAAGATTAATAACCATTTTTGGACAAATGTCAAAACGCACACGTAGTACACCATTTACAAAAGGTAGACCAAAGGGTCCTAAAAGAGACCCCATTAGTCGGATTTCTGAAATAGTTCTGAAAATTGAGAAAATTGATATTTAAAAAATGTCTTATAAAAAATTTCTTGAGAAGATAAGTGACCATTTTTGAACAAATATGGAAGTACACTATATACAAAAGGTAGACCAAGAAGTTCTAAAAGAGATCCCATTAGTCCGGTTTCTGAAATAATTTTGGAAATTGAGATTAAAAAAAATGTCTTTATAAAAAATTTCTTGAGAAGATTAGTGAGCATTTTTGGCCAAATATGGAAGTGCACACGTAGTACACCATATACAAATGGTAAATCAAGGGGTCCTTAAAGAGACCCCATTAGTCAGATTTCTAAAATAATTTTGGAATTTGAGAAAATTGAGATTTAAAAAAAGTATTTTATAAAAAAAACCTTGAGAAGATTAGTGATCATTTTTGAACAAACAAGGGCTCCTAAAAGAGTCCCCGTTAGTCGAATTTCTGAAATAATTTTGTAATTTGAGAAAATTGAGATTTAAAAAAAGTCTGTTATAGAAAAATTCTTGAGAAATCCGACTAACGGAGTCTCTTTTACGACCGCTTGGTCTACCTTTTGTATACGGTGTACTACGTGTTTCATATTTATCCAAAAATGGTCACTAATCTTCTCAAGAAATTTTTTATAAAAAAAAAAAAACAAAATTTAAATCTGACTAATGGGGTCTATTTTAGGACCCCTTGGTCTACCTTTTGTATATGGTGTACTAAGTGTGCACTTCCATATTTGCTCAGAAATTTTTCACTATTTTTCTCTAGAATTGTTTTATAAAAGACATTTTTTAAATCTCAATTTTCTCAAATTCCAAAATTATTTCATAAATCCGACTAATGGACTTTTAGGATCCCTTGGTCTTCCTTTTGTACTATATGGTGTACAACGTGTGCACTTCCATATTTGACCAAAAAATCAATTTTCTCAAATTACAAAATTATTTCAGAAATCCGTCTAACGGGGTCTCTTTTAAGATCCTTTGGTATACCTTTTGTATATGGTGTACTACGTATGCACTTCTATATTTGTCTAAAAATGGTCATCAAAATTCGAAAAACTTCCCACATTATGTGTCGTTTTTTTTTGAACATATTCCACTTTTAAGTTTCATAAAGCATGTTTTGGAGCAATATTCCCATTCGGTTTTTTAGTTGGAGCTGGTGCTCTGTAATTCTCTTAGCTAAAGCTATCTCTAAAATTCTAAAAATTTATACAAAAACTAGCTGAATTCTTACATATTTTAACATCTTTAGTTTTATACCCCTATTGTCGTTCTCAACACAACTCAGTTTGGTTGTCTACGAGTCGACCCAACTTTCGCACAACCAAATTGTTTTGTGGTATTGCGAGACACAACAGTTTTTAGTTGAAATTGTTATAGCGTTACCAACTTAAAATATACACTTTTACAGAAAAGACGACAAATTAAAGTAAAAATTTAAGAAAATAATTTAAAATGGATAGATGTGTAGATTTATTTTCTGGAGAAGTAAAGGAAGATGCTAATATAGATGTACCACGTATAAGGAGGCAAATTCGTGTTGGATCTAACTCTCTTGAACTACTAACTGCAAAGTAAAAATATTCAAACTATAACTTACAATCAAAGTAATTTTTTTTTGCAGATTTATTAGCTATTTCCGACTGAGCAAATGATGAGAAACTTCCAATTAATCACAATCAATTTTTCTACTTACGATCTCTCCATTTTTCTGGACTTTATGTCGAAGTAAACTGTAACCAAACTACTAATAAGCGGTTGTGCATATTTAACGTTTTTGTCAACCAAATTTGTGCATAGTTGAAAACGACAATACAAAAAAAAAAAAAAATGGTGAACTCAACCCAAAAGTCAACCCTGAGTTAAGTTGAGCATAGCAATGCGAATTTATAAACGACGACCAAATTGATTCAAAAGTTGTCAACCACAATAGGGGCATTAAGTTCTCTTTTTAAGGACATAAAATGGGCATTTAAAACTAAAAATATTAAAATATGTAAGAATTCACGAATTTTTTTATGTATTTTTAGAATTTTATCGATAGCTTTAGCTGCTAGAATTACAGAATATGGAAGCTCATAAATATGGAAAGTCCAAAAAAAAACTACTGTTAAGTGATCAACAGAGCTCTGTTAATTGTTAAAAAATGGGTTTTGTCTCTGCTAGTTAAATACGCATTTCACACACATTCTTACAACTATAGTTTTTCGAGGCATTAGCAAGAACATTATATTAACTATATATATTGTGCCATCTCTATTTAAAAATTTGTACCTCGATATAGATTTCTGGAGAAGCTTTAATGTACTTCCAACAAATCTTGTGTTAGAACTTAATCTTAAAATATTTTCTAATAAAAATGCTGAACAACGATTTTTATGAGTCCCGGAAGCAGCATTAGCAAAACGTTTTCCCTTATTTGCTAACGACGGTTTGGGTCGTACAAAAGTAATTTCACATGTTATTGATGCTGGTACAGCGACCCCAAGCAAACAATGTCATATTCCGGTGTCCCCAGGTATGGAAAAACTAATTTACGCGGAACTTGATCAGTCTTTGTAATGCGCCACAAACTATGTCAAGGTTAATGAACAAGGTGATACCGGCGAACTTAAGAACTGAAATGTTCGTCTATCTAGACGATTTTTTAATAGAGTCAGATACATTTGCCAGACATATTGTTGTTTTACGCTAGGTTTCTGATCAAATTCGATCTTCAGGACTTACAATAAATGTTGAGAAATTGAAATTTTGTGTGCAAGAAGTCTGATACCTAGGTCGTATAGAGGAAAAAGGAGTAATTCTTACAGACCTGGATAAAGGCGCGGCCATACTTGAATTTCTAATATCTTGTAAATAATATCAGACGATTTCTTACAATATCTGGTTGGTACCGGAAGTTCATTAGGAATTACGCTGCAGTAACTGCGCCTTTAACAGACTTGTTAAAAATAAGTAGGAAGTTTGTTTAGAGCGGACGATTTAAATATAAAACTAAAAGACGCAACAGAACTAGACAGTTTATTGGAGACCGCCTACAAAGTAATATAGTTATCTTATGTTAATTTTAATGTAAATAAATATTAATTAATTCATCAAAATTAAAAAGTGGTTTCATTAAAAACCTACATTTTGGGGGCTCGTCCGGGATTTGATCAGTTGTGTATTTCGCGCTGAGTGCAAAATAAAAAAGGTGTATCCTGAGTGGAAAATTTAAATAAACTTGTGTAAAATATGAACAACTGAGTGTACGAAAATCCTATGTGAAATATGAGTATCCTGAGTGGAAAATTTAAAACTGTTAAATAAACTGTGGTAAAATAAGAACTACTGAGTGTTGAAAAGTCCTGTGTGAAATATCTTTCTGTGTGACTTGAAAAAAACACTAGAACTGAGTGAGATTAAATTGAAATTTTCAAATATAATTCTGAGTGAAAGTGAAAATCCTAGAAAAATAGAGACTTATTTTTATGTTTAATATTTAACTGTACGTAAAACGGGTTGGAAAACAGTTATAAAAATACAATAATAAACTGAGTGTTGAAAGAATAAGAATACTTTCTATTGGAAAATAGAACATACTGGATAATATTTCTCAAAAATACTATAGAAAAAGTGTATTAAAAAGAGACAAAGAAAGAAAAAAATCTTAAATCCGCTAATATTTAAAGATGAAAATACTGTGTCCCGAAAAAAATTTAATTTAGAACAGATCGATCTTTAAGAAAGAGTGAAACAAAAGCATATACCGTATGAAACGGAAAGAGAGCCATTTAAACTGACGAGTTGTGAAAAATAAGAAGTAACGAACTTTCCATACTGTTTGGCTGATAAAAAGAGACAACAATCTATACACAGAGAAAAATAGAATCAACCTAGCAACAATCAACACAAGTTTTGCTTCAACAAGACGAACGTGAGGATTGAAACAGCTATATGTAGAAGTTTGCCAAGAGAAAATCCATGTTGTTGCGAGCTGAAAGAAGATGTGCGGATCATTACATGATAAGTTATTGCGTTTTACTTTTACACTTATTTAGTATTTTAATAGTAGATCTTGTTGTCACAATTTTATTATGAAGAATAATTTCTAGTAGCGTAAAATATAATCAAATTAGGATTTTTTCAATTAATTTAATTGGATTTTTAAGAGTGAAGAATTGAATTTCATATAATATCTTTGTACATATGTTTAAATTTTATTTTTTTCGGTAATCATAATTTTTCAAATACTCGTTTTTTTAAGTTTTTGATTTTTTAAAATTCTTTTTTGTTTCTTTGATTAATTAAAATTTATGATTTATAATATTTACTTTTGATGTACCTATATACTTGTATATAACCAAATTTTTAAATATTAGCTATTACTTTTATTTCTTATATTTTATTCTTTTAATATTGTTATTGACCATGGACAGACAAGAGATTTTAGTATTGAATGTAGAGGGATTGAAGACAAAGTTAGGTGAATTAGGTTTGAGTGCAGTCGGATGAAAGGATGACCTTAGGAATAGACTTTTTGAACACTTTGGCTTTAATGCAGCGGATTCCGGCTCAGAATATGAAGATGTTGCTTTGCAACAAGCTGTGAATAATTTTACCAGACACATGTTCACTCTTAGAGACATAGAGGATTCACTTTCATCATTTTGTGGTACTGACAGATTAGAAGTGAATATATGGATTGAAGATTTTGAGAACAACGCGGAAGCTGTAGGGTGGTCCCAGTTACATAAATTCATTTACGCGAAACAATTATTAAAGCGAGCAGCTCGAATGTACATTCGAAGTAAAAGCGGTATTAAAAATTGGGATTCACTCAAAATTGCACTAAAGGAAGAGTTCGGTCAAAAATTACCCACTATTGAAGTTCATAAAATGTTGAAGAATCGTAGGAAAAAAGGAAATGAGACCTACAGGGAATACCTCTACACACTAATGGAGATGGCAAAACCCATAAATTTAGATGAGGAAAGTCTAATGCACTACTTTGTTAATGGAATTCCTGACTCTAAGTTCGGTAAGAGCATTTTGTATCAGGCGAGAAATATCACAGATTTAAAAGAAAAAATTAAGACTTACGAAAAAATTCGAGGATCTGCGCAGCAGGCATCGACCTCTAAAGCAGCTTTGGACACGTCAAGAGATGAGCAGACAAAACAGGATTTTAAAATAAACAGAAAATGTTACAAATGTGGAAACGTAAATCATCTAGCTAAGGTCATCAAATATCAATTGCTTTAAGTGTGGTCAAGGTCACAAATCTTTTGATTGCAAAGAACAGAGTAGTGTCAACACAAAAAAGGAAAGGGATATTTCTTGTATGGTGACTAATTTCCAAAATAGTAGTTGCAATGCTTTCTAAATTATGTGCCGAAAATCCGCAACAGTGGTACCGATATGTCGAAAATGTATTAACAACACTCCACCACGAAGCACTAAAGTTTCTCCCTTTAGAATTCTTACCGGATTGGAAATGAAGACTGAAACTCTTGGAGAATTCCAAAAACTGACTGAAGAATTTACTTTAAAAGAACTGGATGAAGAGCGAAATGTAAGCCGAGAAATTGCGAAAGAAAACATATTAATAATTTAAGCTGAGAACAGGAAGACGTTCAACAGCAAAAGAGTCAAGGCAACTGATTATAACGAAAATTAATTGGTAGCGATCAAGAGAACTCAATTCGAAGCAGGACTTAAATTAAGGCCGAAATACTTTGGTCCTTATAAGGTTATTAAAAGATTGAAACACGATCGTTATGAGGTCGAAAAGATAGGTGAAGGTGAAGGTCCGAAAAGAACGTTTGCAGTGGCAGAATACACGAAGAAACGGAATACGTCTTTCGGGTCGAAAGCCGATGCAGGACGGCCGAATTTAGGATCAGGGAAAATAGGACGCACTACAAGAAGTGGCAACACTTATTAAAATACAACTCTGTTGCATACTGACTTGGACAACGTGTGACGAGTGACGAGACATAAACGGATGATTTCAATATAAAACTAAAAGACGCAACAGAACTAGACAGTTTATTGGATACCGCCGACAAAGTAATATAGTTATGCTATGTTAATTTTAATGTAAATAAATATTAATTAATTCATCAAAATTAAAAAGTGGTTTCATTAAAAAACTACATTTATTCATTGTGATGCAAGTCATACTGGAATAGGAAGTGTATTTCTACAGAAAACTGCGGACGGTGAAGAGTTTCCTATTGCATTATATCAAAAAAGCTCAACCAAGCCCAATGCAATTATTGCGTGCCCGAACAAGAATGTTTAGCAGCAATTATGAGCAATAAAAAGTTCAGAACTTATTTGGAAGGACATGAGTTCACAGTGATTATCACAGTTCACAGTGATCATGCATCACTTAAGTCGCTCATGTCCCAAACTGATCTCGATTCACGGTTGGCGATATTGGCTTTGAAACTTCCAGAGTTTAATTTTAAAATCGAGCATAGGAAAAGCAGCTAAAACGTAGCTCCAGATGTGCTTTCGCGTACCTGTATAAAAGACCTGTCTGAGAATAATGCTTATAATTTAGCTGTTTTAGATGGTGACTCTGGACTATTCGTGGATTTGCAATCCGACAAATTCTAATGTACCGACTACTAAAACCTATTGCACAGAGTTAAGTCTAAGTAAAACTCCAGACCTTAAAATCATTGACGGTTACTTATACAAACGGACGAAACATTGTTCTGGGGAGCAACTGCAGGATTATCTGGCATGTAAACTCTGGAAAACTAAATCTGTGGTTGGAGAGGTACTTAAAAAGGAGCATGATAGTCACTTGTCTTCTCATGGTGGTATCACTAAAACATTAAAACGCATTATGGAGGTAGTAGCTCTACTTGCAAACTGTCAAATCGTAAAAGTTTAGCTGTGCTATAAGCTCAATTTTTAAAAAAATATAATGCAAATCATTATTATTTCTGGGTATAATGGTATAATCATCATAATTTTTCGCTGTGTTTTATTTCACTGAAGTTTCATTCGCAATCAGTGGTAAATACAGCTGCGGTCAAAAAAATAGCACCAAGCCTAAGAAAATATGTCTTCGATACATATTTTCTTATAGGTTAAATTGATATATTTCCAAATTTGTCATATGACGCTTAGGTAACTGTATAACTACATAAAATAATAACTTTTATTTTTGCTAATTATTTTATTTTGAAATTTTTACTTTATTTAAAAAAAAAACTTAAAAAAATAGCATCTCACTTCAATTTGTATTAATATTAAACACTAAATTAAAATCCAATTAAAAAGAATTATAAATAATGCATTTATTACATTGAGCATGATTTGTTTATTCTAATTAAAAACTTCTTTCATGTCCTTTATTTGTAATAACGACTGCACAACGTTTTGGCATCGTATTTACAAGATTTTGGCATCTTCCTTTGCAATTTTATTACAGATTTGCAGAACAACTGCCCAAAGCGCTAAGTTGTTAGTTGGTTGAATTTAAGACACTGTCTTTTATATCTGCTCATAAATTCTTAATTGGTCTGGGCTCTGAGCGGTCCATTCTATCACATTGATTTTATTGTCCCGAAACCACTTTATCGCAGACTTGCTTGTGTGCTTCGGGTGATTATCTTGCTGGAAGACCAACACCAATGGCATTTCTTAAGAGGCTTTAGGGAGCATTACTTCCCCGAGTATACCAACATAAATGTTCTTATTGTGGTTTTTAAGGTCCTACACCATAGTAAGAAAAACTACGCCATACCATTACGCTAGATCCACACCGTGTTTTATGGTTTCAGTTGTAAGTTTTGGGTTGAATTCTGCCACTTATTTTTCCGTTGAAATGAGAAACTACATTTTGTCATTGGTGCTATTATTTTGACCGGCACTGTAAATATATATATATTTCAAGCAAGTGTCTGCTTGCAGTTTTGTATACTTTGTTGCCATTTTATTTATATGCCAGTTGCTTTTTTATAGTACTCAACAACAGGCAGCTAAAACGTAATTCCTGATTCAAATGTAATGTTCAAGATTCTATTACAAAATATCTATAAATACTAAATATTATAAAATATTGTTACGTTTTTACTTTACGTTGGGTTCTTTTAATTGCAAAATAAATACACTCTGTTATTACTTTTACTGTAAGTCACTTTATTTATTTAACACCACTGTTCAAAAATACAGCAAACTGTTAAACACTCTTAAAATTCGACAACTTAATAGCCCGTTCAGGCTGCCACGAAATTAAGTCATTTCGTGATTTCGGCCGAAATCAAGTTGAAATTACGTAATTTCGCATACATTTTAGCATTGCCCAAATTAACTCATTCTACTTAATTTCATCGAAATTAACTTGAAATTACGATAGACAACGCTGGTTTTGTAGAAAAAGCTACTTTTTTTGCAACCATGACCAGACTTACAACCTTGAAAATCCGTTTTGTTTGAAAAAAATTTAAAAGCCAAATGAAATATTTCCATTATTTACAAAATTATGAATGATCCGTAGTAAAATATAATTAATAGTAAGAAATATAAAAAAAACATGTAAACATAACTTACAGTCGAGTCTCGGTTCCAACGATGCTGAAGGCCTTCTGCTGGTTGTACTTGTGGGAGTCGATTAACAATTTGGTGTAGTATTAAGTATGTATTAGATTTTCGTATAAGATTTTTGAAATTAAGTTAGTTTTAATAATAATTTTGTAACTTTAAATATTATGCTAATTAAGAAAATTTGGATATGTTAAACAGGTTAGAATAATTAAGAAAATTATTAGAATACGTTTTAGTTAATATTAGATTAATGGTAATATTAGATTAATAAAAAATTTTAAGATAAAAAACAGTGTTAAATTCCTTAAATTGTTGAATGCGATAAGACTATAATAGTTGCAAGAAATCTTGGGGGCGTAGGAAGGATTTGGTAATGTTTAGTCCATACGGAGCTTAGCTAATGGGTTATTATATGTACGTGTGCTTGGTGAATGGCGAACTTGCTGTTTGGTGAAACAATTGTGGAACAAGATTAACGTGAGTACCTGCCTAGTTGGCCTAATCGCACGGTGGTCTTACCACCGAGTGAAACTTAAGCGTAGACTAGCGCCCCCATTGTGTAGTATAACAACACTTTACGACTGCCACCAATCGCAATTTGTGTGTGATACAGTCACAATGAGTAGCAATTTATATAATATGGCAAGCCTTATCCAAGGCAAGCCTAGATCCATATTATAGCCTCTTGCTTAGAGGTTTGGAGACTATCCAAACTCCGTCTGTTGAGAGTGGGACAGCACACTTGATCGACCGTACACCATTCCTACATAAATCGATCTTAAACTACAACCACCACGTGTACCCCCAAAGGGGACCTCACCAACAACCGGTCACAGAGAGATAGGCTCTCTGCCGATTCCCGTGGTACCAGTTCTTTGGGCACTGGTCGGGCCTCGAAGAGAAGCCGTATGTTTTAACACACAGACCTTTTCTTCCAGATTTAGGTTCTAGGAACCCTAGCGTCTGGTGCCTATATTTTCCCCGAGTGAACCGCGTCAAAGCTTTTGCCATTCCTGCAGTGACAATTGGAACCCCTGGGGGTGCTGTTTGGTGAAACATGGGTTACTGATGAAAACTTTAGAACCTTTGCTGCTTTGAGCAACTAATAGGCTGGGCAATAAAATTAGATTCGTTGTAGTGCGCGGAAATGTTTTTGTCAGTGCTCTGAAAATCGTTAAAAAACAGCATAACAAATGAAAATTAAAGCACACAAAAAATACAAAAATATATAAAAGTATCGTGAACACCTGTTTTGAAAAATTTTTAAAAAGTCTAAACATTTTATAAAATTTAAAAAATTAAGTATTTTAAATATTAAATTAAAAAAGCTGATATATTCGAAGAGTTAAAATTAAGAACATAAAAATGAATCAAGTGATTCTCTGTTTTCAATGTAAAAAAGAAATTACATCAACAAATTATATAAAGTGTTATAGCTGCAACCAAAACTACCATTTCACCCCATCTTCCCCTTTATCTGAAAGCACCTACTTAAATATGTACGGCGAGAGAAAAACTTCTTGGAAATGCCATCTATGTAAGCCGCGAACACGATCATCCAACAACCTTTATCAACAAGTTATTTTTGATGATACTCATACTCATAACAAAAAACAGTCTCGTGTGGATGATGATGGTGAAGGAAGAGAAAACGAACAGACAAAAAAAATGTAAGGAATCAATGTCATTGACCTCACTAGATTCAAAACTGTGCTCTGTACAATCTGATGTTCAGGAACTAAAATCTGATTTTAAAGAGGTAAAGAAAACGATCGACACACTTACAGCTAGTGTTAACTCAACACAATTACAAATTAAAATTGGAATACAAAAAAAAATTGATACAATTACAACTACACTTAGTACTCTTGTTACTCAATTAAAAGAGTTAAATGTAAGAAAAATGCAAAGATAAAAGGAAATCAATACGATGGAAACACGTATCAATAAGATAGAACAACAACTGATAAATAAAAACCTAGAAATAAAAATATAACAAACAGTGAAATATCAGCGTATGATGTTGTAAAAACAATTGGTAATTCTCTTAGCATCAATATAAGAGAAGAAGACGTTGGTAACGTATATAGATTAAAAAAACAACCCGATAGAGTAATTGTGAATTCTCCTCATTAAATAAAAAAATGATTTCATAAGCAAAGTCAAAAGGCATCGTATTGATTCTTCAATCATAAACAAAAAGGAAGGTAATACCGAATCGCAAACCAGCTACATATACATCAATGAGCAGCTTACATTTCAAAATTATTATGGTTAGCTAAAACTAAGGCGAAGGAATCAAATTGGAAATTCGTCTGGGTGCGCCATGAAATAATTTTTGCACATAAAAATGAAAACGCCCCACTATTAACCATAAATAACACCACAGACATTGAACTGACCTGCAATACAAATTAAAAAAAAATAAATTTTCCCATTTTATAATAAATATAGACATATATAAATAAAACAGTATAATAAGATTTATGTTTTATCCACTTTTTATACTGAAAACATTTTTTATAATATCAAAGCTTTTCACGCTGTTTTTTCTAAATTAACTTTTAATAAGGTAAATGTTAGAACAAAAACTTTTGAATTGATCCAGCTTGATGTAAATATAAAAAAAAAACTCTGTCTCTCTTTGCCATCTACCGACCCCCGCATGAACGAATACCACTATATAAATGAGCTTGATATTATACTAAACAACATAAAAAGAAAACAAGAGATACTTTTAGTTGGAGATGTTAATATCAATATATTAAGTGATAATTTTACAACAACCACATACATTAATATGATAACCTGTAATGATATGAAATATTTAATACATGAGAGTACCCCAGAAGATGTTACAAAAAACACAAGTGCTTGTATTGATCACTTGTTTTTAAAAACAAATGTATATGCAGCAGTTATAACAACAACCATATCTGAGCACTACGCACTCTTTTGCTCTGTTTATGAAAAAGAAAAAAAAACAGGGAGGTGAAAAAGCTATCTGCCAGGGGCCAAATTTTAATAATCATAAAATAAACAGTCAAATACAAGAAACAAACTGGAATGTAATTGTTAATGAATCAGCAAACACAACAATTTTATACAATAAAATACATGAAACATTTAACAAAATATATACAAACTCAACAAAAGCAACCTGCAAAAAAAGATCATCACATAATGAAATTGTAAAATATTGTGAATATAGGGGTAAACTTTCCAAAAAATGGTGAAATAATCGTAATAATAAACAATATGCAATAGAATTTAAAAAATTTCGAAATCTCTTAAAAAAAAATTTATGAAAAAAACAAATACTACAAAAATAAATTTATTGAAAGCAAAAATGACTTTCATGCAACATGGCAATTAATAAATGAAATAGTTGGCAAGAGCAAAAATACAAATATAGACAACTTCATTAATAAAAATTTCAAAAACGAAAATCTTAACACTACTCTTAACAACTTTGCGCAAAACTTTAGTGAAAATATTAAAAAATTAATTCACTTATGTGATATTAAAACTATTAACATACGTTCACTCAGTTTACAAAACTCATTGTTCTTAGAATATACAAATGAACTAGAAATTTTTCAAATTCTTAAATCGTTAAACACGAGAAAAGGTTCTGGAATTGATCGAATCAGAGCAAGAGATCTCAAATCAAATGCAACACACTACTCTGCCAGAGACACTCAAAACCTCAATAATTAGACCAATATATAAAAGTGGTGACAAATCTGATATACAGAACTATAGACCAATTTAGACAAAATTCTCGAGGAGATCGTAGTCAGAAGAATGACGAGCTTTACGCAAAAGTATCAAATTATTAATAGAAATCAATTTGGGTTTCACAAAGGAAAAAACATAAATAAACTTCTTAAGAACTTTTCAACATTACGAATCAACATAACATCAACGAATGCTTAAGCAATCACATGCATTTTTTGGTACTTTTTACAGATTTTAGTAAGACATTTGACACCCTTTCGCATAATAAAATTCTTCAGGCACTTGAGAGAAACGGTATAAGAGGAAACATGCTTAATTGGTTCGAAAATTATTTAGAAAACAGATCGTATTATGTACAAATAAACAATCAATATAGCGAATGAGTATCATGCGAATGGGGAGTCCCTCAAGGATCAAAGCTGGGGCCAATTTTGTACATTTTTTACGCAAACGAAATGATGAAACGAAACAACTTTTGCTTATGCGTACGACACTGCAATAATAGTAGCCCACAAAAATGTAAAAACTGCAACCGAAAAAATGCAAAATCAACTAAATATTGTCATGAAATGGAGTCATGACAATGGTCTTATTATTAACACCAATAAGACCAAAGTTATGCCTATAAAGCCACCTCATTTAGTCGACACAAATGTAACGTTGAAGTTTCAAACCCATAAATGTCTTCACAGCAACAGTAACACGACAAACAAACACGACAAAATTAAGCAACTGCTCTACGTATGAAGTTCTGCGTCAAGCATACTTCTCGTTATCGGAGTCTTATATTCGGCATGGAGTTGCTGCTTGGGGTAGTGCAAAATACAGTAGTACTCTCTAAAAAACACAAAACTAGATATTGAAAATGTTATAAAAAAAAAAATCAATACGAAAACAAAAACAACAATTATCATGATTGTAATATAAACTCAAACATACGCAATCCCATATCCCATACCATATAGCAATCAAACTATAATACAACTTGTGAATAAGATTATAAATAATAGTATGTTTAAAGCTTTTCTTAATTTCGCTTATAATAATATTTTTAAAATATAAATTCACAAGCATTTTTTAACTATGATTAATAAACTATTATTATACACAAATGTTTCTAAACAATTCGTTTTCTTTTTTGTCATAATTTTTTTTTTCTGTAAAACTTAAAAATAAATGTACAAAATAGAGAAATTAATGTTTTGGGCTATTAGGACACTACACCACAAATTAATAGTTTAAATTTCATTGGCAGATCTAAGAGTTCCTGTTATTGCAGTATATGATCTCTTTATGCGTCTCATTTGTGGTACTTCTGGGGCAATCTTGAAAGATGTGATTAATAGTGAGTATATATGAGCAAGCTATGCTAAATTTTGTATTGAATATTCTGGAAAGATGTACATACATATGTATATAGTAAGGAGGGATTATGAGATCTGAAAAAACTGGTTTGTTTACTCCATTGCTCTTCATATTTTTTAGGTGAACATTTTTGTGGAAATTAGCGACGAATTACATATAAATACAAATATACATTATTTGCGAATATAAGTCTACAATTATGTAATGAAGCTTATAATTTCTTTACAAAACAACAGAAACTAATATAACCGATGCTTACAATTCTGAAAACAACAGCTTACAAAGTATAACAAACAACACTAATACCAATGAATCAACTAGAAATCCAACAACTTGCAACATCCGAGCTTCGATATGCTTTGCCAAAAATCTTCATGTTCTTAACGTTAAAAACATCTACTATGCAACATTAGCCAAAGAATTTTATAATGATATTAGACATTTAAAGCCGATTGATCATGCTCATAATACACGCAGACGAGCGCAAGGAAGATTTAAAGTGGAAAGATTCACAAACGAGTATGGAAGAACTTCGCTTCCCGTAACATTGCCAGCAATTTTGAACAAAATACCAATTAAAATCGTCAAGACAACGCACGAGCAAAAACGGAATAAACTTATAAAAGAATATTTGATAAGTTTGCAATAATGCTATATAAAATATCATTTGTTAAAACAGAAAAAACAGCTTGCTTTATATTGAAGTAGAACAAAATCCTTCTTTAATTACATAAAAATTTAATTTCATACTACATAATTTCAAATTTTAAAATTTCAAAAATTATTTATATTATGCATGAATTTAATTTAAAGTTTTAGTTATAATGCAGACAAGGAAATTTGTACAAATAATAAAATTAAAATAATAAATAATAATAAAAAAAATTGAAATTCTCGAGTGTGTAACCTGCCACGTGGGCTGAAGATACATCACCCAAACTTTCACTCGAGAGCTTTTGAGGTGTGCTTGTACTTGTCAGACTAATTCATTGCAAGGCTTGATAAGGAATCAAGAAATTTTCCATTCATCAAGCAATTTACACAAATGGAATCGTCGTTGGCGTGTACGATTATTTAATAAATGTCTAATTTATGGTTTACATTTAAGCCAGTGGTATCCAAATCAGTGTTGGGATCTGACCATGTTTGAATTGTACCGCCCCAATGATGAAATTGTACAAAATCAGCATCAATTGTACCAACATTTGGCATTAACTAAAAAAACAAATAAAATATGTGTACATACATTAGGTCGACATTAAAATAGGACAAATAAAAACTTTTATTCTAGGGTTCAAATACCTTTCCTTAAATTTTGGTTTTTGTGATGTTAATTTTCTTACAAGTATTTTGCCAAAATAGTTACGTATTTCATAATCAAAAGTCCTGCAAAATTAGGAGCTGAATACTCTACAATTTCCAAAAAGTGCTTGAAAATCCACCAATGCCACCGGATCTTAACTTGGCAGAGGAAGCCACGAGTCATTTGAAAGAAGAATTAAAGAGTCAGCTAATTACCAAAAAAACAAACATTACGAAAGAATGAAAAATATATCAGCTGAATACTGCCCGAAACTTATTGAGGCGATGCAAAAACTTTAAAACGCTGTAGTTCAGAAAAAGGCCTTTCAACTAAATTACCTAACACTTATACGTAAAAGGGTTCAAAGTAAACAATAAAAATCTAGAAAATAAATTAAGAATGCTGCAATTCAGTTAGTTCTCGACAGGGTTGGTGAACTATGAAATTAGAAATGTTTATTATTGAAGGAATAAGTTAAAACAGTATTGATAAAAGCCTAGAACTTTGTTCGAATTTGTGAAAAATGTTGAGCAACATTTATTATTTCACAAGCAAAATTTGACATTAAAAATGTGGCGTCTATCTCGCGATTTGGACGAATTTTACGATTTTATTGCTATTTACCATATACCACATCATTTAACAAAATTTTCCACATTAAATATTATCCATTTGCTTTATTTCACAGCTTTGGTAAAATGTTGCCAGCAAAAGTTCAATGTTTTTCCACAGTAAACCCAGAGTACTATTTCTGCAACATTTTTTCATGACTTTTTCATAAAATTTTTTATGTTTAGTTTCACAGCATTCCGCATGAAAAAATGAACAGAATATTGGGCTTTAACAAAAAAAGATTTTAATAAATTGTATACAAAATTGTACCAAAAAAGCATGAGGTGTACCAGTGTACCATTGATGTGTCGATTGTACCTAATTTGGTACAATTGTACTACAAATTCCAACACTGATCCAAATCTTCATTTTCAATGCACAATTGTGCTACAAAAACAATAAAATAAAACTCACACCGACGCTTGTTCTCTTCTATTTCAGTTTGATTTCAGTCGTTAATTGAGTGTTAACCAAAGAGAACCCAAGAGGTGAAACGGCGTATAAACAGGACGGCAAAAAATACTAATTTAATCCGTCTCTTTCACACGTTGATTAGTTTTCTTTTGTGTTATTTCGTAAACATTGGTTTTCTTTTGTGCTATTTTCTTATTAATTATTTTTTTATTAGTGTAAATGTGCGTAACTTTCATTAAATACATTTCTCAAGCTTATTTCACAACACCAAAGAGTGTTGATTATTTGTTTTAATTATACTTTGTTGTTTAATTAATATTTTAATGGAATAATTAACTTTTAAAGTACAAAGTTTTAAACAACGAACACGCTTTAAAGGAAAATTTTAAAAATTTTTAGTTTTTGTTTTGTTTATTTTTCCGATATTCGTATAAATTTGTTACTATATTTGTCTCTTTCTTGACAAGCTTAGGAAAGTCTGATTATAGCCATTTTCATCAATCACTATTTACATCTCTGTGTACTTTGTGGTGTTAACGATGAACATGCGGATGCTTACTGCATTTTTTCAGCTTTATTATTTCTTCAGCTCTGTTAAATATCAAAATAAACCAGCAAACAAAATTATATAATGGAAGACAAAAATTTTTGTTTTGTCATTTAAAATGCTGTTGGTAACATGCAATGCATTTTATGTTACCAAACATTTAAAACAAAGAAAACTTTTTCAATTAAAAGGCATTTTGACCTATTTCACAAAGAAATAAATAAATTAGAAGAGGAAAAAACGAAAATGTTTTTTCTTGAGCAAAAAAACCTTTATTTGCAAAAAAAATAAAGAATGGGTTCTGTAAAAAAAGCAAAATGAGGAAATTTTGCAAAATAAAAAACTAAAAATGGAGATTTCAAGCCAAATAATTTGGAAATCGCTCAGCAAGGCAGACCATTTATTGATGGAATGCTAGCAAAAAATATTTTACAAAAAAGCTTTTCAAACGTTAAATTACAGAACAATTTTTTTTTACAAATATTTGATTGGTTGAGTTTAATTTACAATTAAAATATGTAGAAGGAAAAAGGGATAACAATTTCAAAGCATTTCTTTTTAACTCTGGAAAATCAGAATCATTTAGATTTTTCCAGAATTCTATTCCCTATATTTCAGGAGATGATACGCTATACTCGCGCACTCTGGGCCGAATCATCCAGGAGAATGACTTGAGACGCGAAGGTAAATAAATGTTTTCCCTAAATACAAATATAAATATATATACTAATTTGATGTTTGTAATATGTCCACCGGTCGTCTAAAGGTCTTTTGAAGGTCTGTGGGAAAATACCTGGGCCCTACTGGGTGGCAATGCGTAATAATGCTGCTGGAGAAGACGGTCCCTCGTTGGAGTAATGTGGCGTGGCGTGACGATTATTTCTAAATAACTTTCTTTTGGTTTTTATTGTGGTAATTTAACACTTTTCTAGTTCTAACTTTAGAGCGTTTAGTATGCTATGTATATTTTTTGTTTCTGACTTTTATCTTTCTTTAAAACTTTGAACTTTAATTATTTAAGTTTTTTGTTCTATATACAAAATTTTATTTCAAACAATAAAGCGTTAATTTATTATCAAAAAGCTTTATCTAATATCTGTTTAGATTAGGTAAGTTTGCACATAAATATATAAAACAAATCAGAACTACTTAACGGCTACTCGTCAGACCTTTACTGCATCCAAATTCAAAAGATGTGCTTGCCTTCGCAGCAAGCCTCGGTCGCGCTAATCATTTCTTTTAAAAAGTTTCCGGGCCGCTTTTCAGCAATTTACTACATTGATTCCTTAAATCTTTGTTTTTGTTTACAAATTACTACATCTAGTCATCTTTGTTTTATTTTACAGCTGTGTGCACTGCCCTTCCATCAAACAAACAAAATCTGCACAGGGTACAGACGACAAATCATTTAATTCTGCTGTTGCTTGAAATATACCACTGCAAGAGTAATTTTGTTGCTCTAAGTATACTTGTCTTAAGTATGGTGTGATCGCCACCGCATACCTTAATAACCTACAGAATAATATTTGTATAAGAATATGCGGACAGACATATTGATCTATGCAATGTGATGATGAGCAAAGTAAGTAGCAAACAGAGTTGACAGATCAGAACTATTTATTCAAACTTAATGTCAAAAATCGATAAAAATAATTTTTTTTAATTTTTGCTAGTAATATAATTTTTTTTATTATATGATTTGATATGTTAAATATATAATTTAATATATTACAAAAATTACAACAAAAAGTGGCTAGTGAACTCTTTTAAGGTGCATTGTTTACTTTAATTTGTTATAGTTTTCTTCCAGCAAACAAATATAATTTGAGTTGTATGATACCACAGTGCAACACGGAAAAAAATAACCATATACGGACACCACTACGTGATAAAAGACCAAAAAAAAAACCCCTGTCTCCCAGTTTTGCCCAAAGTCCTCCAGGTTTTTTTTATGGGCCCTCAAAGATGTGGGGCCTCGATGTCATTTTTGCAAAAAAATGATCATTTACTCAAGCTCATATTTTGCAAACCGTTTGAAATTTTGATGGTTTTGCAGCCTAAACTTCATCCTTATTTGGAAACTAGGGATGACGACGCTTCCCCACTCCATTGTCTGTTTTAGATCCATCTGTATAATCTTCAAGCACGTCCTCTTGGTGACGGTCATGTGTCAATTTCCCGGGATATTCGATATACACACACATCCCAAAATAGAAGCATGGCCGAAACTCTTCGATTTCTATGCCCCGGTTGCACTAGGCCTTATCTCCGAATTCAAGGCCAGCTATTTGGCCATTAGATCGGCTGGAAGCCAGTGCAACACTGGGAAAAGAGCCTTTGATGGCGTAGTGAGTATGCCTCACTTGAGTCAAGTCACTTGCGGTATCTTGTTTCTTCTGGTGAATAACAAAAGATCCGTTTTCTGCGCATTAACGCTTAGACCACTTTCAGTGCTCCACTTACTAATTTGTCTAAGCGATGTTTGCAAAACGTTGCGATAGAGTGTCCAGGTGTCTTCCTGACAACGCTTCTGCAACATCATCCGCATATGCTACAGTTGTGAACATCATGGAGTCCAACACCGTAAGCAGTGAATTTATGGCGAGGTTCCAAGGAAGAGGTGACAGCACCTCTCCATGTGCGGTCTCAACCGACTTGCCTTTGGTATATGCGTGTTGAGATGTGGAGAGTCGGTTCGCATTAACCGTTGTTCTCAGGTGAAGATCAATTATCCGTTCCAGTGTTTTCAGAAGGAAGGATGACAGACTAATAGATCTGAAATCCTTCGGTGAGGTCTGTGATTTTTTTCCTCCTTTAGGGATGAAAACAATGGAACACCTGGTCCACAGTTCCGAAATATACGCCCATGGCTAATCCGAATATATGCTGTATATATTCGGATTAGCCATGGTATTATAATGTTCGCATTATGCTGAATGTCAGCATCCCCAGGTCTGGATCCCCAGGTCCAGATGGCATTATACCTGCTCAAAGCTTTTTATTGCCCACAAGAATCCTTCCCTATTAATAGCGATTGGGGCTCGTGAGAAGCAATCCGAGCCGGTCAAGTGCTCCCCTGTTAGGGGAGTAGAGCCAGGGAAATTTGTATCCATAAGTGCTTCAAGGGTCTCATGTTCACTTGCAGTCCAGTTGCCACATGGTTTCTTAATGAAACTCGGCACAACTTGCGAAACTGGTAAGTCTCAGAAGACCCTTCCACGACGCTACAGAAGGATTTCTAGGTTTTTAAATCTATTAACTGAGGCCTTGTATGGTGACCAATTACCCAGTCTTTTTGCCTTATTGAGAAGGTTTTGCGAGCTTCCCCTATGTCGGAGTTCCACCAGGGTGGCTTGCTCCTACCACGGCAGATGTTTAATCTGCATGATTCCGACGTCGCTTATTTGAATGCATTTGTTAGAGCACCCACTGCGACATCGACACCCTGCCTATCGCTAATAACTGGAGGGCTCGAAAATCTGAAAGAATAGATCGCTGTTGCTCCCAGTTAGTTTTCCATATGTTTTGCCGGGGTGTAACCCCTTTTCCCTGAATGCCTATCTTGAATTCAATATACCTATGATCAGAGAAAGAGCAGTCATCTAAGACTCTCCATGAACTAATCAAATCGGAGTGCCTAGTACTTACTAAAGTTATATCAAGTACATCCCTTCTGTTTACCACAACAAAAGTAGGTTCTGACCCAACTACGTCTAATTTACTACAAAGGATAAAATCAAGAAAAGTCTCACCCCTTGTATTACAGTCTGAGCTTCGGTAATTGGTAGGCCCAATCTGCTTGCCATTTTCACAATCATGCGAACTTTAGTTGGTGGTGTTTCGCTGTCGTACGCCATGTAACCAGAGATGATTATTATTGTTTAAGTTTTCGTCTCCTAGGCGGCTGCTACCATATCTTCATCACTGAAATCAGACAGAATTAAGATATTCAAGTCGCTTTTAGCCACTATACACGATCTGATCTTACCTGGACCATTCGTGTGCAGAAGCTTAAAGTCTTTTGCACCAAGCCCGGAAACCCTGACTTGATATAGCCAGGGCTTTTGGGCTAAAACAAGAACCTCCCCTCTATCTGCCAGGCGTAGGAGCAGTGCAGCCGAAGCACTTCCATTCTTTTGATATTCCTTTTGATTGTAAAATTCTTAATAGTGTTTTCAAATACATGAATCAAACCTTTTTCCTTTATTATTTATTGAATTTATTGTTACTATATTTAAATATTCTAATTTCCCTTTCATGTATTTGATTGTCTCTTTCAAATGTCATTCCAAATAATAAAATATGTTATTCAAGCTTAAGGTCATTTATAATAAAAAATTGTGCTTTTATTAGGATTTCACTCCAAATTTTATATCTATTGTTTCGTGGTCCGCTACTTTGTTCTAGCTATTAACTGTTACCGAAATGTTTTGATTATTTGTGATAATATAGTTGTTTTCGAGTTCTTAGTTATTCTTGTATAATTATAAACAATTTGTTCAAGACCATTATCATTATTCTTTCAATTCTGTTTTTATAACTCCCTTCTTTACACTAATCTATGTTGAAGGCTCCTGCTACCAGAATCTGTTTAGCATATATCCTCAATGAGTTGCTCGAATACTTCACAAAATTCCATTGATTTGTGTTTTATTTTATTTTGTTTTGCTATGTTTTCTTTACGTTCTACTGTTTTTTAGAATATATGATTACTCCCCCTGTTTTTCTTGAATTTATAATAATTACATTCCGGTAGTCGTATTTCATGTTCCATTGTTTCTTCAGTTAAATGTCTCCGTAAAGATTAAAAAATCAGCAGCAGTTATTTTCATCTGACTATAATTATTTAATCTTTACGGAGACTCAGTTAAATGAGTCTTCGTAAAGATTAAAAAATTAGTTTTTTCTTCAGCAGCAATTATTTTCATCTGACTATTATTATTTAAGAGCCCACTTATGTATATTTCAGTAAACACCTTGTATTCGCTGTCCTTTTTAGGCGTTTAAAATTTTCCTTTTCCATTTGTAACGACGTGTTTTCACTGTACGCTGGGATAGAGCTCGCGGATTCGTTACAAAATTCTCAATAAATTAAAACACGAGTGAAGCAGCGACAGAACTTGCTTTGCTCAAAACCTTAGGTATCCCTCAATTAATTCGAAGTCGAATAAAATTCTGACTTTGATTAACTGAGCTGTACCTATTTCCCAAGACTGTCTTAATTAAGTTGAATAAAATTCTAACTTACTTAAAAGAAGTCTTGCGCGTGGCTAACTGACTAAAAATATTCAATTGTACTGCTTTTATATCTTTCCATAGGCAGACATATATACCCATACCAAAAAACGTTAGTTGTTTGTGACTGTTTAGAGTTGATTCTGCTTCCTTCATCAGTTTATCCTGATCTAGGCGATGATTTTGATGACGATTTAGATGCTGCTGATTTATGTGACGACTGAGATGAGGTACTGGATGGCGATTTGGATGATAATTGAGGTACTGACGTTTAACGTGAGGATCGGGATGATGTTTTGGATGAAGTTTTAGATGACGATTTTGATGATGACTCCGATGACAATTTGCAAGAACCTGGTGATGCAGTATGGGTTTTTGAAAAAAAGGCGGCGGTTAATTTTTGAGACCTGGTAGTTGAGGTTGTTAGCGAGGTCCTTTCAGAACTGGCACTACTGCTGGAAACGAAAGGCGAGTACATTTTTCGTAAGGAAGATGACGTCCCGCTTTTCTGGGAATTACTCATTGGCGAGGTGGATGCGATCCTCTTTGAAGAGGTGACAGGTGATGCATTTTGAGAGGCCTCGTCCACGTAGGGAATGCTGCGAGTGTTGGAGGATATTGGTGACGATGACTGTGAGGCAATGGTTGCCAATAAAATGGTGGCAACCGCCTCTTTGGTAGTTATATCTGGCTCTTCGGATTTCCCGTGTTCAAGCTGTGGCCACTGATTTTTATTATTACAAGGTACCAAAAGCTGTACCTTCACAACCCTTTCGAAACACTGCATTCCTGCATATCTGTATTGTTTGTCTTTGACTATAACGTTTGCAAAACCCTTACGCTTTGGTGGAGTTGGAGGGTGATAGCCCTCATCGTCTGAGTCAAGTGAGGGTGGTGATCTGGGCGGTAGTGGTGACGGCGGGGTTGGTGTTCTTCTGTCCAATCGGTGATCCATTTCCCCCAAAAAGGTTCGTCGTAGTTCTTTTGCCACAACTTCATCTACCCCTAAAATACGTAAATACTCATCATACTCTCGTTTGGTTAGCTCTCGATAATCCTCTTCATTGCTTGTAGTTGTTTTCTCTCGCTCGGTTTTGAAGTCGACATCACTGTTGCTGTATGGTTAGAAGTTTCTATATTACTTTTGCTATCGTCTCCGTCGGTTGCCTTATTGATCGATGAAGTTTCTTCGGCCTTCCCGGCTTTCACGTTTGCCCGGTAACAAGTATGTGTTCCACAGTGGCGATTGTAGGTTTTCCTTGTACGTCCCCTTTGATTTTTACTGGTATTGGATCGACTCCGTCTACCTTTACTGGTTGTTTAGATATCAATAAGGATGGTGCGTCTTCCTTTTGCCTGCTCCCGTTCCCATGACTTCCGAAATTTGTTCCGGGAAGCTTTAAACTTGTCTTCCATATCGAACCTTTTTCTTTTTATTTCTGGTGCGTGACTATCAGGAGACAATAAAAACAAAAGGTATTAGCCAGAGACAAGAAATATATAAAAATAGATAGACATAGTTTGGCTACAAAATTTTCGCTTGCTTTAGATAGCGGATGTTGTCTAGTAAGTACCAACTCGCCAATTTTTGGTTTCCATTTCCGACGACGTAAATTATAGTGACGATGTTGTTCGGTCGCCGCGTTGGCTATGTTTCTTCTGACGATATCGAAAATTTGTTTCATTTCCTCCGCCAGCTTTCTGGGAGGGAGGATCTCGACTCCTGACCCAACTGTGACTTCATCGAAAAGCATTTTTGGCAGACGAGGCTCCCGTCCCTGTGTAAGGAACTCGGGAGAATACCCTGTGGTTTCTGATTCGCTTGTGTTTATGGCCAGCATTAATCCGGTATGAATTCATCCCACTTATTATGCTGGTTGCCGGAAAATTGTGCGATCATGGTTTTAATAGTGCAGTTAGCGCGTTCCGTTGTGTTCTCTTGGGGTGTATATGGGGCCGCAAGTTGATGATGAATACCCAACTCTGATAAAAATTTTTTAAAAATACGAGAAGTAAATTGAGTACCGTTGTTGGTTATTATCATCTTAGGCACCCCATATCGTGCAAGAATTCGATCCCGGAATGCCTTTATCAGACTTTCCGATGTAGCTTGTCGTAGTGGTATAAGTTCGTTCTATTTCGCGAATCTATCAAAAAAAAAAACGAGGTAGAGGACCAACAAAATCGGCGCAGATTGTTACCCATGGTTCCACGGGAATACGTGTCAGCATTTCACCCGCAGGTCGTTGTTGTGTGATCTTATGCTGCTGGCAGGATTCACATTTACGTACATATATACTGAAATCTCGCAACATTTCTGGAGAAAAATAGCGTGTGGCGATTCTATTGCTTGTTTTCCTGATAATAAGATGGCCGGCTGTCACACTGTCATGATTCTCTTTTAATACCCGTTGTCGTAGTGGAGTAGGCACACATAATTTCCAGGGGTTTGGATCGTCCCCGTCTGATTGCCGAGAAAAATGCCGATATAGCTGACCGTTTATTTCACTATAATCTGGGTATTTTTCAATAATCTCTTTCTTCCGTTTCTCCAACCATGAGCATACTTCGGATGCCGTAGATGTATTGGCCACATTTGCGGTTGCACGTGGTTGCCGTGATAGGGCGTCAGCTACAATATTCTGCTTTTCTTTCCGATACTTTATAGTGTAGTTATATTGTTGTAGCTCTAATACCCATCTGGATAAACGTCCTGTTGGGTTTTCTATTGAGTTAAGCCATTTTAAAGCCAAGTGATCAGTCATTATGATGAAATGGTATCCTTCCAAATAGGGCCTCATCTTTCGCACTCCCCATATGATGCCTCGACATTCCTTCTCGGTGGAGGAATAATTATGTTCTGCTTTATTTAGGTGTCTACTTGCGTATGCTATGACTCGCTCTGATCCTTCGAGTTCCCGCGTCAGCACTACCCCTAGCCCGAAGTCACTGGCATCCATCTGTAATGTGAAAGTGGCGTGTTTTGGGCACGCCAAAACAGGAGCGTTTATAAAACCAGTAACAAGATTTTATTTGAGTTGCCACGTGTAGCTCGCAGAATCGTTCTTTTTATTTTTAATGCCATTTTACGTCTTGAGTACTTTCGCACAGAGTGGAAGGTGTCCATGGTTACTATGATTCCCAAACCAGGAAAAGACCACACAAAAATTGAATCATACAGACCTATAAGCCTTTTATCAATATGTCAAAGCTGTTTGAGATGATGTTAATAACTAAGCTTAATCCTATTCTAAGCGACAAAGGATGTATTCCAAACCATCAATTCGGATTCATAAAAAAACATAGTACGATCGTACAAACTCACAGGTTAGTTAACGTAATTAAGTAGACTTTCGAAGAAAAAAAAAATACTTTTCTGCGCTTTTTATCGACGTTTCCCAAGCATTCGATAAGGTTTGGCACGAAAGCCTAAAATATAAGTTAAAACTGAAATTGCCCGCAAACTTATATAAGCTGTAAGATAGTTATTTAACTGATCGGAAATTCATTGTTAATGAAGGCAATTTTTTAAGCTCACCTGAGCCAATCGAAGCCGGAGTTCCCCAAGGTAGTATATTGGGCTCTTTTTTATACTTATTGTATACTTCAGACATGCCATCTAGTAACCGAGTTCACACATCGACATTTGCTGACGACACAGCTTTTTTGAGCATTCACGAAAGACCCGAAGTAGCATCACGATATTTACAGGACCACATATTTAATTTAGAATAATGGTTGAAGAAATGGAGAATAAAAGTGAATGAACAAAAATGTACTCACATAACTTTCACACTGCGTAGAGAATCCCCCCCCTATTCGGATAAATAACCAAACGATACCTCAGCTTTCAGACATCAAATATCTCGGCATACATCTTGACCGGCGCCTTACATGGAAACGCCACATAGAAACAAAGTTAACACAAATGAAGTTGAAAGCAGTCCAACTAAACTGTCTAATTGGCAGAAATTCTACTCTAGCTTTAGATTGCAAACTTTTATTACACAAATCAATTCTAAAACCAATATGGTGTTATGGCATTGCCTCAGCTACCAATGTAGAAAAAATTCAAAGGCGCCAAAATAAGAATCTTCGTATAATTACATCTGCTCCTTGGTATATAAAAAACTCGAACATCCATAAATATCTAAACCTGCCATCAGTTAAAGCAGAGATAGCGAAACTTGCCATAAGGTATTTAAGGAAGCTTGAAACTCATCCGAATCCACTGGCCCGTAAAATACTAAATGAACCTGGTTACATTCGACTAAGAAGGAGGGACACTGCTTCTCTCATCCGTACATCAGAGGGATAAACCGCAAATTACAGTAACCGTGAAACATACATTTTTTTGTCAAGCACAGGTTGGACTAAACAAGTATATTTATTTTTTTTAGACTTAAGATATGAGTAATTATTGATAGTTCAATTATATTGAAAATACAATAAATAAAAATTGCGAAAAAAAAAAACAATTGTTTCTTCAAATGTTTAAATGCCGCCTGTTGTTCTCCTCCCCAATGTCAATGTTTTAGTAGATTCCTTTTAGTAGATCCCTTTTTTTAGTAGATTCGTTAGAGGCCGCGAGAGTGTGGCGAAATCGGACACAAAACTCCGATACCAACATTACATGCAGAGGTATTTCTTTAATAGCCGCTACCTTTTCAAGGTCGGTTTTTATTCCCTCGCCACTCACAATATGGCCGAGATATTTTGTTTCTTGTTTGAAAAATTCACATTTCTTCGGGTTTATCCTATAATTGGCGGCACGTAGATGCCTTAAAATATTCAGATGTTCCTCTAAAGTTTTCCCGATTACGATAATATCGTCCAGGTAAGCAAAGTCCCACATGACTTCCATATCGGGTCCGATAACACTGTCTAAGGCCCTTTAAAAGGTAGCTGGGGCAGAGTGCAATCCGAATGGCATGACTCGCATGACTGTAATAGCGAAAGCGGTGTACTTTTTGCTCCTTTCCTCCATTGGATTTTGCCAATACCCAAACTTCAGGTCAAGACTACTAGACTACTATTCTAGGTAATGGGTCTGCATCGGGTACCGACCTTTGGTTTAGTTGTCTGAAATCCATACACATTCTCCAGGTGCCATTCTTCTTCTCCGCCAGGGTTACAGGAAAACTATACGGACTGTTGGATGGTTCTATAAACCCTTTCGCAATCAGCTTGTTGACTTCGGAATCTATAATGGCTTACATAGCAGAATTCCTTTGGACAGAACGGAGTTTGATTGAGCGATCATCATTCATTATTATATTATGAGTAGCAATATTCGATAGTCCAGTTGTATAATTTTGAGGGGATTCAAAAGTATGAATACACCTATTTAAAACGTTATGTACTTTATAGGTAAATAACCATATTACAATAATAGATTTCAAGATAATAGAGGCGGTCCTAGCAATACACATCACTATTCAAAAATATATAAAAATAAGCCATTTGTTAGAAGGAAACAGTAGATTTATTAGAATCTTATAATAACAATTGGTATGAACAGAATAATAATCTTTTTAAAAATAATCCAAATTATAATCATCAGGAGAATTACAGCTATAATTTTAACCCAAATTGTTTCCCAGAGCAACAAAATTCTGAACCTATGGATATTAATATTATTCAGAATGGTAATACTGTAAGTAATTTACGAAAAATATCGGCTTCACAAAATATGTTACAAAATAATTTTTCTTCTGAACTGTTAAACCAAAATAGTAACAAATATTTTATAGTAACAATATTTTGTGACAGAAAATTTTCGTTTTCCCGCCTCTCCGGAGAATTACCGTATATAATAATAAAAGGAAATCTTAAATTTATAGTGGATACTGGTGCAACTCATTCATTTGTAAATCCGGATTTATGTAATCCAAAATGGAGAATTAGTTCAGCAACAGTAACCTTAAAATCCGTTCAGAATCAAGTGTTTTCAGACACAATTTATCAAGTACCCATGTTTTCTGAGTTAGGTGATATAAATGAGAAAATAAGACTAATAGAATGTAAATTTCATAATTATTATGATGGAATCATTGGAAATGATGTGTTACGAATATACAAAGCTGTAATAGATTGTAATAGAAGTGAACTTAGGATAAATAATAAAACCGTGCCTTTATTATTACAAAAATTACGTAAAGTTGAATTAATTACTAATATTGAATGTGGATTAGTCCATATCAAAGAACATCGTAATCATTTTGGGGAAATAGTTTTTAGTGAAGGGGTATATAATGCAGAAAATTTTAAAGTTGAAGTTGAAACAGTAGCTACATGTCCAAATGTAATGTATATTAGTGAAAAGAATGTGTAGCCGGTTACGTGCGAAAATTATCATTTGGTTAGTGATGTTTTACCTCAAGAATATAATTGTGGGACATCCTTATTTGACAAAATTAGAATGGATCATTTAAATAATGAGGAAAAATATAATCTGAGATTTATTTTGAATGATTATTTTGATTTGTTTTATAAAACAAATTCTAATTTATCTTTTACAAATGCAATCAAACACAGAATTATTACAAAAGATGATACAGGTATCCTTATATACATAAAGATGAAGTGAGAAGGCAAGTTCAGGAAATGTTTGATTGTAAGATAATTAGACTATCAAACTCGCCGTATTCTGCTCCTATTTGGATTGTATCGAAAAAGGAGGACGCTAGTGGTTCCAAAAAGTGGCGATTAGTTGTTGATTATAGAAAACTTAATGAAAAGATAGTAGACGATCGGTTCCCTATTCCAAATATTGAAGAAATTTTAGAAAAACTTGGTAGGTGTATGTATTTTACTATTTTGGATTTAGCGAAAGGCTTTCACCAGGTTGAAATAGACAACTTCCTTATCTATTCAACTTCCCTTCAGGAACTTATAAATTCAATTCGGCTTGTATTTAATAAATTAAGGAAAGCAAATTTGAAAATACAAATAGACAAATGCGAATTTTTAAAAAGGGAAACAGAGTTTTTAGGTCATGTAGTAACACAGAAGGGTATAAAACCTAATACAAAAAAAGTCCAATGTGTTATAAATTATCCCTTACCAAAGACACAGAAACAAAATAAACAATTTTGAGGGCTAAATGGATATTACCGTAAATTTATAAAAGATTATTCGAAGATTGCAAGGCCGATAACAAAATATCTCAAAAAGACGCTAAAATAAATTTAAATGATCCTGAATACATAGTCAGTTTCGAAATGTTAGAAATACTTCTTACCAATGATCCAATTTTAGTTTATGCCGATTTTAGTAAAAAGTTTGTTTTAAATACTGATGCAAGCAATTTCGCTTTAGGAGCTGTGTTATCGCAGGCCGACCATCCTATTTATTATTATTATTATTATTATTATTATTATTATTATTATTTATTAAAAGATTTTAACAAAGTTTTCATATGCGATATTCAATGTTTACAAAGATATACTTAGTACTAAAATCTTTATATGGCATAACATTATCGTTGTGAGCCAGATTGGCAAAAAATTAATTTATATGTATTAAGTAGATAGGTACCTATATAATATAACAATTTAGTATAGGGAAGACTAAGCATCAAATTCATTTATAATTAGTCTGCGATATTTTAAAGACAGTTCAATGTATTTGTATAGAGCATAAAAATTGCTACCATTTAAAATACTAACAACTTCATTAAATGAAAGACTAATACTACCGAAGAAAGTTTTCCTTATTTGATTAAATATTGGGCAAATTCCCAGGAAATGAAACGTATTTTCAACTTGATTTAAATTGCAAATTGTGCATGTGTGATTACTGAACGATCTGCCATTAAGTTCAAGTAGACCACCTCTTACTTTGATAAGAAGTGAAGTAACGCGCGATGAAAAGTTTGCAGCTAATACAGTAGTAACGTTATAGTTAAGCTTTGAATACAAATCATGGTGTTGAGAATTTAAAGCTTTTTGGATATTGTCTTCACGCTCTTTTATTTCCAGTAAATGTATTATATGTTTCCACTGTGTGCATAGCGGTTGATGAGTTGTCGGTATATAATCTAGTTTCTGGCACAGGTTAGACCATTCTTTAGCCCAGAACATATTTTGAGATATTACGGCCTCCGCTAAAATTTTCGGCAATCTTCCAGAGCTCATGTTTAAGACTTTATTAATGTAGCAAAAGTGGAGTTTTAGTGTAAAAGTGTACATAGAATCCAGACCAGTTTCAAGATTCAGCATATAGTTTGGTGTTGTAGACGGTAGATGCAGCATTTTTTTAATGAAAAACCTGAAAAGTTTTTCAACGACGTCGTATTTTTGGTAGCCCCAGACTTGTGCCGCATAACACATAATGGACCGAGAAGCAGCATGAAATATTTTAATTTTGTTTGACTTAGATATACACGGATTATTTATATATTTTGACCAAGTTGTATTTATTGCCAGTTTAGACGTAGACAGTTTATTTTGTAAGTAAGTGTTGCAAGAAAGATTAAACGTAATGTCAAACCCCAGATATTTATATTTATTAACATTTTCAATTTCTTCGTCACCATAACGCCAATTTAAATTACTGGAGATTCTGGTACCAGATCGCATTATCATAATCTTAGATTTATTTAAATTGACTTTTAAGCACCACTTAGCACAGTAACGATGTAACGCATCGATCATAGATTGTAGTTCGGAAGGTGAGTCTGACAATAAAACAATGTCATCGGCGTAAAGTAGTATTTTTATTGTTGTATTAGCAACATTTACACCACCAGGAAGATTATCTACCAAGTCGTTGACATACAATGAGAAAAGAAGTGGTCTTAAAATAAGCCTTGTTTTACTCCAACATCAGAGATAAATGGTTCCGAAATACTATTTCCTTCCCAAACACGACTGGAGGTATTTGTGTATGAGTTCTGTAGAATTCTAATTATTTTTGATGATAGGCCCAAACAAGAAAGTTTGTAAAAAAGACTATTTCTCGGAATCATATCAAATGCACAAGAGAAAACTACGAAAAACGCATAAGTATTTTTTCCTTTGTGTTTATTTAGGGAGACGATATTGACAAAGTTAAATATGTTGTCTGTAGTAGAGTAGTTTTTAAGGAAACCAGCTTGGAATTTGTTCAGTACATTATATTGCTCAATCCATTCTGTGATTCTGTTTACTAAAATGGTATAGAAAATTTTGCAAATAGTATCTATCAACGATAATCCCCGATAGTTGGATGGATCATTAGGATCACCTTTTTAAAGAGAGGTATTAATAACGATTTGCAAAAGCTTGAGGGAATAGTCTCATGTAAAAAAATTTTATTGTATATTGTTAAAAGCTCTTCTAAGAAGCATGCTGGTGCATGTTTGTAGTACTCGTATGGGATTCCATCTTGACCAGGAGCTTTATTAGCTTTCAAATTTACGATAACATTCACTAATTCAATCATTTCAATTAGAGAATCCAAGATAGGAACGACGAAGTACGGCATGGACCACACAAGAGGTTCATTTTCCGAAATTTGTAACAAGGAACTAAAATATTTATGGAAATCATCGGCATTTAAATTTCCTTTGATGCTGTGCTTACAAGTTTTCATCATATTAGATAATTTCCACCAGTCACTACTGAATTTTACGTGGTTTAATTTTTGTATATTGTTGTTATAGAAAGCAAGCTTTTTACTACTGCAGATATCCATATATTTTGTCTTAGAAACAAGGTAACGTGTTTTGGTAGCGACAGTATGGTTTTTACGAAATTCTTTTAAACATTTTAGCATATTTCTTCGGAGCCGCTCGCAGCACCAGTCAAACCATTGTTGTTTTGGCTCAAAAAATGGTTTATTAGGTGTACTTACAGCAGAATGTCTTACTTTGGCTACTGTTTTATCTATCAGGTCATCTATGTGAGTATCAGATTGTAAATCAATATTTGACGAAAGAGTAGTGAGGTTTTCTACATATCTTTGCTTACATTTATCATTCCAGTGCAATTTATTTATATTTGTGTCCCGACTTGGTTGCCGATTATAATCATGAAATTTAATATCTAAGCAAATAGGTATGTGGTCAGAATATGGCTTAGATGCGACAGAGAATTCATCAACATATTTAAGAAAACTGTGCGAACATATGGCATAATCTATTACGGAACAGCCGATGGCTCCGCAGAAACTAAATTCTCCCTGTATATCTTTATCCATTCTACCATTCAGAACTACACTTCCAATATTTTCAATAATTTCCAATAACTTTCTGCCTTGTGTGTTGATTGTTTTGTCCTTAGAACATCTAAATTCACTAATATGTGTCAAATTCGATACAAAATTGGGATCCAAAGTTTGCTCATCTGCAATCCTTGCATTCAAATCTCCAACAATACAAAAATTAGTAGGATTGAGATTTTGCAAAAATTTTTCAAATTTATCTAAGTCAGCATACCAGTTAGTACAATTTAAATATCTTGGTATAAAACAGAACTGACAACCGTCAAATTTAGCTATAACAAATGTATTTTCGTTATTATTCTGGAATTTAAAGGAATATTTTTTTTGTAACTCTTTTCTAAATCCATAAATACAACCACCACTTGCACAACCAGCTCTATGATTTTTCTTTGCAGGGATCCAAGTTATATGATAATTTTGAAAGTAAGAATTGAAGCGGTGTTGATTATCAGTAACGACGTGCGTCTCAAAAAGAAAAAATAAATCGAACTGGTTTATATATGTTATAAAGTTTCCAAAATTTATTGATTTCGCTAAATTTGCTACATTATAAGAAATTATTTTAAATGTGCTAAATTGCTATTGTGGAAATGAGGTAGTAGGACGTTCATCGGTAGAAAGATTCACATTTCTCACACCAATTTCTATTGGATAATCCTATTTAATATGCAAGCAGGACGCTCAATCAACATGAAATTAATTATAGTACAGTGGAAAAAGAACTGTTGGCAGTAGTTTGGGCTGTTACGTATTTTCGCCCATATTTATTTGGGAGAAAGTTTGTTATACAAACAGACATCAGCCTCTACAATGGGTTTTTTCAATTAAGGAGCCAAATTCAAAATTAGTACGATGGAGATTAAAATTAGAAGAGTTTGATTACGAAATTTTATATAAACGTGGCATAAAAAATGGGAATGCAGATGCATTGTCCCGAATTGAACCCGAAATAAATTTAATTGACCAACCTCGAACAGGAACTATATCTGAAAGCGGTTCTCCAATTAATGTTTATAAAAATCAGTTTATTATAGAAAAATCAAATTCTGCTTCTCTTAAAGTAATAACTCAAAAAAATTCTTGGAAAATAATAACGGCGAATAATATCAATATTATAAAGAATCATTTTCATCCAACAAAAGTTAATTTAATGTGTGATGTTTTTAAAGAAACAGTTTTAAAATATTTTCTAACTTCTAACCTAAAAATCGCAAAGTGCAATAGCTGCCTTGATTATATTTTAGATGAGAATGATCTTCACGAATTTATTCAAAATGGACATCAGAAAAATAACCATCGCGGTATAAATGAAAATTTTGAACAATTAAGAAAGAAAATATATCATCCGAAATTAAAATTAAGAATTCAGCAATATATAAATAATTGTCATATTTGCAATGTAGAAAAGTATGACCGTAAACCAATAAACAAATATTTAAGTTAACTGAAACCCCTGATAGACCTGGTCAAATAGTACATATAGATATTTTTTATAGCCTTGAAAAAAACATTATTTTTAACAGTAATCGATAAATTTTTTAAATTTGCACAAGCAATGCAAATTCAAAACAGATCATGGGAATTCAATTCAGAATTCAAGAGAGCCCTGATTGAGTATTTGAGTGTTGTAGTTAATAAAATCGTAACTGACAATGAGTTAGGTTTTAAAGCATTACCATTAACTGAATTTTTAAGACAGAATTAAATTGAGATACATTTTACTTCAGATAATAATCACACTACGAATGCAGATGTAGAACGTCTTCATAACACTTTGAACGAACATATTCGTGTACTCAGACACGACCCTGAAAAAGATAGTGATACGGTTGAAGAGAAAATTTATAAAGTAATCGTGTTTTATAACACAATACACTCTACCACAAAATGTAAACCTACTGATTTTCAAAGCGGTTTAATAAAAGCTGAGGATTATCCAAAAATTAAAGAAAGAATTTTGAAATTGAAAAAAAAAATCAATAAAAAATTTAAATCATAATCGAGAAGATTGTGAGATTCAATCTGGGGAGGTGTACTTAAGAAGTAATCGAGGTGGAAAAAATCATGCTAAATTTCGTAAAATTAAAGTAAAAAGGTTTTCCAGTGACCATGTTATAACTCAAACAGGTCACAAATATTATAAGTCAGATATTAAAAGGAAGAAAAAATTGCAGAATTGAATTTTTGTAATTGTTTTTAAATTAAAATTGTACCTAAATTATTATATGTATGTCTGTATGCATTTCTATTACTGATTTATGAATCTTTAAACTTAAAGGTGGAATATCAACAAATGTTATTAAAAATATATATAAGTTTTATTTTATTATTTTTGTCAATTTATATAAATTTTCCTCGGAGCGTCAATCTAATGATGGGGGAGTTATATGTATAACTTAGTCGTACACATATATTATATGTATTAACACTTTTATAGAAACCCTATGTATTTACTCTTATATGAAAACCCTATTTTTATTATTAATACTTGTTGATAAAATACCTCTTTGTAAACTATTTTTATTTATCGTAGTATCAAAAGAAATTTATTGAGTTTTATGAAAATTGTTTTTAATTTCAGTTAAAATAATAAAAAATAAATAAAACTTAATTTTATTAATTGTTAATCTGTCCGTGACCTTCCAGTTCTTAATCCTATCTCGCATATTAACGGAACACAGGGTGATATCGATCACCTCTGCCCTTCGTGAATCAACAAAAGTGGGTTCTACCCCCCTGTTCAGCACCAGCAAATCGCATCTTTCTACAAATTCCAACAGTTGTTGTCCTCTGTAGTTGTCAGCTGTGCTTCCCCACACCGTATTGTGCGAGTTAGCATCACAGCCAATGACCAACGAAATGCCTCACTTCCTGCAGAAACTAACCAAATTTTTCACCTCCTGTGAAGGATGTGGACCTGGCGTCTCATAGGGAAGATATGCTGACGCAATAAGAAATGATCCCGAACCACTGCCGACCATTACCCCTGTAAGATCCGGCGAGCAGAGATGTTGCATAGGTACTACTTGTACTCCATGCCGCACCAGGATACATGACCTTAATTTACCGTCAGTCTGTGGGTAGTACATATTGGCGGTCTGTTGAGACAGGCCCCTGATCTTGTTGTGCACAATCCAGGGTTCCTGTAACAACGCTATATCCAGCTTATCCTCAACCAAGCACCGACTCAACATTGCTGAAGCTGTCCCACTCTGATGAAGATTAAGTTGGTATATACTAAGACTATCGATCCGACTTGTGACCTTCTCGATAGCCTTCCTCCTTCCTTCCTCCGTCTCCTCTTCTGCCTTTGCTTCTCATTTTTAGACATGGGCTGCAGCAGCTCCGATTCTACGATGAAGGTTCGTTTTGAGGTGCCTGCTTCCGATAAGGATTTACCTGTACCCATAGGGTCAGGTGCGTCCGGCTCATCCGCATTCACCTCCATAGCCATAGGAGTATTTTCGAAAACTGACCCGTCCACCCCTTGCAGGGTTTCTTTGTCAATTTCTTCAAATAACCTCCATTGGCCAGTGACAACCGGAACTCCTAAAGAGATTAACCTCTCCACCTCTTACGATGCTTCATTGTCCATTCCTATCGGAATATACCGGCTGGTATATTGGACCTCTTCTGAGGTCCCTTTTAATGGTTGTGGTTTTGTTTGCAAAATTTTTGTTTTAAGCAAAATTTTTGAGGTATATATGTGTACACGTGTATGTATATATGTACATATATGCGAAATGAAGATTAATATGGACGTATGTACATAAGTATGTATGTGATAAATTTGTTGAAAATAGTGTCTTTTACTCACGATTATTCCAGAAAACAAATGTGGGCAATGTTGATAGCAAAGATTCCAAATAATTTTGGTGGTTTCTCTTACTTGTTCCTTTGTGTTGGAATACTGATGAAGTGCGATGATAAAAAACGAAATCCTTCTTATAAAGGGTGTTTTTTATAGAGGTATAGAACTCTAAGTTTCAATAAAACAACGATGGATTATTCGATTGACATGAATTTTATTTATCCGAAAGATAATCTTGTGGCATTACATTTTAAATATGATTTCTGGCATATGACCGCCACGGCTGGCGCGGATGTAGTCCAATCTGGACGTCCAATTTTCGATGACTTTTTCCAACATTTGTGGCCGTATATCGGTAATAACCCGGCGAATGTTGTCTTACAAACGGTCAACCGTTTGTGGCTTATCCGCATAGACCAATAACTTTACATAGCCCCACAGAAAGTAGTCTAGCGGTGTTAAATCACAAGATCTTGGAGATCAATTCACAGGTCCAAAACGTGAAATTAGGCGGTCACCAAACGTGTCTTTCAATAAATCTATTGTGACACGAGTGACATGTTGCGCCTTGTTGAAACCATATCTCCTGGACATCAGGTTATTTAATTCACGAATGAAAAAGTTAGAAATCATGGCTCTATACCGATCACCATTGACTGTAACGTTCTGGCCATCGTTTTTTAAAAAGTACGGACCAATGATTTTGCACTATTTGCAAGCGTTGTTCAGGCGTGAGTCTATTCATGATGAATTGCCAAACCAAACTGAGAATAAATCACTTGACAGCTGTTAAATCGGTAGCCATCTTTAAAAGTAATGCTCACTTAAAGTTCTATACCTCTGTAAAAAACACCCTTTAAATAGCTTGTATAGTTATTAATTTACACCAATTTCACTTGTTATACATAGATATGTGTTGCTTTTATGTGCGTACTGGATTAAAAAGATGAACCAAATTATTTTCTGTTTGACCTGTTGAAATTAGCTTTTTTGGACTGTATGTATTTATTTTTTACGTTGGTAGAGTTGCCAGAAGCTTTAATGCTTGAAAGGACCATGTATAATTTTGAGAAGATTCAATAGTATAAATACACCTATTTAAAAAGTTATGTACTTTATAGGTAAATAACCACCGTTATGAGATTATAACTTGACTATGATGTATGGGAATAGAAATAGGTTTTGGTAAAAGCTTCGGACCAATACAAGCGGAAAAGGGAAAATTTATTGGTTTATTAAATTCTTGAATAAAAATCACTTGGGTTTTAAGTAACAACTTATATGAGTCTTTATTATTAATGAATGTGCAGTACTTATGTATACTTTCAGAAATCAGTTGCTTATCTATATGTGTTTTTTATTAAAAACGTTGCAGCACTGGAACTGAGTTGTTTCTTTGTTGAGAGGCAAAAGGCAAGTGAGTTTATAACAATTTCATAATTTTCTATTAAGTTGATCGGTCATCAAATTCGGAATTAATTTACAATAACCGCGCTTTAAGATGAGAATAATTACTTTTAGTTATGTATATCGATTAATAATTATAAATTCAAAATTAAAAATTCAATTCAAATTAACAAATAAAATATTAAACAATTCATTCACATTTTTTAAGGAAAAATTCAAGAAAAATAAAAGAGTTAAATAGTATTATACATTTCAAAAAAAAAAAAAAAAAAATAGGTATTTAAAATGGAAATTTGTTTAACTCGTTTAAACACCAGTTATTAAATTAAATTTTGATAATTCGGTTTCTAGAAATGTTTTTATTTTATTTTGTTCGTCTGGACCGTGATCAGTTATAGTACGGTGTCCTGTGACCTTTGGTGTGCTGGTTCTCTGATTTGAGGTGGACTTGGCTGAGGCTGAATATTCTATCTTTGTATTTGGGTTTTTGCAATCGGTGATCAACCTTGCGCAGCTGATGGTGGCTTCGAAATTACGTAGAAACTCAAAACCCAATAGTATATCTTCACAACAGTCTGGCATAGTCAGGAAAGTGCACTTCCTAGTTTTGGTTCCGAAAGTAATGGTGTATTGGACACCTTGAGAGAGTCGTCGTTTCATCGGCTAGGGTTATTTCTAGATCCTCTGTTATAGTTTTTGGAGTGGCCTTTAGTTTGGACAATAGGTTTAATAAAATTTCGGGACGCACCTGGGGCAATAGTAGCGGTTATTACTTCTCCTTCTATTACTATGGTTGCTGTTAAACACATTGCTTCACAATTCAATCTAGTTTAATTTACCGAGGGTTGTGTGTTTGGAGGTACAGCGAGCCTCAGTTCTGCCGCCCTCCGCTTGCGTTTCCCGCACGACGAGAATTATTTCGGCACTTATCCCCTCGATGACCTTCGGCTCAACATGACTTGCAGGTGTCGCGCTGCATAGTACTGGCTTTTGCGGATCGTGATGTCATGGGATGTTGATCACTGTCATGGGGAGATGAGTCTTTTATGCTTTCTTAATCTTCAGCGAGTGAAATCAGTTCGCTTAGAGAAGTAAAATCCTTGCGTCGGATGTACCATTTGAAATCAGACTGTGCGTTGCTAAAATGTCTCTCTAATTTTTGGTCTTCATTTAATTCTGCATCAAGTTCTGTAAGACTAGCACGTAGTCTTTAAAGGGTTCCCGTATTCCTTGCATTCGTTTCAGTATCTCGTCTTCTAACCTTTCGTAGTATCTTGGTGGCAGAAAGAACTTGCAAAAGTCTCTCTTGAAGGTGACCCATGTAGACCAAGATCTGTTATTGATTCGAAACCAGACTAGTGCGCGGTCGCTGAAAAATTCTGGTATAATTTGTGGTAAATGGTTGAGTGATACACAATATATTTGTGACAGTTCCTCTATCCGCCCCACAAATTCAAGCGGGTCGCGTGTCCCATTGCATTGTAAACCCCACTTTCGTACTGTGTCGATAATGCTGATTCTGAGTGCAATTATTTCTGGGTCTGTACGAGTTTCACGTTCTTTTTCTTCTTTTGCCGGTGACTTTGACATGGGATTGGTAGCTTGTCCTTCCACATTTAACGAAGAACCGGTAGTTTCGATCTTGATTGGATATTTATTAATCGTTTTGCGTGGTCCTCATCATGTTCACCAGCTAGGAACTTAGCCCAACGTCTTCTTAGCTCATGAACGGTGCTCGTTGTATCCAGTTGGAATTACGATCTTAAGTCGCCTCGTTTAAAAGAATAAGCACAGGATGATTTCAACATATTCCTTTTTTTAAACTTTGATCTTTATTCTTTTTTTTTCTCTTTAAAGTTTTTTTCTTTTCTCTTTATCTTTCCACTCGCGTTTACACAAATATTTTTACAAATATTTTTACATATATTATTATTTTTTTTTTTTTGAAAGTCTAACACTGTCCCTGCTCGGACGCCATTGTAACGACGTGTTTTCACTGTACGCTGGGATAGAGCTCGCGACGTCTAGGGTTCGTTACAAAATTTTCGGTTCTCAATAAAATAAAACACGAGTGACACTTTTGTCTTTCAATAATAAACGCTATAAACTTTTATTTAAGTTAGCTCTTAAATTTAGCTTAAAATTACTCTTACACGACACTATTGAGCGCGCCAACAACCATTCCACTGTTTCGCGACCCACACGAGCTCTCGCAGACCGACACTTACTCTCACCAACGGCCAGCCGACTGCCTCTCACGCTGGAGCGAATAAGATTCTGGTCCAGCCTGAACAGCCTAGAACAATTGGCTTGCCCGTGGCTAACTGACTAAAAATATTCAATTGTACTGCTTTATATCTTTCTATATACATATACACATACACACCCATACCAATAAACGTTAGTTGTTTGTGACTGTTTAGAGTAGTGTTTAATGGTATGTTTTATTACGGGTGTATATTCTACGTGTCGTTAGGTGGCGCTTCTTAACGGATATTCTTTGTTTATGATTGATCAAAATAGTAACAAATCTCTATAGTAACAATATTTAGTAACAGAAAATTTTCGTTTTCCCGCCTCTCCGGAGAATTACCGTATATAATAATAAAAGGAAATCTTAAATTCATAGTGGATACTGGTGCAACTCATTCATTTGTAAATCCGGATTTATGTAATCCAAAATGGAGAGTTAGTTCAGCAACAGTAACCTTAAAAACCGTTCAAAATCAAGTGTTTTCAGACACAATTTATCAAGTACCCATGTTTTCTGAGTTAGGTGATATAAATGAGAAAAGAAGACTAATAGAATGTAAATTTCATAATTATTATGATGGAATCATTGGAAATTATGTGTTACGAATATACAAAGCTGTAATAGATTGTAATAGAAGTGAACTTAGGTTAAATAATAAAACCGTGCCTTTATTATTTCAAAAATTACGTAAAGTTGAATTAATTACTAATATTGAATGTGGATTAGTCCATATCAAAGAACATCGTATTCATTTTGGGGAAATAGTTTTTAGTGAAGGGGTATATAATGCACAAAATTTTAAAGTTGAAGTTGAAACAGTAGCTACATGTCCAAATGTAATGTATATTAGTGAAAAGAATGTGTAGCCGGTTACGTGCGAAAATTATCATTTGGTTAGTGATGTTTTACCTCAAGAATATAATTGTGGGACATCCTTATTTGACAAAATTAGAATGGATCATTTAATAAAGAGGAAAAATATAATCTGAGACTTATTTTGAATGATTATTTTGATTTGTTTTATAAAACAAATTCTAATTTATCTTTTACAAATGTAATCAAACACAGAATTATTACAAAAGATGATACAGGTATCCTTATATACATAAAGATGAAGTGAGAAGGCAAGTTCAGGAATGCTTGATAGTAAGATAATTAGACTATCAAACTCGCCGTATTCTGCTCCTATTTGGATTGTATCGAAAAAGGAGGACGCTAGTGGTTCAAAAAAGTGGCGATTAGTTGTTGATTATAGAAAATTTAATGAAGACAGTAGACGATCGGTTCCCTATTCCAAATATTGAAGAAATTTTAGAAAAACTTGGTAGGTGTATGTATTTTACTATTTTAGATTTAGCGAAAGGGTTTCACCAGGTTGAAATAGACAAAAGGGATATTCATAAGACGGCATTCTCAGTTGAAGGCGGTCACTATGAATTTCTTAGAATGCCCTTTGGTCTCAAAACAGCACCAGCTACTTTTCAAAGGATTATGAATAATATTTTAGGTGAATTAGGTAACAAAATTTGTTTAGTATATATGGATGACGTAATTATCTATTCAACTTCCCTTCAGGAACTTATAAATTCAATTCGGCTTGTATTTAATAAATTAAGGAAAGCAAATTTGAAAATACAAATAGACAAATGCGAATTTTTAAAAAGGGAAACAGAGTTTTTAGGTCATGTAGTAACACAGAAGGGTATAAAACCTAATACAAAAAAAGTCCAATGTGTTATAAATTATCCCTTACCAAAGACACAGAAACAAAATAAACAATTTTTAGGGCTAAATGGATATTACCGTAAATTTATAAAAGATTATTCGAAGATTGCAAGGCCGATAACAAAATATCTCAAAAAGACGCTAAAATAAATTTAAATGATCCTGAATACATAGTCAGTTTCGAAATGTTAGAAATACTTCTTACCAATGATCCAATTTTAGTTTATGCCGATTTCAGTAAAAAGTTTGTTTTAAATACTGATGCAAGCAATTTCGCTTTAGGAGCTGTGTTATCGCAGGCCGACCATCCTATTTAATATTCAAGCAGGACGCTCAATCAACATGAAATTAATTTTAATACAGTGGAAAAAGAACTATTGGCAGTAGTTTGGGCTGTTACGTATTTTCGCCCATATTTATTTGGGAGAAAGTTTGTTATACAAACAGACATCAGCCTCTACAATGGGTTTTTTCAATTAAGGAGCCAAATTCAAAATTAGTACGATGGAGATTAAAATTAGAAGAGTTTGATTACGAAATTTTATATAAACGTGGCATAAAAAATGGGAATGCAGATGCATTGTCCCGAATTGAACCCGAAATAAATTTAATTGACTAACCTCGAACAGGAACTATATCTGAAAGCGGTTCTCCAATTAATGTTTATAAAAATCAGTTTATTATAGAAAAATCAAATTCTGCTTCTCTTAAAGTAATAACTCAAAAAAATTCTTGGAAAATAATAACGGCGAATAATATCAATATTATAAAGAATCATTTTCATCCAACAAAAGTTAATTTAATGTGTGATGTTTTTAAAGAAACAGTTTTAAAATATTTTCTAACTTCTAACCTAAAAATCGCAAAGTGCAATAGCTGCCTTGAATTTATTTTAGATGAGAATGATCTTCACGAATTTATTCAAAATGGACATCAGAAAAATAACCATCGCGGTATAAATGAAAATTTTGAACAATTAAGAAAGAAAATATATCATCCGAAATTAAAATTAAAATTAAGAATAACTGAAACCCCTGATAGACCTGGTCAAATAGTACATATAGATATTTTTTATAGCCTTGAAAAAACATTATTTTTAACAGTAATCGATAAATTTTTTAAATTTGCACAAGCAATTCAAATTCAAAACAGATCATGGGAATTCAATTCAGAATTCAAGAGAGCCCTGATTGAGTATTTGAGTGTTGTAGTTAATATTAATAAAATCGTAACTGACAATGAGTTAGGTTTTAAAGCATTACCATTAACTGAATTTTTAAGACAGAATTAAATTGAGATACATTTTACTTCAGATAATAATCACACTACGAATGCAGATGTAGAACGTCTTCATAACACTTTGAACGAACATATTCGTGTACTCAGACACGACCCTGAAAAAGATAGTGATACGGTTGAAGAGAAAATTTATAAAGTAATCGTGTTTTATAACAACACAATACACTCTACCACAAAATGTAAACCTACTGATTTTCAAAGCGGTTTAATAAAAGTTGAGGATTATTCAAAAATTAAAGAAAGAATTTTGAAATTGAAAGAAAAATCAATAAAAAATTTAAATCATAATCGAGAAGATTGTGAGATTCAATCTGGGGAGGTGTACTTAAGAAGTAATCGAGGTGGAAAAAATCATGCTAAATTTCGTAAAATTAAAGTAAAAAGGTTTTCCAGTGACCATGTTATAATTCAAACAGGTCACAAATATTATAAGTCAGATATTAAAAGGAAGAAAAAATTGCAGAATTGAATTTTTGTAATTGTTTTTAAATGAAAATTTCTCTTTAAAGTTTTTTTCTTTTCTCTTTATCTTTCCACTCGCGTTTAGTTTACACAAATATTTTTACATATATTATTATTTTTTTTTTTTGGGAAAGTCTAACACTGTCCATGCTCGGGCGCCATTGTAACGACGTGTTTTCACTGTACGCTGGGATAGAGCTCGCGACGTCTAGGGTTCATTACAAAAATTTCGATTTTCAATAAAATAAAACACGAGTGACACTTTTCTCTTTCAATAATAAACGTTATAAACTTTTATTTAAGTTAGCTCTTAAATTTAGCTTAAAATTACTCTTATACGACACTATTGAGCGCGCCAACAACCATTCCACTGTTTCGTGAACCACACGAGCTCTCGCAGACCGACACCGACCGAGCTCTCGCAGACCGACGGCCAGCCGATTGCCTCTCACAATGGAGCGAATAAGATTCTGGTCCAGCCTGAATAGAACAGTTGGCCTGTCCACCAATTTCGACTAGTTACTGTTGGCACGAATAATATTCTGAGTCCACACTTCCACGTCTCAACTCGTGTTAGCCCTTTGTACGTCGTGGTCTATCCTGTTCAACTAGGGCGAATAAATTTTTAGCCTAGCTGAATAGAGAGCGAATCTGCTCTAACCTCCCTCACCTAGACGAATAAAATTCTGACGAGGCGAAGCAGCGACAGAACTTGCATTGCTCAAAACCTTAGGTACCCCTCAATTAATTTGAACTCAAATAAAATTCTGACTTTGATTAACTGAGCTGTACCTATTTCCCAGGACTGTTTTAATTAAGTTGAATAAAATTCTACTTTACTTAAAAGAAGTCTTGCCCGTTCGCTTGCCCGTGGCTAACTCACTAAAAATATTCAATTGTACTGCTTTATATCTTTCTGTAGGCACACATACACACCCATACCAATAAACGTTAGTTGTTTGTGACTGTTTAGAGTTGTGTCTAATGGTATGTTTTATTACGGGTGTATCTTCTACGTATCGTTAGGTGGCGCTTCTTAACGGCTATTCTTTGTTTAGGATTGATCAAAAAAAGAAATGTATGAAATTAATTTTAATAACAATGTTTTTCTAAGATGAAATAAATGATAAAAAATAAATGTTCCTTTAGGAGGGGCAATGTGTATATAAAAAGAAGTTAAAATTAATTCATGTGGCCCAAAAACGAGTACTTCGACTTTTGGTCATCACAAATTTATGTTTATTTTGATAGACCGGATATTATCTATTTGATGTGATAAATTTATACAGTTAATACAATTATTCATTATATTGTTTGTGAGAATTTTCACGATTGTGAACCGAAATTAATTTTTGAAAATATTAATAAAATATCACTGCGAATGAAATATAAAATTGGTTCTTGTTCGTTTCGGATTCAGAAAACCCGTTATTTATTATTTCAAAATGAAGATTATTACAATTTACAGTATAAGAGAATTATTTATAATTTCCCAAGCCTAGATGAGGTCAAGGGTTTAGTATGACAAAAGTTCAAAATTTTAAAATATTAGAGTAGTTCAAATTCATAATAATTTATGAATTTGAACTACTTTTTTAAAAATTAATTTAATTTAATTTTATATTAAATATGATTTAATTTTTTTTTTAATTTATTGTATCTTCAATATATTTTGAACCATGAATAATTACTCATATCTAAAAAAATAAATATATGTTAAATCCAACCAGTGCTAGATCACGGTTACTGTTGATTGCGGGTCATCCTTCTGATAAACGGATGAGAGAAGCAGTGTCTAGAGATGGGTTTAGACCTGGGTATTTACCCAACGCTGGGTATTTACCCATTTATACCCATTTTCATACCCGGGTATATATCTAATTTCGGGTAAATACTTATTTGAATAACAAATAATCGTAGTTACGTAGAGTAACAGAAATGTGAACATTTTCGAATTTATTTTGGACATATATTGTTTAAGTATTTTGTTTATACATTTTTTGAAGCGTTTTTGCATCAAACACAACAACAATTCTTAATAAGAACCGCTAATCAGTGTGCTTATGGCAATTCAATGTAGTAAGCGGGAGCGATGGCAACAACAATGCTGAAGCAACTAGAAAGATTACAGTTTCAAAACCCAAGCTTGAGCCTCAGGTGCATAAAAAGAATTTGGTACATTTATTCTTAAATATTTGTTCCCAGCGATTAGTAAATGAAATAAAGTGCGCGTGTTGATAATTATATTTTAAATGATGGGAAGACCGAAAAATTAAACTATTTGGAAACATTTTCATAGAAGCGAAAGTAGGAATGAAGTTTCATGCTCACATTGCGAACAGCGGTACAAATTAGCTGCGAATTTGCTAGATCCTAAGGCACAAGGAAGTGATCTTGATCCGTCTGAGGAGGTAGATGCATTGGAATTCATTCACACAATGTCACAGGCGCTAAACATAAATGTAATGGCAGATTTTGTCAATTACAAGGCCAGAAATGATTTCTGGACAAAAGCTTTTGTTTGGAGCTATTTGGATGAAATTTCTCCAGTAACTTGGTAGAAAGGAATTTGTAGAAACACGCAATTAAGCAAATTGGCTGTTCGAATTTTAACAGCTCCCTGTACTTCACCTGCTACTGAACGTTCCTTTAGCACCCACAGCTTCATTCATTCAAAAAAAAGGAACCTTTTAACAACACAAAGAGCAGGAAAAATAACATATATATCGTGTAACTGGAACTTGCTTTTTAAAAATAGTTTACCACCTTCAGCAGAAAACACGCACATCACTCAATTTGAAAATGCCATAAATTCTTCACTAGAAGTTACTCAAGACGATATCCCTTCAACTTCAACAGGAATCACGCACTCTACTCGATATGAGTTTTTATCGGATACGGACAGCGACTGCGATTAAGATTAAATTTGAAAATTAATTCATTTGTTATTAAAAAATCAAATACATATGTAATAAAAAATTGAAATCTTTTTATTTATTTAAATTTTTCTTCATTCTAATTTATAACTACATTTTGGGTAAATACCCAGGTACTTGGGGAAATACCTGGGTATTTACCTTTATATACCCAATTTACCTTTTGGGTATTTACCCTTGTCCCATCACTAGCAGTGTCCTTCCTTCTTAGTCGAATAAAAACAGGATTATTTAGTATGTTACGGGCCAGTGGATTCGGATGAGTTTCAAGGTTCTTTAAATACCTTATGGCAAGTTTCGCTATTTCTGCTTTAACTGATGGCATGTTTAGATCTCTATGGATGTTCGAGTTTTTTGTATACCAAGGAACAGAAGTAATTATATGAAGAATCTTATTTTGGCGCCTTTAATTTTGTTCTATATTGCTAGCTGAATTGAATGCCATAACACCAAATTGGTTTTAGAATTGACTTGTACAATAAAAGTTTGCAATCTAAAGCTAGAGTAGAATTTCTGCCAATAAGCCATTTTATTTGGACTACTTTTTGCCACACATTGTGTTTGTGTGGCGTTTCTACGCAGTATGAAAGTAATGTGAGTACATTTTTGTTCATTCACTTTTATTCTCCATTTCTTCAACCATTATTCTAAATTGAATATGTGGTCTTATAAATATCGTGATGCTACTTCGGGTCTTTCGTGAATGCTTAAAAAAGATGTGTCATCAGCAAATGTCGAGGTGTGAACTCGGTTACTAGTTGGCATGTCTGAAGTATACAATAAGTATAAAAGGGGCCCCAATATACTACCTTGGGGAACTCCGGCTTCGATAGACTGAGCTCAAAAATCTCCTTCTTTCACAATAAATTTTCGTTCGGTTAAATAACTAACTAGCAGCGTATATAGGTTTACGGGCAAATCCAGTTTTATCTTATATATTAGGCCTGCATGCCATACCTTATCGAATGCTTGCGAAACGTCGATAAAAAGCGCAGAGCAGTATTTTCTCTCTTCAAATGTCTTCTCAACAACATTGGCTAACCTGTGAGTTTGTTCGATCATACTATGTTTTTTTCTGAAGCCGAATTGATGGTTTTGAATACATCCTTTGTTGCTTAGAATAGGGTTCAGCTTAGTTATTAACATCCTCTCAAACAGCTTTGACTAGTACTACAGCACTAGCTTTAACAATTGGCAACTCAACTATATCAGTCGATATATTTGGGGTAAAAACCCTTCTCAAATACAAATAAATTGCCTTTTTCGGTATCACTCCTTGCCCAGCCTCCAGATGTAGTTCGCAGGGGAGGCTTACGTAAGACTGGCCTTTAAAGATTTCTACAAGCGCGCCATAATGAATAATCTGATTGAGGAGTTGTGTCTAGGTCTCCCAAATAGTTTTTCAGGGATGCTACTCTTCGAGATTCCAGCATCTCTCCTAACCAGTTCGTGCATTCTTTAAGTCTGCTTTCGAATTGAGGAGATCTCTGTGATTGCCATTTTCTACGAATTTTTCTTTTTTCAGCCAAGAGCCGTTCAACATCTGCAGAATAAATTTAATTGTATCTAGCTAGTTGTCGGGTTATTGTTGAATGTTGGGCAGCTGATTTGAGTTTTTGATTAAAATCAATAAGACTCCGCTCTACGTCTTCAGGTGTTCTTAGCGGGATGTTTTCCGAACAATGAGTACTGAGATACGTTCTATAATTCAACCAATTAATGCTTGTGCCAGTTGGTGATGCGACATTTTATTTGTCCCATATATAGACGATAGTGGGTGAATGATAATTCAAGGGACGCTTCAAATTTAATCGTTTCTCTTGGAATACCCTTAATCACACCAAAATCAAAAACATTATGTATTTTTTGCCGATCAGTAGGCCAATAGGTCGGTTGTCCACTCGATATCACATTCAGACGAATGTTTTAAATTGTGTCAAACAAAACACGACCTTTTGAAGTTATTAGGCGTGATCCCCAAAACGTATGTTTAGCGTTGTAGACACCTGATGCTGTAAAACAGGGACCTAGTGATTTGTGTGAGTCGCTAGATTGACTCTCTGATATTTGAAATCTATGAGGTGAATAGATCGAAGAAATAACTAAGCTTTGATGAAATTTTTTTAAGACAGTTATTTGTTGCTTGAAGGTAGTCCTGACAAATATCACACAGTAGATGATGTTTAATTCGAGCCTTTATTAGTATTGTTGAAGCACCACATGCTCTGCCACGAGGGTCTTTAGTGTCATATAATATATAGCCATTGATTTTAAACTGTTAATGGTTGGTTAAGTACCGCCTGCAACATTATATATTGCATGCGTACCATTTCTTGCATCATACTGCTCATAGAGCTCATAGAACTGTTGAACGAATGCACTAATGTTTCAATGCTTGCTTCGAGGCAATTACAGTTACCAGATGGTCTTTGTTCTTTGGGTTCTGGGTGCAAATTAGGAGTAGAATTAGTCGGTGTCACTTTGTGTACTGAAGTATGATTGGTTTTTAACATATCTGCGTATGTAACATGTTATGTTGTTGGTTGTGCCAACTGAGGATAATGAGCATTTGGTCGATATTGTGGGTGCTTAGAAGGAGTATTTAATTATTGAGTGGGTTTCCTTACCATGGAAAATACTGGGCAGCATCTGTAGTTAGCAGTGTGGTTTCCACCGCAATTGCTACATTTTTTAACATTCGAGTCATCCCTTGCTTTGAGGCATTGGGCGGAACAATGTAGCTCGCCACATACAACGCAAACCGGAGGCAACTTAGAGTAAGCCCTAATATGACCATATTCTTGACAATTTAGACACTGGACAGGTCCTGATCGATTATGCTGCTCCTCTAAGGTTATTTTACGGTGTAACAGATATCTCAGATTATAAATGGGGTGCGTTTCGTTCTAATATTTAATCAGTTCAATCTAATATCTCCAGGTTCAGTTCAACGCGAAATAGTGGTTGGGGACACGTTCTCGATTTCGGAGATTATCTACAATTTTTTGAAGTCCATCTCTTTATGAATATACACCTTTAATGACTAGCTGTAGCCCTTTGCTACTCTTTATCTGCTAGGTATAAAAGTTATTTTTGCAGCTTTCAAACACGTTTACTGCTTTCGTCAATAAATTATATTTTTGTCTCGTCAATGTTACGGCGCTCGATGGGAATTACATAAAATGAGTTCTCGCCAATGAGTGAAATTAACTTTTTTATTAAGTCGTTCGAATTTTTCTCCCTTAGGTTTTAGGTTCACGATTATGGGAATTTATTCCGTTAGAGTCCTTGTATTTATGTATTTTAGGCATTAGTGAAAGCTGCGAAGATTTAGGGCTTCGACCTCTTTTTGATACAGTTATGTATCTGCCCATTCCCACTTGCGTCTTGGGGTTTTATAAACAAACTATCGTATTAGTTTTGGTAATACTGTGTTCAAAAGGCGACTTGTTTGTATTTATTTTATTGTCATCACTTAAAAAAAGCGATGAACAAGATTGAGGACGTAAAACTGGCGTAGCATTTATACACAAATTATTTTCAGTTTTTATTTATTTCAAAATTGTGAACATTTTTTTGACTTAAATTAAAGAAGTCCCTATTGTTTTTGTTTTATTTTTGAAGTAGCAAAGCGATAATGCCGTTGTAAAAGATAAAGAGAAAAAAATATTTTACGGACAACTTTGCTGTTGTATTAAAAACAAGTTTGTTATTTTGCTTTTGTTTGAATTTATTCACACTATTTGTTTTTTGTCCATTGCGAGCTTAAAAAAATCTCGTCCGCACTTATCAACGCACAAACTAAAACAGATTTTAATAAGTATTAAATCAATATGGCCAAAAATGCCGGGACCATTGAAGGACCTTGGTATTCAATCAACAGGAAGAACTGCTAATTTGTGGATTGGCCGCTTGAAGATACCGCTACTCGTCTTCACATCCGCTACTCGAATTTTGCCGTCTCGGCCTGGAAAACGGCTACTATTCGGCCCGTCAGCCACTGCATTGGCGGAAGATTGTCATTGTATACGACGACGATTTTACCTACGGCGACGTCGAACATCAAGTCGGACCACTTGATTCGTACTTTCAGACCCAGGACGTGGTCTCTAACCCAAGACCGGCAGAACGTCCGCTTGAGTGCGGAAATACGCTGTCATCTTCTCAAGCATGCTAGCTTGGTCGACTCTTCTACCAGAAAATCGCTGGGCTGTGCTCGAAGGCTTTCTCCTACTAACATGTGTGCTGGAGTGAGGGCTTCTCCGTCATTAGAATCGCTGGTGTTGGGGGAAATTGGGCGTAAGTTCAGTACGGCTTCAATTTCCGCTAGCAACGTCGCGAGCTCTTTCGCTGTCAAGAGCTCGCGCGTAGAGCTCACACCTTGCCTTGCAGGCAAGTTTCCCATTATTTGCTTCATCAGTATCGGTTTATACATGAAACAGTGAATACATTTGGCATTTCTATGCAAGCCAAATTTTCTCTCGAAGAAGAGCAACTAATGCTTTTGCTCCTGAATGGCAGTTTTCAAAGTGTAAATAACGCAAGTAAATGGCCATAAAATGGCATTTTTTAGACATTAATAAAGGAAACTTCGTATCGTACGAGATTGCTGCATTTAACAATCGACCGCATACTCTAATAAGTGAACATTTTCTATTTTCTTCCTCATTTTCATGAATAAACGGATTTAATTTTTGCAAGTTCGGCTGCAGGACCTGTGATTTTCGTAAATTTTTAATTTTACTGGAAAATTCTTGCGACTGAATAATTTCAACTATTTTTAGAAATCTAAATTTAATTTCCTTTGCTGTTGGGTTAATGTTCGTAATCTTAAATATTGTGTTTAAACAAATCTTGAAACATAGGAAAACCCTCTAATCAACTTTAAATAGATAAATGTTTATTAACTAATTCTATAATAGAATTTTATTTCGGGATGGGTCCAAAAAGAAACACTTTCAATGCCGCATGTTAAAATGGTCTTAACTTTAGCCCATAAATTGACTAATAAATGTGCTGCGCATAGCTGAAGCCGCGGTAGCGACTTAGTTTTCAAAGGATCGAGTTTCGATCTTGCCGTTCGCAAATGACAAGAAATATATATATATATATATATATATATATATATATATATATATATATAATTGACGCGTCTGAAAATCCATGAATTTGGAATAAAATTGTGTAGTAGTGAAAACATAGCGGGGAACTTCAATACTATCAGTTTTCGACAAATTACTTTTGAAATTCTCCCAGGTCGTATGCAGGCACATAGGAACCGATTCATCCCAGTCCAAGTTTTGTAATCAAAGTTCTTGAAATAGAACTTTTGTTTTGACTACAAGCGGACACAAAAGCACAAGAGGATCAAATAACCTGTCAGACACAGATAAAATATTTCGCTGTGTCGCCTTAAGTGTGTAAAATGAATCATCTAACTGATATTTGAAAACATCTCTTTCTGGTAGCCAATATGTGCCTAACGCTTTCGTAAAACTTTCTTTATCGTGGGGAGTCTTCTTAACTACGGTAGATTCAGTGTTCGATTCGTAATTGGAAACCCATTTATATTTAACCCAGCTAAATGTAGTATTATAGTCACGTTTTTACATATGACATTAAGTTCATTTCAATTCAATCTGTTCTAGTGAGGAAATCATCGACGTAAAAATCTATACGGATATTTTGAGATCCAATTGGTAATTAATTTTTAAATTGATCGCTCAAATGCATTAAGCAGCGTATGTGCCATAAGTTACTTTGTTTAATGAGTAAATTTCAAGGCTGTTTGAGTCTCTTTCACACCAAAGAATTAGCTGAAATTTTCTATCTGCTTCATTAATTAAAACTTGGCGGTACATTTTTTTCAATGTCCGTAGTGACTGCGTATTTATGCAATCGAAACCGAAGGAGTGTAGAATATAACTCTTCTTGCAGTACTGTAGGCCCAATCATTAAAAGATCATCCAGAGAGATTTGTGTGGTAGTCCGACACGAAGCATCAAATACAACTCGAAGTTTTGTTGACGTACTTTGTGGACGTTGTAATCACTGATGTGGTACGAACTAGTGCGGAAAATTAGGAATTTTTACATCTGCAATAGTCATGTGTTCTAGTTCATTGTACTCTTTCATAAACTTATTATACATCTGTTTCACTTTTAAATCTTTTGAAAGCCTTCTGTTAACACCGTCAACACATATGTAGTTTTGTTACACAGTGTATTTTTAAATTCCTTAAGAATTATTTTCTATTTATGTATTACATTTTATATTGATCTCTTATTTACATATTAACTCCATATATATGTATGTATGTTTGATCTTATAATTTATCTTTACTTTTCTTTATTATATTTATTTTCTCCTGAAAATATCGGTCCTTTCGTGTTTGTCACGTAGACCTAAATTCTTGTTTTTTTATATTTTAAGAATAATACATAAAACATACGGTACATATATACATGTATTTTATGTTTATATAAATTAAATAAATTTGCGGATTTAATTTTAATAGTGTTAAAAACTTTAAACGCGTCGGAAGAAAATATTAAATTTTAAAGCGCTCGTCCCTCGCTCGCTCACCCTAGATTTTTATAATTATATTTAAAGTGAAAAAATAAATTCAATTTATATTGTATATTAAAGAGTGGTTTATTTTGAGCATTCTTCGAGTGCTCTTAAAAAGTATTTTCTATTTTTTTCACGTTGTTCAAAACAACAATTCTTTAGAATTTAATATTGTATGAAAATTGCCACGATGTTGGAGGATACTCATCATAATTGTAAAAAGTGTAACGAGTTGGACGACAACCGAATGGTTATGTGCGACAAATGTGATGATAAGTGGTATCATTATGGTTGCGTTAGAGTAGATAGCAATGTGGCTGATTACGACTGGAACTGCGAATTTTGTGACAACAGGTCTTCCGCCGCTGCTAACCCAGGCAAAGCATTTGGTCTTATTGGTCGTTGTTTCCAATACGGGTACAACGTATCAAGTCCCGTCAGCTCAAGTTACAATGGCACCAATTAGTACTGCTGTATCAACAGGTCTCTCGTTGCCGAATATCAACAGCACCTCATCAATATATGTTTGCGGCTCCTACAGTACTGCCTATTGTCCGTCCAACTAGCCAAAGTTTTTGACACCACTGTTCATTCGTATACTTACGTAACACAACCAACAACAACAATGCCTATCAATTACAAACAGCAAAATTTGCAAACGGTTTTAACAAAACAAAACGCAGCAAAGAGTGTGATTGTTTGGAAAGGCAAAGAAAGTTAAAGTTGCAGCAATTAGAGGAGGAAATGAAAATCGAACAAGAGTTCCTGGGACGAAAATATAAAATTTTGTATGGAAACGATGTCTCTTCTTCCACGAATATTAACAACAACTCTAAAATTCTGTTAGGTTCTTCCCATATGCCCCACCAAGGCCCCCCCCAACGTTTTTAACTCTGAGTTAAGATTCAACAGCAATCAATCAACTGGCTGCGAGGAAGACTATACCACGTGAACTGCCATCCTTTAGTGGTGATCCAGATAAATGGCCTATTTTCATCAATAGTTTCCAAAATAGTACAACCCTAGCAGGATTATCTGATACGGAAAATTTGATACGGCTTCAAAATTGAAAGGTAAAGCTAGGAATTTAGTAAAAAGTAAGCTACTATTGCCTTCTCTTGTGCCGGATATTATCAACAAGCTTCGCATGTGCTTTGGCCGCCCGGAGCATATTTTAGAACGCGCTATAAGTAAGGCGAAAAGTATGCCCTCTCCACGAGACAAGTTAGAAGCGCTAATCGAGTTCGCACTTAATGTGAAAAATATAAATCCTGTGGTCTGGAGTCTCATTTAAATAACCCCATGTTAGTGAAGAAGGTGTTGGACAAATTACCGAATCAACAATTGGGCTATGCAGCCAAGGAACGAAAGCGTTCCAGTAATCAAAGCGTTTAGTGTATGGTTATATAATATGGCGGAAGCAGCTAGTAAAGTGGTCACACCAAATTTTGGAAAAAGCGGTGCATCGGTAAACATGCACACTGAAGCAGCTAACAACGTAAAGAAGAGATGTGTCATTTCCATAAAGTGCAACAATGTGAAGAATTTAAGAAATTGCAGCTGAACGAGAAATGGGAGATCGTAAAAAACAACAACTTGTGTCGTCAGTGCCTCAACCAACACAGACGAAAATGCCATCTCAACAAGGAATGTGGTGTACCAGGCTGTAAGTACAAACACCACCCCCTGCTCCATTAGGTCATCTCAGCTGACAGTCAGGCAACAAATCAAACTGTAAGTACAAATGAAATTCAAAACACGCAGCGGAGTGTACAAATAAATACGCACAATTACTTAAATGAAGAGAAACCATTCTTCAGAATTATTCCAATCCGCTTACATTCAAAAGATAGCATTATGAAAACATTTGCTTTTCTAGACGAAGGGTCTTCCGTAACCCTAGTAGAGCGAAGTTTATTTGACAGTTCGCATTTGTATGGTGTATACGACCCCTTGTGCCTCAAGTGGTCAGTCAATCAGAACTTCATTTAAGGTTTCCAGTGACCTCAATGACGCAAAGTTCGTCCTCTCTAACGTTCATACGGTCGAGCATTTGGACCTACCTTCTCAAACTATAAATATGGATGAGATTATTAAAAAGTATCCTCATTTGAAGAACTTACCAATACGATCATATAACAATGCTAAGCCTATGATTTTAATAGGAGCTAACAACTGGACGTTAGCCGTTCCCACGAAAATTTAAGAAGGAGGTTGGCAACAGCCAATAGCTACAAAAACACGTCTCGGGTGGACCCTACAGGGTGGCAACAGTAGTCGCTCAACAGATCCCAGGCTAAATATACATACTTGCGCCTGTCCAAAAAATTAGAGGATCTTCACGATTGCGTAAAGAATTATTTCAACATAGAGTCACCTACTTCATCTACTTTATTATCAACAGCAGACAGTGATGCAATGGAATCGCTAAAAACGACGTGCAAGAAGATAAACGGACGCTTTGTGGTTGGCTTTCTGTGGAAAAATCCTGTCGCACAACTGCCGGAGAGTTACGATAGCGCTTATCGCCGCCTGATGTGCCTTCACAAAAAACTTGCCGAAGATGATTCGTTACGACAGAGCATGCAGATGCAAATCGATAACCGAATCGAAAAAAGATATGCCAAGAAACTGAGTCCAGCCGAATTAGAAGTACCCAACAAAAAGACATGGTATCTACCAATATTTTTAACTTTTAACCCAAAAAAGTGCGACTGGTTTGGAACGCAGCAAAATCAAATGGAACATCCCTTAACGATTTTATACTTGCCGGTCCTGATCTACTCAACCCCCTAGTCGACATACTTTTAGCGTTCAGAATTGGAAAATTTGCGAATTGTGGAGATATTGCGGAAATGTTCCACAGAATCAACGTAGGAGAAAGTGACATGCAAGCTCAATGGGTCTTATGGTGGGACAATAATGATAGTTTACATCAACCAAGCACATATGTAATGAGAGCTTTAACGTTTGGAGTAAGTTGTGCCCCATGCATTGCCCATTACGTACGCGACACAAACGCTAATGAATTCAAAACACAGTTTCCACGTGCTGTGGACTCAATACAAAAATATCACTACGTGGACGATCTTATCGATAGCGAAGACACTGAAGAAGCCGCAGCAGAGCTACCCCCTCAAGTGGCTGCAATTCATGCCGCTGCTGGTTTTTACATAAGGAACTGGGCATCTAATTCAACCAGTTATCCGAGGCTTCAAAAATAACTCAAGATGCCAAACAATGGGGAGTCATCGAAAAAGTTTTAGGTATGTATTGGGACCCAGTTACTGATGTTTTTAAATATAATTGCAGATTTGCATGTCTGCGCCGAAACGTGATTGATGAATATATCGTACCCACCAAGAGGGAATGCCTTCAAGTTTTGATGTCAATATTCGAATCTTTTGGATTCCTGTCATACCAAACGATAGGCCTTAAAATTTTACTTCAAGATGTCTGGCGTGCCGGAATTGGTTGGGGCGATATGCTAAATGAATATTTATACGCAAAATGGTGTCAATAGAAAGGGGCCATACCACTCATCTCTGATGTCGAAATTGCAAGATGCTACTCCAAGTTATTATGCGATGCCGAAGATGTGCAGCTTCATACATTCGTTAATGCTGGGGAATACGCCTACGCAGGGGAATATGTCCACCGGTCGTCTAAAGGTCTTTTGAAGGTCTGTGGGAAAATACCTGAGCCCTACTGGGTGGCAATGCGTAATAATGCTGCTGGAAAAGACGGTCCCTCGTTGGAGTAGTGTGGCGTGGCGATTATTTCTAAATAATTTTCTTTTGGTTTTTATTGTGGTAATTTAACCTTTTCTAGTTCTAACTTTAGAGCGTTTAGCATGCTATATTTTTAGTTTCTGACTTTTCTCTTTCTTTAAAACTTTGAACTTTAATTATTTAAGTTTTTTGATCTATATACAAAATTTTATTTCAAACAATAAAGCGTTAATTTATTATCAAAAAGTTTTATCTAATATCTGTTAAGGTCAGACCTTTACTTCATCCAAATTCGGTCGCGCTAATCATTTCTTTTAAAAAGTTTCCGGGTCGCTTTTCAGCAATTTACTACAATGATTCCTTAAATCTTTGTTTTTGTTTACAAATTACTACATCTAGTCATCTTTGTTTCATTTTACAGCTGTGTGCACTGCCCTTCCATCAAACAAACAAAATCTGCACAGGGTACACACGACAAATCATTTAATTCTGCTGTTGGTTGAAATATACCACTGCAAGAGTAATTTTGTTGTTGAAGATAAGTATACTTGTCTTAAATATGGTGTGATCGCCACCGCAAACCTAAATAACCAATAAGAATAATATTTGTATAAGAATATGCGGACAGACATATTGATCTATGCAATGATCTTTGATGATGAGCAAAGTAAGTAGCAAACAGAGTTGTCAGATTCAAACCTAATGTCAAAAATCGATAAAAATAATTTTTTTAATTTTTGCTAGTAATATAATTTTTTTTATTATATGATTTGATATGTTAAATATATAATTTAATTATAAATAAAATACTCTATAAGTAATAAAATTCTACAAAACACAATGAGAATTATGCATGTTAATAGAATAATATATGCAACTGCTTGTGCAAACCTTAGCAACACTTGTTTTTTTTTCGATTCTCTTGCGAGAACAAAATTAACTTGTGTATGCTTTTCATCACACCTTACGTCTGCATTCAGTGATGGCAAAAAACCATCCAATTGTAGAAGGACAGTAAGGAAAAATAAAAACGTTGTTGGTTTGTTGGTGATTTGTTGAAGCTTTAATATTCTGAAATATTATTCTATTAACATGCATAATTCTCATTGTGTTTTGTAGAATTTTATTACTTATAGGCCCATTATTATAACTTGCCATTAGGGTGATAAGTAGTTTTTCGTTATTATAAGTATACATTAAGCTAGATGGGCTGATAAACTAAAGGGAAGAACATCTTGCCTTTAACTTTTAACATTAGATATAAGAGTTTGAAGTTGCCATGTTTCGTCATCTATAAATTTTATTTTACAAGGAAGTTGTAATAACGAAAAATAGTTATTGTTTACTTTATCGCTCACTTAAGTAGAAGTGAAATTTAACTAAAACGTACTTTAAAGGCAAGTTATAATAATGGGCCATAGAGTATTTTTGGCTTCTCTAAAATTAGGAAAAAGGTTTCCTGATGATCTGGCCTGAGAAACCAGTGAAATACGTATAGAGACTAGCTCTTTTCCCCCAACAATTAAATTGCATTTTTATTATAAAACGTTATGGGTAATTAGCATAATATTAAATAATATAATTTATATTTTACAAAAATTACACCAAAAAGTGACTCTTTTAATATGTTATAGTTTTCTTCCAGCAAACAAATATAATTTGAGTTGTATGATAAATTAAGGATTAAAGTTACAGTTTTATTTATATCATACACTGGTATTCGTCACCGTTCTCTTATTTTGAATACTTAGTTTGGAAAATAAATTTACTGAACACTTCTTAAGAAGATACATTTTTAACTCATATAAAGATTCAAGAACTTAATACTGCAGTCTATTTAGCAGACAAGTTTTAGTGTAATTCATTATTTAAAAATACTTTTTTAACTCAGGCATTACAACTTGCAAGTCTTCCAAAATCAGCAACAACAACCAATTTTATCTTCAAAATTCCATTCCATGTCGACAACCGTGGTAGCAATGATGATCACCAGACATATGCAGGTAGCCGCTCTTATTTCCACCACATCGCTATTATTTCTTATATTTCTTACTTAAGGGAAAACATAAACATTGCAATTAACTTATTAGTGTTAATTAAAAGTATATGGAAAAATTTATCACGGCGTCAAACAATAATTTGGTTGCTGAACAAATTGCAAATGGAACCTACTCCCTATCTCCAAAGCGAAAAGAAAAAGCCTGATTTGGACTGTAATTGCCGAAATATTAAAGAAAGATGTTGGATGGACTAGTATATTGCCGTAAAGTGCTTAAATTTACAAGAAATCAAACATACAACTTAAACCGTCACAAGTGTTTCCAAGCTTCAAGCTGACTTTAAACTTTCAAATATGTAGCAGCAATTGACCGACAGATAGCCATTGACACTTGAGCTGAATGGATTGCCGACCATTTTCATCAGTTAGTGGATCGGACTTTGTCAAACTGGCTAAGTTCTTTATTAAAATCGGTCATAGAGAGAATGTCGACGTTGCCCGACGCTACAACAATTTCTCGTAAAGTGAAAAAGACAGATGATGAAAAGAGGGATACCCTTAGTGCCGCAATTAAGGATATTGTCTAAAGTGGTCGAGCATAAGTCACAATTGATATATAGATATTATGTAAATCGAAACTTTTTAGGAGCCACATTACACTTTCAGAAAAGTTTCAGGATGTTTAATATAATTTTCGGACTAAAATCAAGGGATTTTCGGTGAAAAAAAGTAAGCTGCAGCAGTCATTTACTAGCATATGTTTTGGACACGTCGTTTGAAGTGACGTGAGCTTACGGAAACATTACAAGAGTGCAAGAAAATCGTAAAGTACTTCAGAAAGCAAGCTTGCAGCATAAATTACTAATTTCTCTTAAAAATCGATGCCCAACGCGCTAAAATTCAAACTACACTATGCTTAAATCTATTGCTGAAAATTGGAAACACTTCGAAGTCATCTTTAAGAATTTGCAAGTCTGTAGTACGCCTTGATTGTGCTTTGTATTTCCATCTATATAAAAAATTAAACAACTATGCGTCCGTAGTGACACTGATATTCCAGCTATTTCAGCTTTAAGAGAAAAAATCACCAAAAATATATATCGCCTAATTTATCAATATGGCATAAGGTAGCGTTTTTTTATTTTCACCAGCAGTAAACAAACACCCAAATGACCTTAATGATGTAACGGAGTTTTGTATTTCACAAATAAATAATTTTGATAAATATGTATCTACCAACATTATTAGTAAATAGCGATTCACCTAGAACTTATTTTACAACTTCTCCAGCAACTCCATCAGCTAAGCAAACGATCCAATTTTTATTTAATGTACACTCTACTTCAAATTGTTCTCCGTTACCTTCTTATAATCAAGATAATCAGTTCTTTTTTTCAAACCGGTTTAAGTCATCTGAAAATACTTTTAAAGAATCTATTAATGATGAAGTGGAAAGGTACAGAAAGGAATCAGTGGATATAACCGAGGAATTTGAGCTAATTCAGTGATGGAAAAAGATATTATCCTCGTTTATGTAGATTTGCTGTGCAAATTCATTCAATACAAGCAAGCAGTGCTGCATCAGTGTTTTTCATTAGCGGGTAATTTTATTACTGAAAAATAAGCAGATTAGGCCCAAAATGCTTGGACAGATTATTATTTTTAAATTAAAAAAAAAAAATCCAAAAAATTAAGTTTTTAAGATACAAATATACATACATATATATTTATGTATATAAAATACACAACTGTTAAAAAATACTGAAATACATTTTATGTTTTTTTAAGTTTTGTTATTTTCATCAAAATAATTTTGGTATAATTTTTTATTTGAAAATGGTATATACCTGAAGACAGGTATATACCATTTTCAAATAAAAGAAAATATATAAAGAGAATAAAAATAAAGAAAAATGTTTGCTTGGTAGTATAATATAAAACGAAATAGTGTTTAAAAGTGTAAAACAATTTCAAAAAGCACTATCTTCTATGAAATATAATGTAAAATTAAACTTTCTCAGATTCTATTTCTTTGATAAGTTTGTTTAAATAGAAAATTAATAACAATTGAAACTACCGGGTAGATTGATACAAAGAGTACTGATGACGGACGTAGCTGTCTAGAAAATGCATTCTGCTTTGCTGGTATCTAATTTTTCTTTATCTCTTTATAATTAAGAACTTAAGCCTAAATAATTAATTTATTAATTCAAAAATAGTTCAAATAATATTCATATAATTTCACAGAGCGGGCACCGCTTTGACATTGTTAACTTCAACACTATTGTGTTAATAATCAAAAATATACATTTGTAAAATAAAAAAATATCTAATTGTTGTTAATTGCTAACCAAAGGATAGCTAATAGCAAGACAGGTATATACCATTTTCAAATAAAAGAAAATATATAAAGAGAATAAAAATAAAGAAAAATGTTTGCTTGGTAGTATAATATAAAACGAAATAGTGTTTAAAAGTGTAAAACAATTTCAAAAAGCTCTATCTTCTATGAAATATAATGTAAAATTAAAATTTCTCAGATTCTATTTCTTTGATAAGTTTGTTTAAATAGAAAATTAATAACAATTGAAACTACCGGGTAGATTGATACAAAGAGTACTGATGACGGACGTAGCTGTCTAGAAAATGCATTCTGCTTTGCTGGTATCTAATTTTTCTTTATCTCTTTATAATTAAGAACTTAAGCCTAAATAATTAATTTATATATATATATATATATATATATATAAATATATATACTGTAACGACACGTTTTCGTTTATATTTGTTACCTAGCTCTTCTGATGGATGTAGAAATGAAACCTCTCCGGTTTCTTAAACGTTATAAATCAGGTGGCGTTGGCAAAAGGCAACGGCACTTGATGGTGGCAATGACCAGCGTACGTACCAGGCGGTGTGGCTTCTGTCTGTGGCTATGGCCAGCGGCGGTAGTGGTGATGGCCAGAGACGGACAAGGAAACGGCGGAAATCGTACAAAGCGGCAGTGGCCAGCGGCTCTTGGCAGCGTCGATTCCAAACGACGGTGGCACTTGGCAGCAGTGGCTATGGCCATCGGTTGCTCTTGGCAGCCGCACCAGTCACACGGTGGAGCCAACACCGGTAGAAGATAAACTTCTGTGGTATTGGTACTTCCACCAATTGCTGACGATAAGAATATTAATGCGGAATATAAAATTCCTCCATCAGACCTCTTACCTGCAGGCGAGCTGCTGGCAATCTGCCCAGTTTTTCAAAATGTTTGGTCTTTTATACCCATTCTTGTGCACACACATTCACACACACACACCCACATGAACGATTGTGTACATAAATTGGCAGCCATCAGCTGAGATATTACATCTGTTTAACATCTGACTGTTTTGATTGCCTGTTTGTCGCTGACTTATAGGTGGCGCTGAATTACCCGACCGTTAATTTAAATTTAATTTTATAACAAATGGTAAGTTAATATTAGATAATAAAAAATAACCATAGTAAGAATAATATAATAAAGTGAATAAAAAATAAATAAATACAATTCAGTGAATAAAAAATGATATAAAAAATAAAAAGAAATAAATAATGGTTATAGGCGAGAACGAGTGAACGACTTTCGCCTTACTTTGATTTTACTTTTAACAATTTTTACTTTAAGGAATATTGCATTTCTTTTTAACACGTTTTATTTAGCTTGTCGAAAATATTGTCACAAATATTGTTTATTTATGTGCCCGTCTTTTTTTTTTCGCAAAACTTCAATGATCACTAAAATTTATGAACAATAATTGCTTCTACATCCTTGGATTTTGCTTTATACGTTTCTTTATAGGTGTTAGAACACACCTATTATTAAAATGAATCGAATAGAACTATTATTGAATTTGTCCAACCAAAGCAAACTAGTAAATTGCTAAAATTGCATTAATTACATTAATAACAATTTCGTTCAATAAATTGCTAAAGTTGCTTTAATTACAATTTTGTTTTGATTGGTCAATTTCTCATAAATTTTAATTTTATACAGACATTAGGTCAGCAATTTTTGTTTATTAATTTAGTATAATTATCGCAATAAAATTCAAATATTTTTTTAGTCTCAAAAATAAAAATTGAGTGTTAATATTAATTCATTGCTTTCAAGTTACAAGTGCTTGAAAGTAAAACAAAATAAAAAATTAGTACAGTTTCAATTCAAGTGTTGGAACTGATCAATACTAATTATTTACAGTAGGTACTTCGTAAATTCCTATGCACTCTCCAGACAAAATTGAGAATCTGTATATTAAATCTTCTATATGCGATTTTTAATAACTTCTATATGTGGTTCAAGTCATAAAAGCTCAAACATATTTCCAATAAACTTTTGCGACGAGTAACTTGAGCCTATCCTACGTTTTATAAAAGTGTTAATAATTTCATTGTGGTAACTTACGGTTATAGTTATATTAATTTTTAGGCTTTAATTTCTTGTTAACTGGAATACTTGTTATCACATTATTTTAATAGTTTTATTATCGAAATTATTTTAGTTACAAAAACCAACAAAAAACGAAATAACCTTTAAAATTTCCCTTACTTAAGTTCGGTTCATTCTTAATTAGATTTACTTCCTTCCTTGAATGGATGCTGTTAATGGTGAGTTTCGTGCTGAAAATAATGATGGCTGTTCGAATAGCGAACCACTTCACGTTTTTGCAATTCAATATGTCGATGCTTTCCGATAACCTTGAAAGGTTAGCAAACAAAATTATTGCTCATAATATATATGAGTTCTGGTAATTGTACAAACTAATTTTTTGGTACTAATTCTTAACTTAATTCAAAATTAAACAGTCGTTTATTTGAAACTTTGTTAAAACCGATTTGTCATTATTATCAAGAGGTGAGATATCAGTATTAAGATCTACATTCATTTACTATTTATTTATCAGTATGTGTATATAGATAACCATCGAGACTCGGTTCATTATATTGATGAAATTTAATAAGGATGGCAAAAGTTGCTTACATGAACCACATTAAACTAACGTACGCTTGCTTGGCGTATATTTTTTAGCAAAATTATAATGAAATTAAACCATAGTTTTAATAACTAATTATCAAACATTACACAAACCACAATTTGCTTTGTAATTTTTTATTACAGTCGGCTCTTTGACATCTGAAATTAAATTTAAGCCACAAAATACATGTGTTTTATGTTGTTGTAGTAAAGCTACTACCTAATATTATTGTGACACGCAGTGAACTCAATTTTTCTCACTGAACATAATTCACAGTAGACATACAGCAGGATTGCATTTCGTATTTTATTCAATTAGTGACACAATTATGTAATAATTGCTCAATTTAGTATTTGAGTTCTCGTATAGTAAATTGAGCTAAATTAAGCCTTTAATTGCGTAAATGCTCTAATTGCGCAATTAACGCTTATATCTGAGCAGGGTATAACAGCGAGAAAATTGAAATTGTTAACATAGTTAAAAATCTTGGTATTATTATTATTATTGCAATATGACATGGAATGATCATATAAACTCACTAGTTTTTCAAACTTATGTAACTATTGTGGTCCCCGCAATATTTCACTCCTTTTATAAAAACATTTCAATATTAGGAATTAAGCGTAAAATACTTATGTATTAAGTTTATTATGTTACTAAACAAATTTTGTAACGTAATACGTCCCTGTACTATAAATATAAGACTCAGTCTCGTTGTAGAAGAAATAGAATTAATCAAATGAATAATTAAATTAAAAACGTAAAAAAATATATGGATTTTTTCAATAAACTAAATTAAAATTTTTATTACTTATTAATTTACTAATTAATTTACGTAATCAAAACAATTTTTTTGGTTTGAATAGAAAAATAATTTTTCCTGTTTTATTATGGTCTGGGCTTAAATCCCAGTCTTTTCCTATGCCCTTCTTACAAAAATAGAAGGCTATTGAAACTTCATCCGTTCTGAAGTAAACATGAGGGTTCTATGACATTTTGGAATATGGACGTCTAGATATTTCGCCATGTCGGATAACCTGAGCTCCCTTCCATTTAGGACCGGTAGCGAAAAAGTAAATAAATAAGTTTCGTTTTCTGAGGTTCGTAATCAAGGGTGGTAGCAGCACCCTTCCTGTGCTGTTTATCGTTTAGCTACTCTATAGGTTGTAGCCCGCCCTATGTTTGAAATAATTACTCTATTGGTCTATTTTGTTAAAGCCAAATCAGCTTAATTCTTATTTAGTCCAGGAAATTTTTTAACTTAAAACTGTATGTAGCTCATCTAAGATTTAGATAAACTCTAGCTTACCGCCTAACAATCAATTTTAAATTTATAATAAATTAGGTTAATAGCATGCTGTTAAATTAAATTAAAATTACAAAAATTATTATTAAAATAAATTTTAATCTTTCAATCGATCTCTATTTTTAGAGATTTCATACCTGCGTGCGACTTCATGTGATGAGCGCTTCGTTTAAACGAAATCAGAGTACATGTTTCCACTTTTATTAGTTCTTGTTCTCTACGTGTTTTTTGATCAGAGAAAATTTTAATTTAAATACTAAAAAACGACTTATCTTATTCAGTGGTCATACCTCCTAATTCCCTTTCTTTCTTGGTATTCCCCGAATGCTGTTCGAATTATAAAAAAGATCCAGGTTTAAAATCTAAATTTTAATTTTTTGTGTGTTTATTTTCTCCTTTATTATATTAATATTTCAAAAGTTATGTGTAAGCAAAGCAGCATATAATTATTTATATTAAATTAACGTCATATAATTATAATAATAAAGTAACAATAAAAAATAGAACAAGTGATCAACAAAATTAAAGAAAAAATCCTTACAACAAATCAAAAACGAATATTGTCAAGTAAATATTTTGTGCAGCAGTACTCTTATCCGTAGCCATGCTCGTATTATATTTTATATACATTTTACTTTTCTGCTTTCAGGCTTCTTGAAGCTTGGAGTTGCTGCGACTAAAAACCTTTTTTATAATTTTACTAGACCATTTCCTTTTCTTTTTGGTTTCACTGCATATCGAAGTTGTTGATAAGTTGGACATGCTGGTTGTGCTTTTTATCTGATATGATGAATGTAATTGTCCGGTTGAATGAGCACTACGTAACACGATGTCATTATTTAGTCTAGCTTTGTTTTTAGGACTTTGCGTTTTTAAAGGTTTTAATTGTGACCTTTCCTTTTTCTTAGGGTTTCCGCTTTCGTTAGGAGGTATAATGCTTATACATGGAAGTTCGGCAGGTGGATTTGGCAAAATTTTTACCTGACATACCGATGTATCCTCCGTTTGTCGATTTATAGTTGAAGTGCTGTTTTAAAGAAAGTATTATTATTATTATTCGTTTATTTAATTTGCAGAGTTACTTCTAAGACTAATTAATTACATGGAAAGTTTATAGAAGAATAATATTGTCATGAATGTAGATATTATTTCTGAATAACTGAAAGCAAATGCTCAACATCAAGTATTACAATAACAATAAATTAATTCTGCATAAGTTTTTGTTTCTAAAAATAAACAAATAAATAAACAACAAAGCAAAGTTTGTGTTAGTTGTTGTTTCACACGTACATCAAAACAAATATAAAACAAATAACAAGAACAAGTATTCCAAATCTTTCCAGAACATAAGGTTATAGACTTTTTTATCGCGAATAAATGCAATGCGCGCTTGCGAGCGGTATGACAGTATTAGTCCATACCAGGTGTAAATCAATGTAATTGCATATATTATATATACACATATACATATATACAGTGTCGGACAAAACTAAAGCACAGACTTTAAATAATCACAAAATGTATATTAAAATTTAAAATAATCGCTATTTCATGTGAAATATTATTATCTTTTCAATAATTATTTATCTTTTTAATTTTTTTATAAGAATATGCGTAAAAAGCCAGCGACAAAACTAAAGCACGTAACCTTGAACGTTTAATGTTATATTTGATAGTAAAAAATTGCCGTTATTTTTTTCAATAGATTAATCTAAGTCAAAAAAAATAGCATTTATTTACCAATTGTTTCTGTGCTACCAAAGTTGCACAGAAACAAACTGATTTTAATAACGGTGACGTACCTGGCACAAAAATTTGGTATTAATCACAGCGTAGTTTCTAGAATTATAAGCCGTTTTCGTTCTTTGGGCTCTTTTATTACATACATAAGGGTGGTCGTCCACGGAAAACAAGCAAACGCGATGATCAGGGAATTATACGTATGATAAAAAAGCATCCGTTTGTGTCGTCAAAGTCTATTGCCGATCAATTATCGTTAAATGTTACTCCAAGAACCATCCAAAGACAAGCTGTAGAGGGTGGTTTAAAAGCTTACAGAAGAGCAAGAAAACCTTCTATTGCACGTAAAAATAGGCAGGCTAGGATTCAATTCGCAAAGGAATATATAAACTGTACTACCTGGACTCTGATGAATCCAAATTCAATTTAAAAGGATATGATGTAATTAAGTTAGTTCGAAAACCAAAAGGACAATCCGCGATATACTACAGGCACTGTGAAACACGGAGGGGGTAACGTTATGGTCTGGGGATGTTTTTCTGGTTATGACATTGGCCCAATTCATGAAACCGTCGGAAGAATGGATCTATTCATATACAGAGACATCCTCCAAAACATAATGCTTCCACATGCAGAAAAGGAAAGGACAATAATTTGGAGATACCAACATGACAACAACCCCAAACACACATCAAAATGTGTAAAAGAGTGGTTTTTGAACAACAATATAAACATAATAAAGCACAATCGACTGATCTCAATCCCATAGAAAATCTATTGACAATTGTGGATAAAAAGATATTGCGCGATAACTGCAAAAATCTGGACGATTGTTTCCAGCATGTGGAAAATTAAATATTTTTTGTGATCGATAGAGGTCTAATTAACTTGTTACTTGTTATAGGACATAAATATACAAACTTTTTTAAGTTTAGAAAATCTACATATTCCTGTATATTCCTCTGTTTCTATAGGGACACCCTTTAGCTTTAATTTACTCTGTGTTATTTTAAGTGCCTTTATATAAAGATTATGTGCTATATGTTTCACTTTCTGCGGTCGCAAATTTGTTTAAGCTCGCTATCAAAAAAAAAAAAAAAACCTACAGTGCATATAAATTAACAAAAAAAAAACCTGTTTTAAAACAACAAAGTTGTGTGCATTTTTTTTCTTTATTTTTTGCAAAGGCATTATTGCTTTACTACTTTTAAAACAAAATAAAAGCAATAGGTGCTAATGAGTCAAAAAATGAAGACAATAATGGTGTAAATAAAAAACAAACAATTTGTGTATAAATTCTACGCTAGATTTGCGTGGCCAATCTTGCTCGTCGCTTTTTTTAAGTGATGACAATAAAATATATAAAAAAGTTCCCTTTTGAACTCAGTATGACAAAAACGAATATTGATAGTGTAAAAAACCTCAAGTGGGAATGGACAGATACATAACTGTATTCAAAAGAGGTAGAGGCCCTAAATCTTTGCAGTTAGCACCAATGTCTATCTTAGATAGCGAACCAAGTAAACCTAAAACGGCACACAATTCGTTCAAAAAAAATTCGAACGACTTAATAAAGATGTTTTGAGGATTGCCTAGTTTGACAACCCAGAATTTATCCAATATGTAATTGGGCCGAATTCCTTTACTTCGCACAGTTGTCTCAGGAAAACAAACCTTAAAGTAATTTCCACCGCTTGTTCTGTCGTAAAATAAAAATCACAGTTATACTGTTTGACTAACTATTTACTTCTTCTCAAATTCACAAAAATAAATTGGTACAAAAAAAGATTAACGGTAAACTTGCAAATCTACATAAAAAAGAGCAAATATTTTAACATATTTGTATGTACGCATTTAGTTAATATGTACGCACATTTAAAGGTATACAAACATACATACCTACATATAAACGGTTTAGAAAAATATAACAAAATAAAACTAAATTAAAAGCATTCAGATAGCTCATAAATTTTAAATAAAAAAAATGATGAAGTTAAACAGACTGGAATTGGAACATAATCAAAAAAGGCGCCTTAACAAAAGATGTTAATTTCAGCTATTAGTGAGAACTCATTTTATGTAATTCCTATCAAGCGTGGCAACATTTCTGAGACAAAAATACAATTCATTGTTGAAAGCAGTTATCGTAAAGCAGTAAACGAGTTTAAAAGCTGCAAAAAGAACTTTTATACCTATCACCTGAAGAGTAACAAGGTCTACGGGTAGTTAGTAAAGGTGTAGACTCATATGTTGATCTAGTTGAAATAAGAGGTGGCCTCCAAAAATCAGGATTTTAGGTAAAAAAATCTCAGAAATCGACAACGTTCTCCCAACCACTACTTCGCGTTGAAGTGGAACCTGGAGATATCAGATTGAAAAAGAACAAAACGCACCCTATTTATAATCTGAAATATCTGTTACATCGCTAAATAAACGTAGAAACCACATAAGCGATCAGGACCCGTCCAGCGTCTAAATTGCCAAGAATATCATATATATACTAGGACTTAATGCAAGTTGCTTCCGGTTTGCGTTGTGTGTGGCAAGCTACATTATTCCGCTTAATGCGATAAATCAAGGGATGATTCGAAGATTAAAAAATGTTGCAATTTCGGTGGAAATCACACTGCTAACTACAAAGGCTGTCCAGTTTTTTATGGTAAGGAAGCCAACTTAAAAACTAAATACTCTTGCTAAGCAACCACAATATCGAGGAAATGATCATTATACTCAGTTAGCCCAACCAACAACATGCTTCATACGAGGATATTTGAAAAACCAATTATATTTCAGTACACAAAGCTACACCGACAACTAATTCTACTCCAAATTTGCAACCAGAACCTAAAGAACAAACACTACAATCGTCTCGATGCAAGCATTTAGACATTAGTACTTCTTTCAGTTCTATGAGCCCTATGAACAGCATGATGCAAGAAATGGTACGCATGCAATCTATGATGTTGCAGGCGACAACAGGCCTGTTTTAAATATGTTTCCAGAACGGAAAAGGCAGGCGCAAACAAGGATATTTCAAGAGAAATTATTAAAGTTGAAGCATCACTAGAATTGTCCGCAGATCACTCACCCACTATGTCTATAAATAAAACCAACAAAATATCGTATCACCAAGGACTACCAAAAGCATAAATTGGTTAAAATATAGAAAATATCTCAGTACTTATTGTTAGAAAAACATCCCGCTAAGAACACCTAAAGACGTAGAGCGGAGTCCTTTTGATTTTGATCAAAACCCCAAATCAGCTGTCCAACATACATCAGTAATCCGAAAACTAGCTAGATATAATAAAATTTATTCTGTAGATGACGAACGGCTGTGTTTTCCATTCTTAGAGAATGGCAAATACACAGATCTCCCCAACTCAAAAGCAGACTTAAAAAATGCACAAACCCGCTAAGAGTGATGTAATCTCGAAGATTAGCATCCCCAAAAATCCATCTGGAAGACCTAGAGCCAACACTTCAATCAGATTAGTCGTTAAATGGCCAGTCGTAAGAAAGCCTTCCTTGCGAACTTCGTCTGGAGAATGGTGTAGTGGAATCTATTAATTAAAATGTAATGGTTTTAATTTAGCCAGTAGTCCTGCTTTAAAGATTTTATTGGAGATAGCTTGTATGCTTCTAAAAATATGTGTTGTTGAGGAAAATATTCCTTCTTATATACTAATTCCTATTTCTAATTTGTTTACAAAATATGTTTAAAATTATTCTTATCAAATATTCTTATGCTAAATGTGGGAAATAATACATAATAAAAAAATAATCGACGTTGCCGTAATCCAAGAACCCTTGCTTGTAACCAACAATGTTCGCGGCGGTCGGTCACGAAAATACATGATCCTTTCTCCAACCCGAGAAGGTAAAATAAGAAGCTGCATTTTACTTATAAGGGATGTTTACATGTTTCTTTTATCTAATTTTAGCACGTGCGATTTGACGGTAGTGGCGTTCGAACGCAAGGGTCTCCGGACGGTGATCCTTGCATCATCTTATCTACCATACGACGAATATGATCCGCCTACACGTGCCGTACGCAACATTGTTAATTGATGCGATACAAGGTGCCACGAACTCGTCTATGGATGTGATGAAAATACCCATCATACTCTGTGGGGGAGCACAGATATCAACACTCGAGGTGAGAACCTATTAAACTATCTACTAATCTTAAGATTACTGGTGCGGTGAGGTCAACTCCACAGGCCAGTTTGGAGACAATTCGGGATCTGACCCCTCTAGATGTCTACATTAAATATGTATCTGCCAGGTCAGCCCTAAGGCTCAGAGAGTCGATCGAATTAAGGTATTGTCGTGTTGGACATGGAATCATACTACGGCAGGTATGTGGTAATATCTTGAGGGAGCGGACTGATTATCTAACCCTTGTTATATAATTTGACAAATCTTTTGTTGTGAAAATTACTAACAGAGATGGGTGGAAGGAGAACTCCGTAATTCGGAACAATACGGTTTCAATATTTACGGATGACTCCAAGGTGGACACTAGCACAGGGACCTTCTCTGAGGATCTTCCAGTTTCACTCAGGTTTCCTGATACCATTACCGTGTTCCAGGCTGAAATATATACTATTTTGGTAGCGGCAAAGATAATTGGAAAACTTACGACTAAGGTGTCGTTTGTTGACATGTTTGTGAAGTCTAGATGTGTGTTGACATTAATACAATCTTTAGCTCTACTTAAACGACAACGTTGAAGGATAGAGTGGATCCCAGGGCATGATGTCTTCGTGGAAATGAAATGGGCGATCAATGTGCGAGGACAGGCTCAATTTTGGATGAGGTAGACGCCCAAGGAGACTTCAACATCCCCATGGCCGAAATATCTAACACACTACGGAACTGGTCGCAGATTGTCTAGAATTCTTTGGCCTTCAACTGACAAGAAAAATATAAAAGCACTACTGACCCTCGAGGAAAATTAGTTATCACTTCACAATGGGGCACTGTATGATTGGACGTATGTCGGACCGTATGGGAATCTCTCGTGGCGGGTGATGCAGTAGTTGTATTGTGAGGAGGAGGCGGAATCAGTTCAACACCTTCTCTGCGACCGCCCGGCTTCTCAAGAACGTAGGCTCAAATTTTTGGGCCAAAGATTCTTCAGGACCTGTCTTAGAGATGAGACACTGAGTAGCCTACTAGGCTTTGTGAAAAGCTCCAGATGGTCGTCGGGGCATCACAATGGGCCTTATTAACCTAACCTTAACATACGGAATATGAAGCGTGGCAAACTTAGCGAATATTTGTAGTTGTATTGCAATTAGGGTTTCGGATTTTCCGGACTTTTTCACTTCCCGAGAAACGGGAAAAAAATATTCCCATTTCCCGGGATTTCCGGGAAAACAGCTCTTAAAGAAAATAACTTTACTGAAACAGAATTTAAAAATTCATAGTTTTATTATGTATCAAATTGGTGGTTGGTATTAAGTTTTGTATCAACCTAAGCAGCAAATAGGTTTGTGCTGATGTGTGACCAATTGATAACAACTCTCTTTTAGATCGAGACAAGGGGGAAGAAAAATTCCTGATTAATTCGTCACAATCTATTATAGAGAGTTTATTATAATTACTCCAAAGTAATTATAATAAAGAGTTGAGAAGAATAAAATACAGGGGAATTAATTTAATTCAATATGTATTTTTTATTAAAGATGCTCACCGTAGCAATTTAGTTATTTGTAGTCTTCTTTTTCAATATGTATTAATTTAAGGTTAGGTTTATTTTAAGTAATTATTGAACATAAGGTATGTAAATTTAAAGTATGACTTGGCAGTTGAACGGTGAAACAAGAGGGTGCAAAGTATGTTACATTTTTCTTACAAGAAACCTCGGTTTTGCTTTTAGAACAACCCGAGTTCATTAATATTGGAAGTACTAAATACAGTGTTATAAATTCATTTTACATTTTTAATTTTAGCGATTTTGCTAATACAATGATAAGTTCAATAAATTCAATTAATTTATACATTTTTTATAAACTTTAAAATATTAATATATTTGTTGTCATGAGTTGGAACATGTCGCCATATTGAGTTTGGAGCTAAAATGTAGATTTGAGAAATTCTATTGGCCACGTATGTTTCCCAAGTCGAAGGCATTTTAGAAAGCCATCCTAAAACTATGGATGCGTCAGTCCATAAATATATTTAATTGTAGAGATGATGTGATGACTAATAAATTCGAAAAAATGGTTTTGTTAGTTTTTGACAACGAATGTATACGGTGGCACATTATGCTGATTTGGAGGCATCAGAAAATCCGTGGATTTGTATGGTGTCTGATGGTGTATACTGTAAACAAGCGTGATACTGATATAGTTGCTAATTGAGATAGATCTTTTACAAGATCATTCCATTTTTTAAGAGACTCTGATGAAACATCTTCGTCCCATTCGAGTCCTTCTATCCATAACTTCTGCATAAGAATTTTTGCCCTGACGACTATGGGTGCGAGCCATCCGGCAGGATCGAATAATTTTGCAACTGAGGAGAGAATTTGACGTTTGCTGATTTTACTAGATTGATCGGGAGGGGAGAAATAGTAAGTAAATGAGTCGTTTAGCGCATTCCACTTGATGCCTAGAGTCTTAGCGGAGCTGCTTTCGTGGAAGCGCAAAAAATTCAAATCGTAGAGGTTTTCTTTGGGTAGGTGGTCGAGTAGTTGGGGATCATTTGCCGTGATCTTTTTTAAAGGGAATCCCGCGGATTCCAATGCTTTAATAAGCTGAGTTTGGGCAGAACGAGCTTCTTCTAGTGAATATCCACCTGAAAGAATATCGTCAACATAGGTTTCTGTACGCAGAATTGCAGCTGCCTTAGGGTATTGGGATTCACACTCTGACGCGAGTTGTAGAAGAGTCCGAATTGCGAGATACGGGGCACAGTTTACCCCAAAGGTTACCGTTTTCAACTGATAATCTTTTATAGGGCCATCTTTTTTATTCTGAAACACAATTCTTTGGAAGGGTCTGTCGTCAGGGTGAATTAGTATTTGGCGGTACATTTTTTCTATATCCCCACCAAATACATATTGATATTTTCTCCAATTTATTACTACTGTCATTAATTCTTTTTGTAGGGTTGGGCTTGTGTGGAGAATGTCGTTTAGTGAAAACTGCGACTCAACGCGTTGAAGACAATTCTGACCTTTGTTGTTTTATGTTCTGGGCGAACAACTGCGTGATGTGGCAAATAGTAAGAGTTAAATTTGCCTTGATATTGAATTTCATGTGAAGATGTTTCTTCCATGTGATCGAGAGTTAAATATTCGCCTAGAACTGTTTCATATTGAGATTGAAGGTGGGGATCTTAGGCTAAAGTTTTGTCTTGGCGAGCATATTGACCCAAAGCCACAACCCGAGAAATACTTTATTGGGAAATTCTTTCTTGAAGGGCAGTCTTACTTCGTACCTTCCATTAGCATGTCGGGTAGTTGTTTGTGAATAAAATTGTTCACAAGAATCATCTTCGGGTGATTTTGAGGAAGTTGCAGGAATCTCTTCTTGTTCCCAAAATTTCTTTAATAAATTGTTGAGATTTGAAATGTCTGATTCCTGAACTGTGGTTGTGAAGGATTGAATGGTTTGGGTTTTAATGGGACCACTTAGGACCCAACCAAAAATGGTATTATAAGCCGAAGTTTTGCCACAAATGTTCTTTTTAATGCCTTCAATATTAAGCAGTTGTTCATAATCATTGCCTAATATCAAATCTAACTGGGACGATTTGTTAAATGTGGGGTCAGCTATGTCTAGTTTAGCGAGTTCTTCTGAATAAGAGATTTCAAAGGAATAGGTTGGAAGTCGCTGGGCTACCTTAGGCAATATTATGGCTTTGATAGGGACTTTAAGATTATATTTTTTGGCATATAGATCGATTTCACACTCTTTGTTTGCGGTTTGTTTCTTACCGCCGGTTCCTGCAATTTCAAACTGAGCTTTTTGATACGGCAACTGCAGACGATTTCGGATTCTTTCTGTTAAGAAGGTTCTTTGAGATCCTGGGTCAATGAGAGCTCTGATAGTGAAAAGTTGAGCTCTGTGTAGTATTTGCATCAAAGCAGTTCGTAAAAGAATGTTGTTATTGCTTATAGAACAATTTGCTTGAACTTTCTTTGATGTAGATGGGATTTCATCTTGAAATTTATCGTTACGAGATTGGGGAGTATTAGAGAAAGTTTCTGGGAAAGTGTATTTTTCATTTGAAACTTCTTTCTGCTGGCAGCCTTCTATTTTTTGATCTGCATTCGGGAATTTTTGCCTTACATGGAGTAAAGTATGATGTGGTTTTTTGCAATGTAGGCAAGTGTGTTTACTGCCGCAATTTGCTTTGAGGTGAGATGTAGCTAAGCAGTTGTTACAATATTTATTTTTGTAAACAAAATCTACTCTTTGTTGTACCGTAAAATTTCGGAACTTGGGACATGTTCTTAACGAGTGTTTTTCGTTACAAAGCTTGCAGGAGCTGTCAAAGAGATTTTCTTGGGACAAATAACTTTGGACGTTAGGTTGGCGTGGTGTTTTAAAATTGAAGCACTCCTTTGAGGTTCTTATATTCGCCAAACGCTCTACTGCTTCATATCTGTCGACAAGGAATTGCGACATTTGTGACCACTTTGGTAGCTCACGAGGAGAGGTTAGTGACTGTTCCCAGAGTGAGAGTGTAAAATCGGGTAGTTTAGTGGAGATCAAACGTATTAGAATGGGATCCCAACTTTCCACTTGGACACCTAAAATTCTAAGGGTCGCTAGGGAATCATTATTAGAGGATTGAATCTTGCGAATTGATTCGCTATCTTCTCCGGTTGCGGGTGGGATATCGAAAAGAATTTTTATTTGGTTGTCAACCAATACACGTTTGTTTTCATAACGGGTTTGTAAGGCATTCCATGCAAGCTCGAAATTATCTTGGGATAGCGGAGAACGTTTTACAATCGCACCTGCTTCACCCCTTGTCTTATTTCGAAGGTGATCTTGCATCTAAATCTTTCAGTTTGACTTCAAGAATGGATTCTGTTTGACCTTCTACTGACGTTCTTTCAAATCTTTTACAAAATTTAAGTAAAAGTTCACAATCAAACAAAAAATGGTCTATGGGAGAAGTTATGGGTGCCTTTTTGGCTGTGGGAGAGTTTTGCGATGTTGAAGTGATGTTTTGACTTGGGTTAGGGCGTGTATTTTCTTCCATGAGAAAAAAAAAGCTACACGAATTTGTTTGTTACGGTTATAAGTAACGAGATATTACTGTCGTAATTGAATTTATATACTTGACCAATGGGGTTTATGGAAACAGCACCGTATGCTGTGTACTAGCGTAATCAATTTTGATTATATATTAGATTTATACGCTTAAGGCTGATTGCATCCTCACCAAATGTAAGCGAATAATTGAGTTCAAATTGTTTTTATTTTCGAGAGATAGGGGCTATAGAGGAATAGCTCTAGTAATTGATTACTAGTTCAAATGTGAAAAAAAACAACGTTGAACTTGAAACTTAGTTTTTACTTTTCTATATTCAAGGGATAGGGGGCTAGGGAGGTCTAGCACTAGACGTATATGTCTATTAAGATTTGAATATAGATTGTTGAGTTTGAAATTTCGAAAAACTTTTATTAGTTTGTTCAATTAACGTATAAACTTAGAATATAGAACACTAAATAGGGAAATTGAGCAATGTGGGTAAATTATATAAGGGTACAAGTATAAAACCTTGAGGTATAAATTTTGAGATAATTCCAAATCGCGGTTTTATTAAAAAACGTTTTTAAATAAACGATTATTTTGAAATATGAAGAGATTTTTTGTTTTATTAATTTTTAAATATGTTTGTTTTTCTTTGTAATAATTTATTATTGTTATTTAATTTGAAAAAAGTTTTAGAAATTATTCTAAAATTTTTATTGGGTAAAATAATTTAAGTTACCTGGCAACACTTATCCAGCAAGTGTAAAAAGTTGAGAGAGATTGTATAAACTGTTATAATTCTCTTGTATCAGTATTTAACTTTATTTGTTTTTTCTTCTTTAGTTTTAATCATTTTTAATTCTTTTAATTGTTGATTGTTTTTTAATACAGTTTTAATTTGATTATTATAAGCTTGACTGCTAATAAATTTTTATTCAGAAAATAAATTATTTTATTTTTAATTTGTGTTATAATTTTTGTTCAGTACTGTTCTTTACGATCTTAATGTAAGTTTCCTTTTTATGAGGTAGTGGACTGTATGAGATTATTAAGAGTTGGTTTACTTTACAGAAAGTAAGCAAATGAAATTAACATTTTATTTTAGGCAATTTTTTATTTTATTTATTTAAAGTTAAAATGTTTAAAAGTTGAATATGTTAATGTATATAATTGAAATTTTTTCGTTTGTTTAATGCATAAATACCTTCTGATCTAGAATACTTTATAAACTGCTGGCTTATTTCTTATATGTTTTTATGCACTTTTTTAACCACTTGCCAATTAATTTTTTTCTTTTTTGAGGAGACGAATGGATTTGAAACTAGTTTGTGTGTTTCTTTTACCTATGTACTTTCCTCTAGGTATTAGTGTATTAACGCGTGTATATAAATTTCTTAAAGAGTATTTTAACAAATTTTGCACTGTTTTTTGTTTTTGTAAACAACGGTGTTTTAAGTTGCTTTCTTGCAATTTTATACACCTACATACATATTTATGTACATATATAAAAACACAGATATATTTTTTGCAAGGCAATATGGCGCCTTTTTATAAATTTTGCAATATACTCTTTTTTTGGATTTTACCGTTTCTACTTAAATACTTCTTTCTTTTTTATTTAATTTTTGATTTCTTACACAATTTTTCCGTATATAAATCTATTGTATTAAATTAAGGTATTTTTTTACGTTTTTTTTTTTTTGTTAATTTGTTATATTTAACACTGTTTTTTAGTTGCTTATATTCATGTAGAATGCATATGTAATTAGAATTTTATTTTACAGACTTACTCTTTGAACTTCGACAATCAACTGATGCGCTGTAAACTTTATGACATTGATTTACCTCATAGTTGTTTGTGGTGAAATTTAAGAATTTATTGTTGTTCTCTTCCTTTTTCGAAGTGACCATGTATCAAATTGGTGGTTGGTATTAAGTTTTGTATCAACCTAAGCAGCAAATAGGTTTGTGCTGATGTGTGACCAATTGATAACAACTCTCTTTTAGATCGAGACAAGGGGGAAGGAAAATTCCTGATTAATTCGTCACAATCTATTATAGAGAGTTTATTATAATTACTCCAAAGTAATTATAATAAAGAGTTGAGAAGAATAAAATACAGGGGAATTAATTTAATTCAATATGTATTTTTTATTGAAGATGCTCACCGTAGCAATTTAGTTATTTGTAGTCTTCTTTTTCAATATGTATTAATTTAAGGTTAGGTTTATTTTAAGTAATTATTGAACATAAGGTATGTAAATTTAAAGTATGACTTGGCAGTTGAACGGTGAAACAAGAGAGTGCAAAGTATGTTACATTTTTCTTACAAGAAACCTCGGTTTTGCTTTTAGAACAACCCGAGTTCATTAATATTGGAAGTACTAAATACAGTGTTATAAATTCATTTTACATTTTTAATTTTAGCGATTTTTCTAATACAATGATAAGTTCAATAAATTCAATTAATTTATACAACCTAAAAGCAATTCAGGTGACAAAAATAAGATATAACAAATGTTTCCAAATACTGTAAAGTATTTCAATAATTATTTTGTTACAAAATATGATTTTAGAACTCTTAGTGCGTTTATTAAACCACTGGACATTCTTTTTCCTGCTTTTGTTGCGAAAGTCTCTCTTTAAAAGTTGGTTACATTTCGTTAACAACACAACTGATAGTTGACGGTTCTACAGATTCGAGTGGCTTGCTTGAATAATCTGTTGAACAAATGTGCTGAATAAAGTTTTATGGCATTTTTTGGCACATTAGCAATTTCACCACTTTATAAATACTTTAGTAACGCAAACGTTTTATCATCCCTTCGTTCATTTATTTTTCTTTTTATCCATCGGTTTTGAAAGAGTCGAATTAATAGCTAAAAGCTGCTTTTAGAGCGTCTGAATAATAACATCCCTTATTAACAAATATGTGCCCCTGCGGCTCAAGGACTCTACTGCATCTTAAATGGGATTTAAACAGGCCACTAATTTTTTTAAAATCTAAACATATTCTTGAACCCACAACTCGGTGCAATTAAAATCTATCACACTTTTTTTTAATTGCGTTCTTCGATTTAAGAAATGATTCTATATCTATAGAATATTTGTAAGTTCCTAATATCTATACTCATAATAAATAAAATATATTTGAAATTTGTTTTAAAACAAATCTTGTTCTAAAACAGATTTGAAGTAGATTTTATTTATTATGAATATGGACATAAAAATGCTTTAATTCAACACAATAACAATCCAATATTTGTGTTATATCTAAAGATATGCTTATTTAACAATAAAGATATGCTTATTTGAAAAAAATAATATAGCTTTTCCCGGGAATTCCCAATAACCAATTTGGTATTTGTAAAAAGTATTGATTAAACCTCTTATATCTCTTATACTATACGGGTGTTAGTAAAATCTTTTTAAATAATTTCTTTTTTCACATCCCTGCCTAAGCTTGTATTCAAAAACATCCAACATTTTTTTGGATCTTGCTGAAGAGAAGAAATATTATCATAATAATTTGTAAGTTTCTAAAAATATTACGATTTTAAAAATGCTTGTTTTTTATTCAGCACAATAACGATCAAATATTTGTGTGATAGCAAAAGAAATGCTTATTTAAAAATCAGCATAATGTTGTGAGTTAAACTACTAACAATACCAACATTCAACAGCAGCATGCGGAAATGAATCAACAAAACAACTTCAGCAAAATAATGGTGTCATTATTGAAAACTACTAACCCATATTCAAACAGCAACATGCAGAAATATATGAATCACTGATCAGCAAAATAATGGTGTCATTTAAATTCATTGCAACAAATGCTGAGACGGCAGTATGAACCGCAGAAGGACAACAGCTACTACACCAGCAGCAGCACATTTACCTATAAAACAACAAGCAGCAGTGAAAGCAAGGGCAGTTGATTTAAGTTAATAGTTAGTTGAACTTAAGCCAAAATAATTAATAATTTATTAAATAAATAGTTTAAATCAAATTAAAGTTGTATATGTAATTATTTTATGGAAGCACAACAATAAGATCCAATGAATTTTATTTAAAGTTCTCATGATTTTAAATTTCCCGTTTCCCGGGAAATTAGCAAAAAAAATTCTCGGAAAACTGTTTATAGCATTTCCCGGCAATTCCTGTTTCCCAAACCCTAATTGCAATACATCTGTCAGCTTGCGCGTACTCATAACCAAATCGTTGTATAATGTTCAGGTTTGTATGCTTATGCGCATTTCTATTTTAATAGCTTTATTTACCTTTATATGTCAGCTTGTGCACGTTCACACTTGAAATGTAACACTTTGTATGTTTGGTTGGTTTGCAGCAAATACAATGTAATAGAAATAAATACATTGTTAGTGGTGACATATGATGCCTCGTAAAGAATTTAATTAATAATTGCATAGGCAATTACAATAATCAAATCACACTACACTGTACCGAAAAAGGCAATCTATTTGTTGGACATTTATAAATTTATAAATGTTTTTACTCCAAGTATATCGACTGATATAGTTGAGTTGCCAACTGTTGAGGCTAGCACTGTAGTACTTCTAAGATTTGAATTTAGTGATATTGAAAGGGCAATAATTGATTTAAACACCAAGAAAGCCCCTAGCTTTGATAAAACCAGTAAAAAGATGTTATTTGAGTTGCCACATATGGCCCGCAAAATTCTTCTTTTACGTCTTGAGTACTTTCCTCCAGATTCAAAGGTTTCCTTAATAACTATCAATCATAAACCAGGAAAAGAGCACACAAAAATTGAATCATACCGCCCTATACGCCTTTCATCTAATATGTCAATACCGTTTAAGAGGATGTAATAACTAAACTGAACTATATTCTAAGCGACAAAGAATGTTTTTTTTTAAACCATCAATTCGGCTTTAGGAAGAAACAAAGTAGGATCGAAAAAACTTACAGCTTAGTACTGTTGTTAAGACTTTTGAAGAAAAAAATACTGCTCTGCGCTTTTTTTTGACGTTTCCCAAGTATTCGACTAGGTATGGTACGCTGGCCTAATATATTAGTTAAAACTGAATTTGAAGAAAAAAAATTTTTAAGCTCACCAATTGAAGCCGGAGTACCCATGGTAGTATATTGGGGCCTTTTTGTACTTGTTGTATACTTAAGACATGCCAACTAGTAAACGTTTATACATCGACATTTGCTAACAACTCAGCTTTTTTAATCATTCACTAAAGTCCCGAAGAAGCATCACGTATTAAATTTAGAAAATGGTTGAAGAAATGGAGAATAAAGGTGAATGAACAAAACTGTACTCATATAACTTTCACACTGCGTAGGGAATCGTGTCCTCCTATTCGCATAAATAACCAAACGATAATTCAGCTTTCAGACGTGAAATATCTTGGCTTACATCTTGACCGGCGCAATACTTGGAAACAAAGTTAACACAAATGAAGTTAAAAGCCGTCTAACTAAACTGGCTTGTTGGCAGAACTTCTACTCTCGCTTTAGATTACAAATTTTTATTTAACAAATCAATTCTAAAACCAATTTGGCGATATGGCATTCAATTATGTAGAACTGCCTCAGCTAGCAATGTAGAAAAAATACAAAGGTACCAAAATAAGATTCTACAAATGATCACAGTTGTTCCATGGTATATAAAAAACTCGAACATTCACAATGATCGAAGCGTGCCAACAGTCAAATCCGAAATTGCGAAAATTCCAGTAACATATTTAAAAAAGCTTGAAGCTCATCGAAATCCGCTGGCCCGTAACTTACTAAATGAACCTGGTTACATTCGACTAAGAAGGAGGGATATTGCTTCTTCCGTCCGTACATCAGAGGGATGTCCCGCAAATGATAACAGCAACCGTGAAATATACATTTTTTGTCTAGTACTGACTGGACTTAACAAGTATATTTATTTTTATTTTAGATTAGCTGTGCCCGCCACGTCTTGGGCGTTCTGACAATAATTTGCTCGATTTGGCTTTAAAAGTATGCAACAAAAATTGTCAGACTCTTACTTTTATACTATTTCAGTTATGGTTTATGTATTTACTTTGTATAAAGGTGGATAAAATTCTAAAATTTATAAAAAATTCTAAGATTCTAAAAGTTATTGTAAAGCTCTGTAAAATGTATTTGAACAAAAAATTTAACTAAATACCAAGGTAAATTCATACCAGATAAACTCATTGGCGAATTCGACATCATATGGTTTTTCTTGATTGTCAAAATTATATTCGCCTTATTCCTATTTGTTTTGTGTTTTATGTTTATTTTTAAAGAAATAAACAAAAAGTAAAAAAATGTTAAATTTAAATTATTTATTTGAAATAGTGTTTGTACCGATCAAATTTTAAGAAAACTTCGGGCACGGGAGACATTGCACTTTTCTGCCCGTTTCTCTTTGTATTATTTAATGTTCTAAACAATTTTTTAATTGCTCTAAAAATTAAAAAAAATTATTTTTTGTTTTGTTTTTTGTTTTAACCTCTTCAGGAGCGAATTTTTTAAAGTGAAACAACATTGATTTTATTTTTCATTTCATTACTAGTTGTTTACCTTATATTTATAACAATTCAGTAATATAAAATAAAATTAAAAATAGTAACTTTTACTAAAAAGGATAATGTCGACATATGTGACCATTTAATGTTGAGTTCATCTGTGAATGGAAAGATTTCATGCACTCAGGGCATACGGGTTCTTTACAATTTTCACACATGTAGTGACTTCGTCTCGTACAGTTTTTATCATGACATCGTGGGGTTTTTTTATACTCAACTTTTAAAGGATAGTGTGCTATAGAATCTACACTCTAAAATATTGCTTTAAATTTAGCATCAAATAGTGTCTAAATCTTTATTGAAAAAAACTTGTTGTCTATTATTAAATCGATTTTATGGTTATTTGCAACAAATATAAAAAAGCTGTTAAAAGTGTTTATTTTTGAACAAGTTATTCTTAAAATCAGTACGATATGTCTTAATAACATCAAAAGGTTTATTATCAAGCATATCTGTGTAAAAACTAAAGCTGTAAAAAAAAATTAAAGGTAAATCTGTGATGTTTTAAATACTTTATAAATAAAAATAATTTGTTCTTTTTAGCCGGATCAATGATATAATGAGGCTTCATTTCGGACATGTTGCCAGAGAGCTTTGTTTATTGGTTAATCCCATAAAAAGGAATCCATTGACATTCAATTACACAATCGTAAGAGAGAACACAAATACAGACTTTGTAGCGAGTGACACCGTTGTTTAAAACACTTGGACACTTTTAGAATTGAATGTATCGAGCACCAAGAATATTCTCTGCTTAAGCATCTAATTTTGCACTGGGTCTTAAGACCAATTTCTGCACTAAACATCGACACTTCTTGCCCGCTCTTAAAAAGCGGCAATTTTATTGATTAGAACATCCATAAACTTAGGAGAGAATGTATTCGATTGCGGGCGAAAGTTTATTTTTTAAAATATTGTTATTTTTTGATAATTCGAAACTGTTTAACATTAAGTCTATTAACATTGTAATGTTATAAAAATTATAATAATAAATGTAATTAACATTTATGTATGTATGTATATGCATTTTTATTTCAGAAAAAATTTTGAAAATAAACAATTGGAAAAACTAAACACAATTTGTGTAAAATCATTAAACATTTTTTTGTTTAAAATTTAACAAAAGGTTTAAAAATGTAGATGTTTAATTTTAGGTCGAAAATACTCGGTAAAGTGTTGCCTACTATTATCGACCTAATTTTAAACAAAACTGTTTTAGAGTGTAGTCTAATTTCTGGAATAACTTTAATTTTGTTTTTGACTTTTTATATGGTTAAGAAATTGTACAGGGTATACCTCGTTTTTTGTTACGTTTACCTATCTGTATTAGTGAACTTGCCAATGAGGGTTTAAACTCAAGAAGAGACATCTTTTTTTCTTTATCATAGTTAAAAAAATTGCAAGAATTCGAAATTGATATATTGCAAAATTGGAATGCAACCCTCTGATAAAACTTTCTGCTAATTCCTCTTAAAAAATTTAACAAAAGCTAAATGTACACAATGTCCCTAAAGAGGTTAACATTTTGTTTATGACAATTTAGCTATTTTTTACACAAACAAAATGCCTGTGGTTGTAGTTGTTTATACTAGTGAGTCTACCTACTTAATATGCCTTGCTAAATA